>CM068369.1:149197573-149702573 GCA_034769895.1 Magicicada septendecula
GGTGCCAAGTCTGGGCTATAAGGTGGGTGATCAAGGACGATTGCGTGATCCACCCATTCCTCGAGTCTTGTGGACATCTGTGAGTTGTTTGGGAACCCACCGAGCACAGAGTTTCCTATACCCAAGCTTCCGAGTAAGAATATCATAAAGAGCAGACCTAGAAATTTCAGGTAAATCAGCAGAAAGCTCAGTAATTGTGAAACGAAGGCGCTCTCGAACCATCCTGTCTACCCTTTCAACAACATCATCAGTAACCACGGACTTTCTTCCTTGCCCTCCTTCATCATGAACATCAATTCGCCCTTCTTTCAATTTTTGACACCATTCCCGAACTGAACCATCACTCATCACATTTTCTCAATACACATCACACAACCTTTGATGAATTTCTGCAGCACTATGACCTTCAGTTGAAGAAATCTAATAACAGACCGAATCTCACACTTGGAGGCAATTTCAATTGTAGTTACCATAACTAAACTGTCGTCACCACAGTAGTAGACAAAACAACTATAAACCCAGTGGTTATAGGTTAGAACAAAGCCTCAAAAACGTTAATTAACAATCAGATTGTTGCTATGACAAGAGAACCAGGTTTGCCAACTCACCGGAGGTTGAAAAAATATAGCCCTCGTACATATTCTTTTTAAGCAACTAGAAGATGTATACTAGATTCTGTAGGTGTAATCTATTTTTGAAGCAGATTACTGTTCTTTAAAATTTGAAAATTTTGAAGAAATAATCAACGTGTACCAAGTTACATAAATTTTATTGTTTTATGTTATACGGATAACTACTTTTGCATTTTTATAACGTGTAACTGTAATAATATAAAGTAACTATAAACTGTTAACTGACGCAGATGTGTGGCCTCGATATATGTGGCCAATGATACGTTGTGTTTCAAAGAGAATCATATGTGTAAACCATTTTATATTGTATTTCGCAATACACAACATAAATTAAAAAAGATAAATTTGAGGTCATATTCTTATTTACATTGTGGGGAGTATAATATGTTTTCTTACTAGTGATGTATGGGGCTACCTATATAACATGTTACCTGCGAATTCACTATAGAAAATAATTTCTTAATATATAATTTTACATCCAGGATTGATATAAGGGAGACAAACAAAAATAAAATTATATTGTCAACAAATGCTCAGGCAATATTTACTGAGTACCTCTATTCATAATGACAACAATCATGTAATGACAATATTGTTAAATACACATTTTAAATATGACTGCACAGACATTAATTTAAAAAATTTACAAATACAACTGTTTTATGATTTTATTTCTGTCATATAATATTAATAAATGCGATTCCTTATTGACTGCACTTTCTACAATAGGAATTGCGGATACAATACCCAGCCTCAAAGGAGTCTAAACCACTTCAGTGGCACTGAATGATCTCTCTGAGCCCCTCTGATCCTTGAATGTTTCAGTACCGTTATTGACAAATCGAGTAGTGAACAATATACACGTAACCTACCTAGTTTGCTACAAGTTGAGAGTTAAATATTAACAACTACTATAACTTCATTGTGTTTAAAGTAGTCGAAATTTTGTAACAAATATAACTGCCATAGATTTTAAAAGCTTTAACTTTAAAACTTTTATATTAATTTTTTTAGGTTATTATAGTGACAACTCAAGTGAAGTTTTAGCGACAATATTCTACTCATTTGATTTTTAATTGATAGAAGAGAAAAATTTATGTAATTTTCACGAATAAAGATTGGTTTTATTGTTTGTTTAATATTCATGTTTAATATGGTAACCAAATCACTTGTACGAATTAATAAATTTCGTTGAGAAAACATGAAAAAAGAATGCTTAAACCCCGAATAAACAACAACACGCAAAACATTTTTATATCTACTAATTACACTGGCTTTATGCCTAAGGTTTTGTCTTCTATATTGAATAATAATAGTTTCACTATTTCATTCAGGACTAATAATAAGTTACTGGATATTCTCAAACCGAAAAAACACACGCCTCCAGAAGAAAAAACTGGCATATATAAGTTAACATGCAATGATTGCGAGTGCTTCTACATTGGACAGACTGGGAGAGGTTTCCTTAAACGATTTCGAGAACATTTACCTAAGAAAATAAGAAACATTGACAACATCAAATCAAATTACGCCCGACACCTGACTTCACACAATCATAATTACACAGATTTTAGTTCCAATTTAATACCGTTACATGTGTGTAAGAAGGGCCGTTTCATGAATGCCTTGGAGGAATTTGAAATTTACAGTGCATATGCAAACCCAAGGAGTCGCGATATCGTGTTAAATGACCACCTGAACTGTGTATCCAACCGATTGTACGATACCGCCTTGAGTCTGCTTGCTGGGGCTACGATAAGGTAGCAACCGCTCAGTGGCAGAATGAACTTGAACGGGTGCGCACCCAAATCCGCGTACGGTTTATATGCAAATTTTGACATTTTAACTTCTTAACGATCTCGCAAGAGTGATAGTTTTAACTTTTTAATATCTGATGATGGAGCATAAGCTCTGAAACGCGTCATAGACGAAGCACAAGAAATCACACGGCGGATAATTTAAGGTAAATAATTTATTTATTGTTTGTAATTTCACGGAACATACATTTATATCTTGAGTAGCTAACATTCATTTATACAATTTCTAAACATGACTGAATATTTTCATTTTTTTCTATTTTAACATGACTTCAAAGTTTTTTTGTTCCAGTTATTCTGTTGTATTAATAATTATCTAAATTATTATACGAGTGTGTTACGTGTAATCAGTGTGTTGCGTTTTTAGGTAATTTGTCGGAAAAGTCACTTGTGTTATTTTTTTGCAGATTATAGCAGGTTTAAATTTAATTAGCTGAATACTACGTAGCTAATTAGCTTTTACACGTTTGCGACATTTGATCAATGTATATTTGCCACATTCGCTTCTAAAATCAAACACTGTTTGTTTTAATTACTATCTGTATTTATTTAGGCAGTAGTAATTATGAGCCACCTCAATACACGCTTGCATTTGTTAAATGATGAAATACGTATAGAAGAAGCAGACATGTATTACAGGAAACTGACGTTTACTGGCCTAAATTATCAACAGTAGTAAGCACGGAAATAACAAATTAGCTTAAGCCAATTAACGTGTAATCTTAAAAAATAACAGTTAACTGGAAGGATAAAGTGTAAATAAGTATCCTGTTTTACAAAGTTTACAATGTGTAAACGCATTGTTTTATCAGCGTTAATTTATTTGTGCTGTTCAATGTATATAAACCTTAATTGCGTCAATAAGAAATTGTGATTCACAAACCACGGCAATACAAGTAACTACATGAAAATGTGTATAGAACATAAGCTCATGTCTAGTATTTACATAAAGAAGATGTATATGTATACTTGACAGTATATTCAATATGTAGGCAGCGAATAGATCACAATAAACACTTTCATTGGTGACGCCTTGTGTATTGCAATCACAAACTGTGAGAAAGTGTTACGGATACAAAACAATCTACTTAATAAACGACTTTCGAGAATGGAAGCTGCTCTGTAGTAGTCGCGCGATAAGTGTTAACCAAACAACTACTTTCGCTAAGTAAATAAACATATGTTCAAACGTTTTCGCTTATCGGCGTAGAGTACATTGTCAACGCCGTAACAACGATATTTGAAATACGTTTTCCAGTGATTAACGCAGCATGAAATACGTGAACTTCAATGCCGGTTTAAAATATATCACTACTGATACGACAAATTATTCCTTCTCTATTTTTAAAATACTTAACGAAAACAAAATTTTATTACAGATTCGATGTATTAGAAGAAAAAAAATATTTTAGTAAGGATTAACAAACGACTTCTAAATCTATTAATCACTTAAAATATCGGTATGGAGAAACATACATGACTTCCATGTTCTAAGATTTATATTTAAAATCATTTTCGAAATGATATGTTTCCATAGATACTACTTCTTTCCACTTATTGCTTCAGCCTTAACCACAGTACTGTGGAGACTAACGTATACCACCACACGTTATCGCACTCGATTTTCACTGATGATGGCAGTCGACGGCACTGCCGAAACGTCTGGTCTGGTTTTGCAGAAAACATTGGAGTACGGCCAAACAGCCCGGGAAGGAATTTTAAAAACAAACTACTACTTTGTTGCCGATAACATAGAACACATATAAAAATTACCCCCTCCCCTTACTTATATAATTTTCATTTATAGAAAATTACCTCCACCCCGTTCAACTAGCCTCTTCATTTATAGATATTTCATCTACGTTTCTACAGTGGATTATTAAGATCATCTTATCAGGAGACTTTATTTATCAAAATAAAGTACTTTACTCTTGTTACAACAAAAAATGTTTCAGGTAAACTGCCCTTTCCCGTATCCGATCTACACCAAAATAAATAAGCCTTGAGTCCTCTACAACTCAGGCACATATGTAAAAAATTATTTGATTCTGTTTGAATTTACGGCAGTTATCGTTCTTCATGGAAAACATTCTCTTGTTACAACATAAAATGTTGCTCGTAAACTACCCCTTTCCCTTAACCGATCTTCAACAAAATCAACAGACCTTGAGTTATCTGCAATTGAATAAGGTATGCACAAAATTATTTGATTCTGTTTAAATGTGTGGCAGATATCGTTCGTCATAAAAACAATTACTCTTGTTAAAACATAAAATATAGCAGGTAAACTAACCCTTTCCCTTAACCTATCTTCCCCAAAATCAACGAGCCTTCAGTCTTTTACAACTGAGGAACGTATGCAAAAAAATATATGATTCTGTTTGAATGTGCAGCAGTTATCGTTTGTCATAAAAAATTACCGTTTTAAAACATAAAATGTTGCAGGTAAACTACCATTTTCCCTTAACCGATCTTCAACAAAATCAACAGACGTTGAGTACTCTATAGCTGAGGAAGGAATGCAAAACATTGTCATCATTCGTCATAGAAAACATTACCCATGTTAAAACGTAAAACGTTGCAGGTAAACTACCCCTTTCCCTAACCCGAACTTTAATAAAACCATAGGTCTTGAGAACTTTACAATTCAGTGCTGCATGCAAAACATTATTTGATTCTGTTTGAATTTGCGGCTGTTTTCGTTTGCCATAGAAAATACCCTTGTTAAAACAAAAAACGTTGCTGGTAAACTACCCCTTTCCCTTTACCGATCTTCACCAAAAACAAAACGTCTTGAGAACTCTACAATTCAGGGCTGTATGCAAAAAATTATTTGATTCCGTTTGAATTTACAGCTGTTATCGTTTGGCATAGAAAAAAAATCTACAGACACATAGACACACAGACACACATATAGACAGACAGACAGACGCACACACAGACACTTTTCGAAAAATGACTTTTTTTTCATGTTTTGAGTGTAGTACAATCAGAATCTGCAATAATCTCGAACACGATTTTTTCGCCATCACCATACTTCCATTTCCTTAAGGAACATGGAAGTAAAATCAGTGGTGGGCTAACTCTAACCAAGGCACTGAGCGGACCTTTGACGTTAACGGGCTGTTCCAATTTTGAGGCCCCAGCTACGGTTATTTTGATGCAGATAAGTATTTTACAGTTGTCTAGTAATACACATCTATTATCCCGAGCACGGGAGAAGTCCGTTGGGATGCAGCCAACGAGGTGAGAACGCAGCGTTTTCAAGTGTGTAGTAGTTGTCTTCATAGAAATCTCCAATTATTTAACTACCGGTAAATAAATAACTCATAAAATAAATTATAATATTAATATAAAGTATGTCTTTTATAATAATAAATAAAGTATTTATACTTTATATAAATAAAGTATAATAAAGTAATAAATAAATAAATAATTAAGTATAATTATAAATAAATAAAGTAATAAATAAAGTATATTATAATACTTCATAATAAATATATATATCTATTCTATTTTTCCCACATCTATTATCACAGTGTTATTAAAGACAGTAATGACATTTTTAATTGAAATAAATTAATAAGTAATGTATAAAACGTTTATAAAATTATTGTTTCTTATTGTAATCTAATCTGATGTAAAGATGTTTATACTGAAAAACAATTTAATTTTTAAATTGGTTTTATTAAGTCACAATTATTAACAGAATAGTGATATTTTATTCTACATTAAAGAAATACTTATATTCTAATTTGTAAAAGAGCGGACATAGTATTTTATACTATTGTATTTTTATGCCAAGATATGTTTGAGTTATTTTTATTGTAGTTATTTATTAACGTGAAAATGTGCTCTGTAACAATTTATTTTGTTATTTTGATTTATTAAATTTAAATGACAAAATAATTGTCACGTTATTAATGAAATTAAGTTAGACACGTTATATTACACTTTAGCGACACGCCGACAATTTGGTTGTGTGCTTTGCTACAGATTGTAGCGCTGATATAGAATGCAGTGTGCCAAAATTCTCTTATCGACACATTTTATGTAATTAATTGAATAAAATATTATAAATTTAAGTTAAATATTATAAATATAAATTATTAGGTTTTGACAGCATGACATTGAAGTCAATCTACCTTAAATTGCTGTTAGTGTGTCGGCAATATCTGCATCGTCATCGAGGGGGGTGGCTAGCACTTATGACGCACTGTCGTCGTTGTCACACTCAGTATCTGAATAATTGCTGTCAGTATCACTATCATCTACCAGATTGGTCACTATTTTATCAAGGTTATCCGCCCTTGCACATTCTTTGTGAACATCATCTTCTTGTAATTTTTCGGCATGTTTAATGCGCGATTGCCAGTCCTCTTTGGTCACTCGGCCAAGTGCTTCACGGACAAGCGTTTCGACATCAGACAACTTAAATGTCTTGTAATTTTCAGCAACGTCCCTCATAACCTGTAGTTGCATGTAGTTGTTGTTGTTGCTTCATGTTAAATCTCCATATTTTGTTGTATGCTTTCTCCAAATCGAAGAATACTGCTGCCATGTGATTGCCTTCGACGAAACTGTTTTGAACTGCGTTTTCTAGTTGATCGATAGTAGAATAGTGTCTCCGGTAGCCGAACTGGTGTGCGGTCAGAAACTCAAGTTTTTCCAGACACCAGGTGAGCCGGCACTTTACCATCCTCTTCAATAACTTTCCTAGACAACAAGTCATCGACACTGGACGATAGTGTTTATCAGGCTGTTTCACCGTGGTCTACGGTTTACAGACAAACCAAACGTTCCGACAGCACCACTGTCTGCCATCATCAGTGGAATTCAAAGAATTCGAGACTACCTGAACGCGGGTTTTTAAAGTCAGGCCCACTGTACTGTGGAAAAGGCTCGAGCCTGGTTTCGTGGAGCCTCGAGCCTTGCCCGTAGGCCACGGCCAAACAGCCCGGTAAACACTTTCAATACAACTGACACCGGCCGTGAAAGCCTTAGAACAATATTTTCCTGGACGATAGTTTTCTTCTGTGAGGGGATCCTTTCCAGCCTTCAGAAGCGGGATCTCTATCGCCTCCTTCCAAGGTTTTGGATACCCCACTTGCATTCATATGGAGTTATAGACTGCCAGTAGTGTACCACATAGCTACATCCGGCAGCTGACATATAATGATGTAAGAAATACCATGCGGTCCCGGCGCAATATCGCCGGCAGGGCGAACAGCGGACTGCAATTTCCTCATGATGAAAGGCACGTATTAGAGCCTGTAACCTACACATTCGATGTCACGGTCGTATTAAACTTATTTTTCTTTGTAAATAAATTGAGAGGATAACTCCTTTCTATACTACTGACCTCGGAATATTGCGCAGCCAAGATGTCAGAAATTTTAGTAGCGTTTCAAATCAATCCATGCATATGATCGGCTTAAACACAGATGTGGCAGCGATTGCTCTGCTCTTACTCCATACTTCCGTCACTGGGGACAAAAATGTTGTGGTCGAGATGTAGATTTTCCAGCTAGATCGTTTTGCAGAGAGTATTGTTCTACTAGCAGCGGCTCGAAGTCGCTTAAAATCGATGCGACTGTCTTGGATCGGCGCTCGTTTATACCAGTTTAAGGCTCACCGGTTCTATTTTATTGCGTTTTTCACAACGGTGTTCCACCATGGTACAGGTGGTCTGGATGAACGACCACTGGTCCGCGGGATATGCTCCGTAGCTGGTGAAGTGATGGGAGCTGTAAAACAGTGTACGACTTCTTCTATAATTCCACGGACGTCTGTAGGTACACAATGAGTCTTTAAGCCTGCACAATCAACACTCTCCACGCACCATCCTTCCAGCGTGCTTTTAACGTTCTTTGCCATTAGCATTTTTATTAGCACAGGGAAGTGATCGCTCCCGTAAAGGTCTGGGAGCGCTCTCCATGACAGACATAGAGCCGCAGAGATAGAAAATTGACAGCCGAGAAATTACTACTTCCAAAGTTGAAATGTGAGCTCACGTCTGAGTTTAAGAAAAAAAGAAATTTGTTAAAAATAGTTCCTCAATACTTAATCTAGGGAATTCTAGATTAAGTATTAGTTCATCATATGGGAATCCCACATGGAGTTTGAAGTTCCCAACACGAAGTTATGGAGATGGCAGCTGCTCGACCAGATTCTGCACATATTCTGCGCGCCACCCAGAATCTGTTAACTGTAAGTAATCTACAGTGATTATAATAAACTGATTGCTACAGCTTGTAGAACCGTAGGGAGCAAAATACTCCTAGCGCGATAAGTGTTGTTAAGAATATAGCAATGCCTCCACTAGCTCTGATGTTTGGAGTAACACCACAGCAGAAGAACCCATATCCCCTCGTATTAAAAACGTCTTGTGGTTTTAAAGGTGTTTATTTCAGAGACTTACACATTACTGTATGTTTGGTCAGTAGAATTTTCGGTTCGCATTAATGCGAAGTACCACTGTTTATATTCCACTGAAAGATGCTTTCTATGCTGGATGTTGAGAATTAAAATCGCTATGAATCGTGCTTACGTTACGTTCTTAGCTTCCTTTTCGGTCAGCCCTTCTTCTTTTCTTGCCGATACCGCGGATCACCGAGATTGATGAGATCACTTGCGCCGGATATCGAGCTGAATTCCCTGAACCCCAATCCGGAGCTCATCTCCTGGTCATAAGTATTGTCCGCGTTTTTGGTTTTAAAAAGACCTCCTTGGTATATTTGGGAGGACGGGCCGGCATCCCCTGGTCGTCTAGCCATGACTGGAATTGGCTGGAGTCGCAGCCACAATGTATGGTTCCGCCGTTCTTGGCGGGTGGACTGTTGTCTCGTAGTAAACCCTTTCATTTTTTCTCAATTTCCGTTACCTGTTACTGTACTTGCTTTTGCTGTCGGCTGCATTTGAGCTAACTGGTGAAGCGCATCACTACCGGCATTATTTCTTTAGCTATATGTTTCGTCGTTACCGGAGTAGACTTGATAACCTGTGCCTCTGTTTTGCCCTGGCTTGTCGGGCATAAAAAGTTTTCACTTCTCCAGGGGTTACCTCTTCCTTATACACAGGGCAGTTGGGTAATCTTGAAGACTGTTGGCTACCACATTTAACGAACTTCAACGGCTCGACACAAGGTACATCGCCATGGACCGACTTCCCACAAAGTAATGCCCGACTTAAGAGCATGATAATGTCTTTCAGCCGCCAGCTAAACGTAACATTATTATGGTTACTGACTGACTGATTGTTTCTTTTGTGCAAATGTTGCGTTTAGTTGCCATCTCAATTTTCTTATTCAATCTACAACGTTTTACTCGTTCGTTGGTTTTCCTTCGCTTCTCTGCCAGTTTTATGTTGTAAAATGCATCGATTTTCTCCTGCTCAGTCATCGTCGACGCGAACGACGAACGCATAGTATTTATTAAGTACTCGTTCAATTCTTCGCGCATCAAGTCATCTTGCTTTCGTTTTTGTTGCGATGGGGCCGCTGGTACCGAAGCTTCACCGCCGACAGCAGCCGCTCGTTGCTGTTCCTTCTCGAGCTTCTTTCGTTCCCGATACTTTCTTGCTCGCTCGGCATTTTGTCGTTTCTTGATCTGAGCCTTCTCGTCGCTGCTATCGATTGTCGAACGCTGTTTTAGTCAGTCGCCACGTTATGGTTACTATATACCAGCAGCAGTGTATTTCACCACAACACAAAACAAACCTTTATTTACAACAATCCCAATGATATTATGTATCTGTGTTATATCTTCACATTTCTGCGGTGAGTAATTAAATATAAAGAGGAAGTAGATTTGCATTTACGATGCAGTACAGACAAATATTTTAATGAATAGATGCAGGATCGTTAGCTGAATCACATACGAAGACAACCCATTAACTAGAGACAATAACCTATCTACAGCTATCCAGTGTTGTTTGCTTGTTAGGTCTTTAATCTGCGACGACGTTAGCATGTTAGAGGTCGCGGTTTTAGTTAACGATTCCCGGCTCGTAAATTGTGCTAACAATTGATTTTAAACTTTCAGGACGCTTTATTAATATGGTTTAATTGTTTGAGTGATACTATTTTTAACACATAATATATATATATATATAATACATTTAATATTTATAATTAAATTTACCTCAAGATGTTATTTTTTCCTTTTTTGGAACATGTTTCGGGTACTATCTTGTACCCATCCTCAGACTTCCGGTTTTTTTGTCTGGTGAAGTACATATGTGTTGTTGGTTGACTATTATTATTGTGGCTTCCTGTTGGCTTCTGGTATTTCAAATTGGTTTTATTGTGTGTGATTGTGGTGTATGTGTTAGTTTTTTGTGTATTTTCAATGTTGAGTGCTTTGAATATTGTTGAACATGACACAATATTCAAAGCACTCAACATTGAAAATACACAAAAAACTAACACATACACCACAATCACACACAATAAAACCAATTTGAAATACCAGAAGCCAACAGGAAGCCACAATAATAATAGTCAACCAACAACACATATGTACTTCACCAGACAAAAAAACCGGAAGGCTGAGGATGGGTACAAGATAGTACCCGAAACATGTTCCAAAAAAGGAAAAAATAACATCTTGAGGTAAATTTAATTATAAATATTAAATGTATTATATACATCAAGAAACGGACTGTAGCAGAAAGTGACTATATATATATATATATATATATATATATATTGTGACGTATCAAAACAAACCTTTATTTACAACAATCCCAATGACGTCAATGATGACGTCATACAGCGTGACGGTAAATAAAATGTTACAGAATTTTCAAACGATGTCCAGCTAAAAGACATTATCATGTCAAAAATATGTCTTGACTCGGGAACATCTGGATGCTGTGTTCAAAAGCGCAGGTACCGAAACACTTAATGGCATGAGGGATAAGAGACCTCACGTCCAGCCGATGGATATATGATCTTATTTTCTCTGCCAGTGCTGTTGTGTTAAAGTCAAGACGTGCGAGGTGGAAGGAATGTTTATCCCGACGTATAGTGACTGCCTGAGGTCTAACTAAGTTGTAATTCTTGGATACAAAACTAACATTTTAAGGTTTATCTTAAGATTATGCAAAGTAACCGAATAACTACAGTTTTTATAGCTATTTTAAAATCACTAAGCTACTATAAAATTAGTGAAAGCATTTTTATTGTATTAATCCAAGTTTTATCAGTTCATCTGTTGTGCACACAAACACATTATATATTGTGAGTTAAGTAGACTGCAAACTACTCTGTGAACAAGAATTTCTCAATTAATCTACAAGAGAACTTGGTTACTACAAATGAACGAGTTTTAATTTTGTATTATGTTTATTTGATGAGCACTGTACACTTTAATAAATTTGTTTCTAATACTAGTTGCAGAGAATACTAAATCATTGAGGTTGTGCATCAGTAGTTTTCATTTATCAGTTAGTTTTAACTAAGTAGTGACGTGGACAGCACACGCATTTACATACGTAGTACATAGTTAACGGACTGGTTGACAATGAAGTTCTCTTTGTTATTGATCTCTGTGGACCGACAAAACTATTCCAAGTTGTGAGCGGAAATGAAACCCAAGAAACTTCTAAAATGGCGTTCAATAGCTCCAAAACTATAATTAACAAATTATATTACATTGGGTAATACATTTGTTTTCGTAACTTCATGCACTATGTTATTTTTGAAAATTAACTATCAAAAATTTTGTCACGGGTACATCAATTCATTCATCTATTTACAATCTTCGAAACATATCTATTGCAAAACAGTCAATAGTTTTGCAAACGTGTGTTTGTAAATTACGCTGTCGGAGCAGTAACGTAATATATTGACTAAATATGGACGGCTGTGTAGCCAAATAATGTAGGAGTTTTGGTGGCTTTCTAAATTGAGAAGTCTTCGTTTTCCTGTGTGTGTATCCATGGTTGAATATTGACATGGTTCTCAATCAGTAGAATACAATAACTGCCGCTGTAGCTGCTGTAAACAATGTACCACAGTATATGAATAACACTGAACTATTATACCACGGTATAATGAAGCAAAGTCCACCACAGTACAATAGCGTATGCTGTTTTGTATTGGAAAGGGAATATTTACAGCTGTAACAAAACAGCAGATAAACGTCAATTGCAAAACTTGTCAATTGAATATACTTCAACAAACAGCAAAATAAGTACTGAACTATTTACGAATACACGTTAATCGCTTAAATTGTTTTGAAACAATTACTGAGACATATTTACAACTACTTAACATACAGAGTGAACAAAATGGACGAAACTATTTAGGTAAGACAAGGTAATTACCTAGAATTTCAAGAAAGTAACTATAACATAAAGCTTATGAACTTATAAAAATATATTATATTTCTTGTTACAGAGTTACGTGAATGTCACTACAATAATCCACATCCTGAAATTATATATAATATGATTCTTTACATAGTATATGAATTTGTTTTTTAACGTATACCTTATTATAAAATTCATAGTAGAAAACGTTTATCTTGTTCTTTGTCTTAAACCCTCATTATTGATTATACATTTTCGTCAGTTTCTTCAGTCTTACTCTCTTCCTTCCAGCGCCAGTGCCAGAAGAGGCCTCGTACCATGATGAAGCTAATGTTCCCCGTAAGTTGATCGGTCGAGGTAAATGAAGTGTCTTCAGAGTTCTGGATGGGTCCGGTATCACTCAGAAACCACCTTAGTAGTACTGACAATTAATTATAGTTATGGTTACCATTATGATTATCCAGGAAATTATTTAACACCTTTTAACATGCCAATGGTATTTCGTTCCATTTATTTGTCATTTCAGCAGACTGAAATACAGATATTACACTTTGCCATTTTGTGAGTTACAGTATAAGGGATTATACGCTGTAAACAGAACATGTTAAAAAGGTAAAGAAATTAAAGTTATGCAACTCATACGTAAAATATGGATATATCCACGAGGATTTTTCGTACTTGGTTTAATTGGTTTGGACTCTAATAGGATAAATTAAAATTTTTGAATTTTGATGTTATTTACATAAATTTGGTAGTCTCTTCAGCTCAACACGTTTCACTTAGGTCTATTTAATATAGATATCAATAATGAAAAGAGGCCGTTTGTTATGAAATACAATTATTAAAATATCGAAAGAGGACACTTAAGATATAACATACAATATAGAGGGTTTTTAATAATATACAATTTTGTTCTAAAACAAGGGACAAAACGCACCTACAAAAGTGTTAAAATATGTTTCTTAAATACGCTCAGATCACTAATTGAATTGAATGCAAATTGGATTCAACAAAAAACAATACACCTTTTTAAAACATTAACTATGTAAATGGTTATAAAACCGAATCGTAACATCGCAGCCAACAAAATCCAACGAATAGTGATCATGAACTAAATGGCAACGACTTCTACTAACTACGTATCAATATGGCTGACAATGAGAATACAAGGTAGTTGTTGTTGTGAACAAGAAAATACATCTTGACAGAACTTTTTAATGACCTTCATGTGTACATTCGCATTCGCACGCGTGTAGATCTGTGCAGTTGAAATGTTAAATAATTTTTGTTATTTTAACATTAGATCATATTAACAATTAATATTTTGAAAAGGAAGACTGTTACCAACTTCATAACTACAATATTTTATAATAAAACTAATTTCTAAACCTTTTGTCGTATACAAAATTGTCTAAAAAATTATATCTCAAATAAATTTTATTTCTTCAGGTGAATATGATAATGTAATAATTACTAGGAATAGGGATCATCAGTACTAACAATATCATTAGTTTATTAGTTTACATAATTAAAATCCTTTACTGTATAGAAATGTGACAATTATAGTGTAGTTCTCTGTTTTACTGCTAAACCCGTCCATTAAAGTTTGATGCCATTGTTAACACTACAGTTCAAAATATTGTTACGTAATAAGGAACCTTCTACACGTATCTCGGCTATCCCAGCAGAGCTCAGCTGTAATATGTGTGTACATATTGCTGCTGATTTTGATGAAAGACAATTACTTGATACTTATCATGCGTCAACAATCGCGGCTATTCCAGCCCGCGCGGTCGAGGACTGTGTTCAAGGCAAGACAGTGACACTATTTCTGGTGGATTCGAGAGCAAGTGTTTAACACGTCATCGGAAAAGTGACAGATT
Source organism: Magicicada septendecula (assembly GCA_034769895.1). Taxonomy (NCBI): domain Eukaryota; kingdom Metazoa; phylum Arthropoda; class Insecta; order Hemiptera; family Cicadidae; genus Magicicada; species Magicicada septendecula. The sequence goes on from CM068369.1 coordinate 149,212,220, forward strand.
ATTCTGGCATTTAGCGGGGTATAAATTAAGCATTCAGCGACGCTCAGTACAGTTTACGTCGGACGATTATACAGTGCGTTCAAGTCGTTCTTAGTGAAAAGTGATGACTGTGCATGACTCTATTACTTGACATATTTTTGCGTGTGTACAAATTTCACTTAAATTATGGTGCGAATATAATCTTGTTGAATAACGTTCTGATTACAAACTGTTAATTGTGATAATTGAAATTGGTAATTAGTGACTTAATTGGTGTCTTTATTTCGATTTCCACTCTACCATATGACGACGTCGTAACGGTATCATTCAAATATCAATTTAAATGAAAGTAGTAGTTAGTTCTGCATATTTCACAACTAGTTTTTTAAATATAATTTTCGAAGCTAGAATTTACTTTTGTACGAATTTTAGTTTAAAAATCTAATCCCTACAATAAAACAACAGAAGAATGGAAAAACAGATAGAAGAATATCAATGCTAGTACCTTCAAATTAGTGTACACTGGTGCCAATGAATGTATGAGATGGACGGTAAATGTACTTAGTTTGATCTTAAGGTAAATGTGTAAGCTGCGTATTGTAATTTTACAATTGATTTTACAACAAAAATCATGAAATATTTTTAGCTCTAATTTGTTTACTTAATTGGAAGTATTTGTAAACAATACATTATCGGATACAAAATTAAAAGAAAATCACAAAGTGTTCTGCAGTTTTTGTATATTACTGTCTTAATACGTCAAATACAGTAATCATAAATTAGTGAAAACTTTTGTAAAAATATTTTAAGGTTTTTTTAAGCGGCCTTAATTAATTCAATTGGGCACTTATCCGTATAAGGTTTAATAAGTGAAGCCTGTTTAATATGTATTTGAGTTTCTAAATTTTTTATCATTACGTTATCATTACGTTTATCATTATTACTTAATTGTGTGCAGAAAGGTTAACATTTCTTTCGCAGACTGTCATTATTAAAACGAATGAAATTACGTCATTCTAATAAATTAGTTATGTGTAAGTGTGCTTGCAGATATTTGTAAACATGAAAACATTAAGACTGTAAACCTTACTAACAAGATTTTAGTATACGAGATTTTAGGTTTGTTAAAATAAAGACAGGACCTTTGAGATAGCGCTCCGATCAGTGTACGGAGCGTGTTCCGACATGTGGTGCCCCCTAGCGGCCACCTTCGGCAAATTAACCCCGATTGTTGCGTCGTTCTACTCGTATTAGTTGGCTGCATAAAACTGTCGAAGTAAACACGTACATTCACCGTTCTGCGAAGTAAAGATGAAAGATTTTTATGGAGCAGCGCGTTTGTGTGAAATTTTGCTGCAAGACCGACAAAACTTTTACTGAAACGTGGGCTTTGCTTCAGCAAGCCTATAAGGAAGACTGTATGAGCCGTTCGCAGTGTTATGAGTGGTTTAAACGTTTTAAATCGGGCAGAACATTTTGCGATTGAGGAAGAGTCAAGATTGGGACGACCTTCGACGTCAACAAACGATGAAAACATCGATGCTGTTCGTTCCGTGATTCGTGCAAATCGCCGTTTGACTGTGCGAGTGGTTGCTGAGGAAGTCGGCATCAGCATCGGGTCGTGCCACGAAATTTTGACCGTAAAACTTGGCATGCATCGCGTCTCTGCAAAACTCGTGCCACGTCTGTTGACCGACGACCAGAAGGAGAACCGTGTCAAGATCAGCCAAGAGCTGACAAAAACTTCATAAAAACCATCATAACAGGAGACGAAACATGGGTTTATGGCTACGACATCGAAACCAAGGCGCAATCGTCACAATGGATTGGAAAAATGTCGCCTCGACCGAAAAAAGCACGCATGAGTCGGTCAAACTTGAAGTTGATGTTGATTATTTTTTTTTGATTATCGAGGAGTAGTCCACCACGAATTCGTGCCACAGGGTCAGACTGTTAACAAGGAGTTCTACGTACAAGTTTTAAGGCGTTTGAGGGAAGATGTGCGCCGGAAGAGGCCTGAGCTGTGGAAAAACAAGAGCTGGGTGTTGCATCACGACAACGCGCCAAGCCACTCGTCTCTGCTAGTCAGCCAATTTTTGGCCGGTAACGAAATAGTCGTCCTTCCTCACCCTCCGTACTCTCCAGACTTTGCGCCCGCGGACTTTTTCCTGTTTCCAAAATTGAAAACCACCCTGAAAGGACGTCGTTTTCAAAGTGTTGACGAGATTCAACAGAATTCGCAGAGACAACTACGCACCATCTCACAAAACGAGTTCCAGGGAGCATTCCAACAGTGGCAGAAACGATGGGAGCGGTGTGTTGGAAGCAGGGGGGAGTACTTTGAAGGGGACAAACATTTGTAATGTTGTAATTACAGTAATGAAGTTTGTATGATAAAAGTGAACGTTTTTGAACAAACCTCGTATACTGCTATTGTTTATTTTATTTTGTTAGCAGCCTCACTATAAATATCAAGTTTAATTTATGATACATGTGTGGTTCTTTAGTCTTACAGGTTACATATTTCTGTATGTCTATAAGTCTCCTCATTAACTCACCAGCACTTTGTTACTTCACAGTAAGTTACCAAGCTGTCGATATATACGTTAAACCTCGTTAATTAAAGCAGTTCCATGAAAATACTCTGTAAATACTTTCAGACAAATTTAATCGAGACAGTAACAAATTTAATAACGGGAACACGCCACGCACCGCTCGGCAGCGACAACACTGAATTACGTCACACTAATTAATTTCGCATACTTTGAATAAATCATTTTGTAACTACGTAAAACTTTCCTGACTCACGTGAATTAATTTAAGCATAAAATTGCTTGTTGCAAATTGTTAATCTCTTGATGACATTATATTTTGGAACACTACCGTATATATTTTACATGAACATTAAAGGTAAAATGTGCCCTATTATAAATAATAAATATTTTTATTATTTGTAGATCACATTTCTGTTATTCATTATAGGGCCATATCATTTTACTTATACTGTTTTAATAGTCAGTAAGCAATATACACAAATATCTATTATGTATACCAATACCACATACATTAGTTTTCATAAATTTAGAGAAACGAATGTTGACGTAGTCCGCAGAAACTTATTTTCATACGACTAAATTATACTTTTAATTTTTGTTTTGAATACCACAGTTCATTTTTACAGAAAATTGGTTTTCTTAGTCTGACAGAGAGACTACTATAAATTCATAAAAATGGCGAAACTAAAAAGTACCTGTTTCACGCATCTATTAAGCATAATCGAGAATAATACAGTAAAACACTGAGGAGAACTGTTATCTTTCTTGTCATCTTTCAAGAAGGTGAACAATTCACCTTGGTCACCGATATTTTTCCGTTTAGACTGTAACGATAATTAGTAACACAATTATGTGAGAACACATATTAATTAAAGTAACATGAATAACTGTATACAGAGCAATATAGATAAAGATAAATTATTTTCTTCAGAATAAAGTTTGTTCGCAATTTTTTACATTGTACATAATATAAATATATTTTGTACAATATATCTGTACGGATACAATATTATGTACGCAATATATCTGTGTACCGGTATAAGTATAACGAAATTGAAACTTAACTATCATATTGTAACGAAAACCTGTTAATAGTGTTAAAGTTGTATAGGTGTAGTGTTACAAAATATATGAAATATGTGTTCATGTAAGAAAATTGTTTGTTTAAAAAAAAAAATTTATAATTAAAAAATGTAATTTTTTTTTATGGATTAATTAATTAGAAACAATTAAATAATTGATGTTCGTGAAGTTCCGAAACGTTTCTCACTTGTTTAAAAAATTTTATAGCCTTTCTGTATTTTTGAAGAAACTCCAACCACTTATAGGATTGTCTCCAGTTACAATCGATCTTTGTTTACTTTCAGTTTTGGAGGTTATCTTCCTTCAATGAGGTGAAATTCTCGTAGTAGATGTTGTTTAAATTATATTAAGTGTAAATTGCTATGTTTAGAAAAGAAAGAACTGTTTTGAGATGAAAAGTATAAATTATTTATTGGACAATTGGTTAAAAATACTCTTGTCGGTTTTAAAATCGACTCTCAGGGTATCGAATTTTACAAGTTTTTATATAAAATACAATAAGGTTCTTTTAACAGCTATTTATTGGAAAAGTCAGAGAAATCGGGCAAAGATTAAAAAAATATAACGTTACAAGAATAATTCTTAATACTAAAGTACATATATTCAATTGAAAAGATTAAAATAAAGAAATATTTTGCAAACCGTGTGGCCGACAAACTAGATGGCCGTGTTCAGTTGAGCGGTGACAAAAAGTAATGGCCGCCGGCGAAGTTGTCAATCGTCCCTTCGTAGATTTGGCGTTCCAATAAAGATATTTTCTTGCCGAATTCACGTCCTGGTGTCTGCAAATCTTCCTTCTGATGTTGGTGTAGTGTCTCTGGTTAAGTTTCTGTGTTGTATTTTGAAAAGTGGTGTATTTATAAGTCAGTTCACTTTTTTGTCGATCAGGCACTAATGATGGTTATGTTATATACTGTTTTATGGTGTTTAAAATGTTATTTAACTGTCGTTTCGTGCTATACAATGTTAGTTAATCTTTTGTAAGTGTTTATGTCACTGTGTCAATGTTGTGAAATGTTTTTTGTCGCCACTCGCGATTTTCAAATTCGTATCATACACTGACTCGCCATTACGGTACTAGAAACTAGGTTAACTCGTTTTAATTGCTCGTGTCAAGTGTCGCGTACAACGTTCAATAATCAACTCTCTACTTCCTTCACTTTCGACTAAAATCTTAGCCAAAGCAATATTATTCCTTACATTGTTCGAATTTTACTTTGCATCCTGTGCATGTATTAAAGTTACATTATGTAACTGCTTAAACTTTGGTTATTATTCAAATTTATTAGCTAGTTGTTACTTAATTTTATCCTTCAGTTCATTCGGCGTATTTTGATATCGAATAATGCCGTTTTATTAAGTTTTTTATCTAAAATTGGTAATTTTACCTTCATTTTGTATCTTGTAAATTTTCAAAATCAGCTTCCTGTCATTATGCAAATTCTGCCATTTTTAAGTAATATTTATGATTATTAATCTCATATTGTAATAAAAGGTTTATATTCCCTTAGTTTCTTGCAATTATTTGAATTGGTAAAGTTTTAAACTATTATGTTGGAATATATGACTCCCCTCTCAAAATTTTTGAATTCTGTCATTTCCATTTTTATTTATAATCCTGGCTATAATTTTACAAAATCTTTCTAAGTTGTATTTCTAATTATATGGCTTTGTTTCTGGTTTATGTTATCTAAATCCCTTCAGTTTAAATGTATTTAAGTACCTAGTTTCTCAGTTTTTATCAGGTTTAGTTTTCATCATTTTGCCTAGATTCTTAACAATTTTTTCATACAAATTTTTATATAAACAATACATACTTAGTTATACCCTCTCTCACTGTTTGACATGGTAATATAAATTAAACATTTTTTTCTATTAAACATAACAACAATTAGTATCTGTTTCAATACTATAAACAGATAAGAAATAATTTTAAATAATGGTTGTCTTCAACTAATTAGACATTTTTTTTATAATCAAAACTTAATACTAAAACAGAAATATTATTTATAAAGAACGTTTTTTACCAGCTAACATCTTATCTAACCATTAACACCAATATAAGTAATAAATATTTTACAATTAGGATGTTAGTGGTTCTAAACTTGTTAAATGTTCTTATCCCTAATACATTATTTAAAATTCTTATTTCAAATAAACAAAACCTTATTTTTTACATTCTTATTGTATTTCTTATATTAAATTTAATTACTCAGTTTTTAAACTGTTTTTAATATGATTTAGGGTAATTGTACCCTGTCACTTTATGTTTGCATCTGTTTTTGTTCATTTTTAAAGAAACGTCATTTCAAACAGATTGACAGCTTGATATTATTACATGTATTAGATTCCCTCTTGTACAAATCATAAGTCATTCAAAAGTTGTATTTTTCATTATCTACACAGTTTGTGGATGCCAAGGATGAAACATAAGGTTTATTTTTTATAATACACAAACTAACACTGGTTCACTTTACACTTCTTGATGCTATTTCTAAATGGTCATTTAGTCTTATTAACATCAAGAGATTTGTTTGCGGGTTACAATGAAGATTTGTTCTTTGGGTATTATATTATTGTTTCACCTTGGTCTGAAACCCCCCTTTTTCTTTTCTAAGTTTTGTAATTTTTTTTGAATTTTTATTTTATTTTATTTTATTTTTATTAAGTTTTTTTTTTTGGTAAAGGGGAGAGACATCACATTTAGAACTAGGTGGAAAACCTAGAGGAAGCAAAAGTGTGCAAGGCCCAAATACAATTACAGACATGTCCCCCCAGGTGAATGACAGGACTTGCAAATGAAAAACTCTTTTAACCAACAAGCGTGTGCTTTATTCAACCTGCAAGATGTTACATACATGACAAGTTCTTGATTGTGTGAGCACACCATTAAAGGCAGAATTATATATATATATGTATATCAATTAATTCATGATGTCACAAAGTAAGTGAATTTGATATTGACCTAATTGCAAAATTTCTGCCTGATTATGTATGAGTCAAAGTTAGTAATAATCTCATTCATAAAGCCATACTAATCCATAAGTGTTGTATAATATCAAATAGGCTAGCCTGTTGTCTCAGTAAGCACATTTATGGTTTTTCTCTTTTTTTAATCCGTTACATATTCCCCCAGCAAAATATAGTAAAATTACACACACAAACACATATACGACATGAATAACAAAACATCCCTCATTTCAACACTAACCTCCTCATAAACCCATTCCAACTACAGTAAATGAATGCACCCTAATATGTATAGATAGGTACAAATATAAATGACAGCGTAAACTGAATATCTCAGCTCCTAAGCATAGATTTGCCTTGGTAGTTCACACCAGAGAATGTAAGTGACCGCCCCGAAACTCAACCAGCTAAACGACCCTGACTTTAATCATTAAGCGCTAAGTATGTGTGTGAAAGAAAATAGTTTCTCATCTAAAGCATCAGACAGCCCCCGTTACGTTATTAAAACTCAGCCATGACCAGATGACATGATAGCACAAGATAATTAACTCCCTAATGGTCTTAATTAGCTGAAAAGTTAGATCTTACAGCAAACTGCGGATGTGCGTGTATGTGTGTAATTTGTTACACATTATACAGTTATAAGATACTTCATTAGGTGTACTGCGGTAATGTTCACACATGCAATAACATAATTGGCCATGAGAGTTTGTGCTAGAGTATAATGTTCAGAACTTCACGAGTGAGCTTCTGGCGGCTTCTGTGCATTCACCATGTTGTAGAGAGAGGGAAATAGATAATCAGAATTTTCCCACCTGGATTGTCCGGTGTACTTAGTCCGTATAGGCGCGGCTCAGTGATGTCACAGTCGTGTCACAAGTCCCGGGTGCAGCTTAGCGTTGGAAGAGTCCTAAGTTGTCCTCGACTGACGGCATCGTGGCTATAAGATTGTCTCTGCCATTAGGGTGGACAGATGTACGTCCACCCGACACCCATCTCGCCCTTGTTCGAGCACCTGGACATACAATAGGTTGTAGAGGGTGTCATAAAGAAAACACGCCACATAGGCCGTCCACATTAACTTCCAACACTAACTTTACACATCAACAGCACACACACATCGCCACTAATTCATATTAAACAGTATTAAGCTGCTCAGCTGTGACTTATTTCACTTATGTACCAACTACCTTTTAAGTATTTCGTTGAAATATGACAATTAATCAATTACGCATTTCATAACCGTTAATAACACCAAACACAGCTGAGTGCGAGATGCTTTAGTATTTTCTTTATTGAAGTCAATTTAGCTCACAACATTTACACTCATATCAATTTAATTTGGTAATTGCGTTAACGCACACATCGAAAACTGCTCTACACACACACACAAGTATAAATTTATAATAGAGGCAGAAACGTAAAATATATTTGGGGTTAGAATATTTTCAGAACCCGCTGACTTGTACATACCTGGAGCTACACTTTATCTAGCCAACCATAGTGATAGCCGAGGAAGTCCAGAACAAACGGTATCCGCCAGTCGAGAGCAGATGACTAGGTTGGAGGACAGAACAGAAATGAGGCCGATTCAATGTGTCGGCCTAGCCAAGTAACTTCTGGATGCAGGAATGTACAGAAACATTGGCGCTGCCAGCTGTATTGCGTAGCTGCACAACATTTGTGTGCCAACAACAATCTACCGTAGCCGTGTGGCCGTGCGTGACGTCAGCGGCGCTCGTTTTTAAAATTCTTATACTACGCTGCCGAACTCAGTACGGCACAGGTCCACTGGCAACTCTTACTCTATACGCTTTTATTCTTAATTTTATTGTACATGTGGTTTCTTTTCATCAATACTTCGTTATACTTTTATTATTATGGTTTTTATTTATTTTGGGATATGGGGATATGGGTGTTTATTATAAGAGCATTCCTTCTTCTTCTGGTGCTGCCTTCTTCTTCTTTCTTCAATGTCTTCTTTTCTTCTGGCTTCTTTGAATTGTATGTTCTTCATCTTCTTCTGGATGTCATCGGGTTTCTTGGAGTTACTTCTTCGTCTACTCTTCTGGTTTCTTTAAATACATCACCCTTTATGGTAGATCTTGCCTTGTTCTGGGTTTCGTTTTCATTTATTCCTTATACTCGTTGTGGGTTTAGTAATACTCTGGGTTGCTTCCTTATATACTCCTTACCTTCCTGGGTTATATTTTTAAACCTTGAGTTATTAAACTGGTTTTGATGATTCATCACTAGTAACATTGCTTTTATACGAACTTATACTTTTAATAACAATGATTGTTCTGCACGGTTGCTCTGAATCAATTCTTTATATTATAATGCTTTCTTCGGATTTAATGTTATTATCTTATATTATTATAATGATCAATGCCATTCGTTTTTATGTGTTTATCTCACGCTACAGATTGCTCTCCTCCAGAAGTAATTATTTCAGACATGTTTATGGATGAAATAATTTCTTATGATAATTTAATTATTTTTTTATTACTTTTGATCCTTCTTGGATAGTTAGTGTCTTCTGAGATATATTATTATTATTATACATTTTCTTTCTTTATAAACTTTGTGTTGCATCCTTGGGATATTAATTCCCTAACATTCCCTATCACGTGGGCTGGGGCATTTCAGAGGGGCACTGTAGGCTACACAAACTCTGCTGGCCATACACCACTTCTACAATTTGAGTCCAGAGGCACATTGATCTCTGCTCAAAAAACATAATGCTGCTGGAATTATCTTCAGTCAGTCATCGAATAAATAAAATAAAAATTAGTCTCATTTTCGACTAATAAAAATATCTTTGGATTCTTCACTTCGTAGTTTCTCAGATTATCTCACATTTTCTATCTCAATAAATCTTCTTAATTCTTATTATACTCATTATATATATATATATATATTTTTTTCTAAACTCTTAACTTGTCTGATATATTTATTTTAATTATGGTTGAAAACTTCTCTTAATAATTCTTGTTACTGGTTATAGTGTAACTCTTTTTCTTCTCCATCTGAATTCTCTTTATACTTCCTTCTGGTTACTTACAGTGTTAGCATGGTCTTTATATATAGTATTTCCTTATTCATTATTTGAATGGTCTTATTTTATTATATTTAATTTTTTAAGTTTGTATCTTTATATTAGATATTCAGGTTGTTATTTTGATCATTTTATTTAAACATTTTGTTCTTTTCTTTATCTTAGAAAGTTATTAATCCGCCTTCGCATTCATTAACATTAATTCATTTATATTATATTTCATGTGGTACTTCTTCGCTTTGCATTTCATATAGGTCTTATTATTATTATTTGTTCAAAATCATCTTCTCTATATGTTTGGTATGAGTTGTTCTTCTTTGCTTCTTCAGAACTGATCAATATCGTATTCCTTTTTCTTGATTAACTGTTTCCATTTATCGTTTCATAAGTAATTAGTCATAGGTTGTTCTCATTATTATTTTATTGTTTTTCTTGCTTGGATTTTTTATAATTTTATTATAATAACAGATTCTTCTCTTTGTTTCCAAATTTTTGCATTCTCTTGTATATCACACTCTTTTTTGTTTTTCTTCTCTACTCCTTCAAATGCTAGATATTCACATTTATTCTGGATTATATTTAATTCATTTTTCTGAATTAATCATATTATTTTCTTCTAAATTTAATTATAAATGGCACATATTTATTTTTAGAACTTTGTTAGTTTTATGCAAAATTCAAACTCTTCTTTTTATTCAATTCCATAACATTTCTCATAAATCATTGTAATAAGTTGATCTTATTTTGTTTCAAAGTTTTGACGTTTTATCAAAATTCAAATTCTGTTTAATTCGTTTATTCCCAAAATTGTTTCCTTCAAAATTGTTTATAGTAAGATGTGCTTACTTAATTTTTAATTTTTTGTTATATAAAATTCTAAATTCTAATTCTTCCTTTTTAATTATTCCAAATGGTTTCTCTTCAAAATTGTGTGTAGTAAGGTGATCTTACAATTATTTCTGACTTTTTTGGTATTTCTCTAAATTCAAATTCTTCTTAATTATTTACCATAAAGTTTTTTCACAAAATTAGTTACAGTAAGTTGGTCTTACTTCATTTTTAAATGTTTAGTATATTAAATTCCAAATTATTTCTTTTATTTTGCCATAAAGTTTTTTCTCAAAAATATTTGGTAGTAAGATGTTCTTACAATTGTTTTGGAAATTTTTGTGTATTAAATTCCAAAATTCCTTTCTTTTGTTCTTTCCATAAATTTTTTTCTCAAAAATATTTGGTAGTAAGATGTTCTTACAATTATTTTAGAATTTTTTGTAGTAAATATTCTTTATTTTATTTTGCCATAAAGTTTTTTTCTCATAAATATTTGGTGGTAAGATGTTCTTACATTTATTTTCGAATTTTGTTGTTAAAAATTCTTTCTTTTATTTTTGTTTCATAAAGTTTTTTCTCCTAAATATTTGGTTGTAAGATGTTCTTACTTTAATTTTTGAATTTTCATGTAAAATTCAAAATTCCAAACTCATTCTTCATAGTACTTTTTCATGGATGCTTGATTGTACACACCTTTAACTCTTCCGGAAACTATCTCTCTCAGTTCACACGTATTATTATGATTATCCTTTACCACAACATATGGGTATATCTTGTACTCTATACCGGCCCATTTTATTTATACTTTAATAAGTTGATCTTTTCTTTTTCTTTCCTTATTATTTTATTTTCTTTTATACCCAGGAGGATGGACGATTTTCTTTATGTCGCTCAATTGCTCATATTTTCATTTGTAATGTTCATTTTCTTAAATATTCTTCCTTCATAAAACCCAGTTTTGTTTCCGTGTTTATTATTCATACCATTTCCTTTCAATGATATTTGTATTTCGTCTCCTTCACCATTGTTTTTCGCCGTAGTCGGTTATCATGACATCCGTCCCTTTTCTTGATGGTGTGTGATGTTTGTTTTAACCAGGGTCCATCATCTCAGTTGCCCTTATTTTCCGGACGATCATGGTCTTCATATTTATCCCAGTACTTGTGACATCTCTGGTTTCCGCCTGGTATTTCATTTTCACTGCGGTTACTCTGTTGCTTGTTTCAATTTTCCTTGCTGTTATTTCTTTGTTGGCCACAAAGTTTATCTGGTTCCCTTTATCATATTGTTTGATATACCAATACGTCTCTGGTTTATATGTTGTATTACCTGAAAAATATATGTGAGGATCTTCATCTGAGTTATTAATTATTTGCTCATCTGAAGCCACACAAGCTGGTTCACCATCACATATCCACCCTGAGGGAATACATTTTAGTGTAACTGTACCCTGGAACTGTTCTAGATGGCACGCTAATGGAATATATTCTGGTGATTCATCTGTGCCGTCATCACAGTCTGGTAAGATGTCACATTTCCATCTTTCTGGAATACACTGTCCAGTCCTGCGCTGAAATTGATCTGATCCACTTGTTGTATTCCGTTTACCTCTGGTCCTTTCTCAGTGGTAGGCTACTGTCTACTTCTTCGTCTACTCTTCTGGTTTCTTTAAATGCATCACCCTTTATGGTGGATCTTGCCTTGTTCTGGGTTTCGTTTTCATTTATTCCTTATACTCGTTGTGGGTTTAGTAATAATCTGGGTTGCTTCCTTATATACTCCTTACCTTCCTGGGTTATATTTTTAAACCTTGAGTTATTAAACTGGTTTTGATGATTCATCACTAGTAACATTGCTTTTATAGGAATTTATACTTTTAATAACAATGATTGTTCTGCACGGTTGCTCTGAATCAATTCTTTATATTATAATGCTTTCTTCGGATTTAATGTTATTATCTTATATTTTCTAATGATCAATGCCATTCGTTTTTATGTGTTTATCTGTCACGCTACAATATGTGTCTGCTGGTTGACTGAGTTATAAGATATCAACAGTTATTCAAATTTCTCTACGTGTAAACAGATATTACAATCATAGTAAACAGATAATTATACACACGGTAATTATATATTTTTTACTTTGTATCGCTACATTTATGCATTATATAATAATTAAAATAAGTTTGATAGAGTTAAAAAAAAGACATTTTATACTACTGTCATTACTCTTACAGATCTTACAGAAACAATAATTCCGTATATAGCAACTTAATTTTATTGTTATACGATGACGTGAAACCCTTATGGTATTTGGCAATGAATGTCAGACATTTTACAACAGCCAGAGCAACTGTCACAAAGCTTCCAATTTATTTTTTGTTACAGCCGAGGGGGGGGATTAGTGATTAGTGGACAGTCTGATCTTTTTATTGACACCATACATACCTGTCACTGGTTTTTTGTCAGCTTTAGCCGTCACAAATATTAGTTTTCTTAAGAGACAACAATAATTTTAATTAATTGAAAGCTTTTAAGTGTTAGTATAATTCTACTTTTGTGTAATACACTTAAATTGTACGACATTTACATACTGAGTACGAAAACAGTACACAAAATAACTTCCTAATAACACGTACACATAATTTCCAAAACGGTGATAATTTTTTGGTCTTTTTAATAAACTTTAATTTAAGGATCGTATAGAAAATTATACACCAACATTAATAGAAATATAAACGATAAAATGACGTCAGTTATCATTGACAGATATTAGTCAAACTACTATCATATACTAGAATAACGTCTAATGGGATCTTAGAAAGGAAATAAATTTAAATAACTGTTTAAATAAAATAGTCTCTAAGTACCTAACAAGTATCGGTAAACAACATTCACATACACTCAAGAAGAATCAAAAGGATACTTAATATTTAAACAGATATAAATGTAAACATAATTTACAATATATAAAATCGATCAAAACTATCATGCAACATAGAACATGCCTAATCATTATAGTGTATGATCACATAAAATGAAATTTCTCGTGTAAGATTAATCATATTACTGTTTTAATAAATAATGTTATAGTTACTTAGAGTAATAATTTTTTTAATTCAGTTAATGATATTTGCTAAATGATATAACTTCTATTACATATGTCATTAATTACAGAAGAACTGAAATTGATCAGGATAATAATGAGTTTGATATTTTTGACGATAGAGACTGGATGGCTATAGCAGGAGTAATGCCTAATGCACTACCAATTCATGTTGGTCTAGGTAATCGTGATATCGATTTACTTTATAATTGGGAAGTAGCCTATTACAAATATCCATGTATAAAAAATAAAACCTCCTTCATTGAAAGGAATCGAGAAATATTTGGGAATCAGTATGATTCTCATGAATCATACAATGTTATTTTCAACGACCAACAAAATAAGATATTATCATTCTTACAATATCATCTAAATGACTACGATGATTGCAATCAAAGACTTGCAATTATTCAGGGGAAAGCTGGAACTGGTAAAATCTGTGTAATTAATGAAATGGTTAGGAGAATTAATTCATATTTTGGCTGCGATTCAACTCTTTTAATGGCTCCTACTGGTGTGGCAGCTAACAATATTGCTGGAGAAACCATTCATTCAGCTCTAAGAATAAATACTTCAAAGATAAGGGGAGGAACTTTCAAAGATTTAGAAGGTTAATCCAAAATCGCTTCTGTAGAAGAATTAAAAGATGTGAGGTTCGTTATTATTGATGAAACCAGTATGTTGGGTTTGAATTTGTTTTTCAAAGTAGATATGCGACTCAGACAAGCAAAGCAGCTGTCTTCAGCTGTTCCTTTTGGTGGCCTTGGCGTGTATTTAGTTGGTGATTGGTCCCAACTTCCACCTGTTTGTGACAGGAGTCTTTACAATATTGGTAATAATGTGCAGAGCCTCCAATCGAATCTTTTATATAAACAGTTCAAAAAAAGTTTTCGTTTTAACGGAGATTATGAGACAGCAAGCTGATGATTAAAAAAATTTCAGTGACTTTAAATAGAGTCGCAAATGGAACAATCACTGAACAAGATTATCAGCTCTCATCTAAAAGATTTTATGTAAACAATATCGGGGACAATTTTAAAGATAGTGTCTGTATAATGTCGAAACATTCTGAAATCGAACGCTTTAATTATGAAAAACTAGAAAGCAATAAACAACCCGTGGCTCTAATGAATGCAATCCATAATTGCCCAGAAGCCTCTCTAGCAAAATCTGCCGATGCTCAGGGATTATTTGCCCAATTACGTTTATGTAGAAGTGCTCGAGTTATCCTTAGAAAAAAATCTTTGGGTCACAGAAGGACTAGCCAACGGTTCAGTTAGGACAGTAACTGATATTATTTATGACCCGGCAGTTGAATGCGAAAACTATAACGATCACATGCCAATATGTACACTTGTATCTTTCGAAAAATATACAGGACCAGTTCTGTACGAGAATTCAATATCCATTGTACCAGTAGTGACACCATTCAAGAAAAATGTAATTTCTTGTACAAACAAACAATTTCCGTTAATGTTAGCATATGGTGTTAGTATACACAGATCGCATAGATTAGATACACATATCTAATATTAGATAAGGCAATTGTCAATTTAGGATACAATGAATTTCAGGTTGGATTAACGTATGTTGCTCTTTCAAGAGTGAAAACATTAGAAGGACTATTATTAAAACCAGCGTTTAATTTTGATAGACTGCTAAAAATTAATAGAAGTCCATCAATGGTTGATCGTAGAGATGAGTTGTAAAGGTTGTGGAATATGTCTATGACAATTAATGTATATTGTACTATATGGTGGTGTATTCAATAAAAAGTGTATATCATAAAAGTGCATATATTTTGTTGTTTGTAAAAATATTGATAAATAAATTATTACGAATATCAAATGCACTGTCCATTTGTGTCAGAGACACTCCTAGTAGTTACTTAGAGTAATAATTTTTTTTTTTAATTCAGTTAATGATATGTGCTAAATGATATAACTTATAAGATTTTATTTCTACGGTAGGGAAGATACTCGACTTTACAAGGTATAATGGAAGTAGGTAGGCTTAAAGCATGCGACGAAAGAGTTGCAGTTATTTGAATTTCCATATACTTTTTGCCACTTACACCGACATACTTAATGTATGTATGCTTAGTATGTTATTCTTAACTTTACTTTCTTAAGTATAGTTACGTTAAACATCCCAAAGCACTTATCATTGACGTAACAGAATGATTAACTTTATTAGTTAATTTTGATTATAATACAGTGTAACCCCTCTTTCAACCTTTAGACTTTATTAAAAAAAAACCTTTTTTTTTATTTATTTTTTTTTTTCTTTTATTTTATTTTATTTTTTTTTTTGAAAGAGGGGCCACTGGTTATTTAAAACTAGGCCAGAGCCTAGGGAAGCCAAAACTGCGCTGGGTCCAGTATGACGGGACTTGCAATTAAACTCATTGTTTAGCAACAATAACAATTTTATTTAACTAACATGCAAGTATCCTTTCATCAAATTAAATTACATGTAGACATCAGCATAATAATAACTCCTTACATGTAGACATCAGCACAATAATACCTCCCAAATATAAATAACTATAACATCAATCAATATGCACACATAATTACACACAAATAAATAGTTACATAAATACACATGGCGGACACATATCGATATGCACACATATATATATATATACTACACACATGTTCACCTGGCCGGCAGCTCAGAAACATTTAACCATGCCACCGAAGAATAGCATCTTCAGTATCAGTGACCTAGATCCCCATCCCAAAATACTGTAACAGGGTAAGGTACCCAGCCTACATAAACCTTCATAAACCAACCATTAACCAGTCCAGTTATGACTGCTTGCAACCAAAGAAATTATCACAAAATTTCAAAATTTTAGAAAAGCTCCCCCCAGATAGGACTGCGCCACGGCCAGGTCAACATGGGCGCACGGCCGTACGAAGGTATAACAGAGTTTATGAATAGCAGTAAGAATCAATAGTGTACTCATATTAACAACGGCACCAGTAGTACACTGGCTATGGCAGTAGAAGAACTGAATGAAATTTCACTTATATAGAATTGTTACTGAGTTAATATAATTTTTATAAAACATATAAAATATGGTTTATGATTGAACCAATAGTGTGCTCATATTAACAATTTAACTAGTAGTACACTGGCTATGGCAGTAAAGAACTGAATGAAATTCACTTATATTGAAATATTACTGAATTAATATAATATTATAAAATATATATATAAAGACCATTTTAATTAAAAAAAACTTTATAACATCAGCCCCTAATAAAACACGTTTGAGTTGTTTCTACAGTGTTGGCTTGGCCACAGGCGAGGCCATGCGCACCACCAGTTTCAGCAACCTAAAACATGCTATAGACCTGTACTAACGGCACCAGCGGGTGACGTCCACAGGTTGCAGCACCACCCCCAAACCTTTAAATCTACAAAAAAAAACGAAACCCATATAGCTATGAATACCCTTAATCAATGTAAACATAATTCACCCCCTTCAAATCAGTAAACTTAAGTCACCCACACTTTTACCCTTAAAGAAAATTTCTCAGCAAAATTCGGTAGCGCATGACCCCGTCCGGGCTCACACTTACTAAGGGGGCATAAGCCTTAATAAAATATACTGACAAAATTTAAAAGCACTTATTGTCTCACTGGACTTGTGTCCCAACAACTTTAATTGGAGAAGTCCCAGGAAGAGAATACGGTGTTCTACATTGTAGAGGCCAAAATATAGAAAAATGGTTAAATGTCACCTGCGAAATCCGGCACAAAACCTGGTGTGTTGTCCATTTCTTCCTCCCGACGGCACAGACGGAGAATTATTCGTGTAATGTCATTGGTGGCAGAACTTCGGCCACCCGCTGGAGTGGATCGAGATCGTCTTAGGTCGGGAACCCTGAACAATTATATATATTGACAATTACTTAATGTTACCCAATTCACGATCCCCCTAATATTCATGACTCCAGCAAAATCACACACTACCACATGCTCAGATTAAAAGAAAATTTGCAATTTTTTAAGAAAGCACAGAAGTTACCTTCAGTAGAAAATTTTAGAATTAAAATTACTAGTATTTATGGACAGTTCGTCAACTTAATAAACCCTTATTACAATATCAAGATGAGTTGCAAACTTAAACAGGTTCATAAAACATATACAGTTCATATACCTCTACATTTAGTGCATAAAACATTCTCTTATGCCCCCCTATGATTATAAAGAAATTATTATGATATAATTAGGAAAAATACACAGCTATAATTACTTTATAAATGCTTTAGCTCAGCCAGTGTTAACTTTCAAGGCATGCATACACAGAGTTTAACTTGCACTCGCCACGTGGTGACTTTCGTATTTATATCGCATTGCATCGGCATTACTTTAAGCTAAATAACTATTCTTTTCTTAAATAATAAATAAGTTACTTTTAACAGACTTACCGAAGAGTCGCTTAGTCGATTATCTAGTCATGATGGTTAATAGCAGAGTACAAAATCAAACTGATGTCCGCCGGGAGAAATTGGAACTGTTTCGAGTTCGGCTGCCTGACGAATACTGAACTCCGTAGTCACAAGAAAAATATCTCTATCACTCCCGCCTAGAGCGCGCACGGATCGCGAACAAGACAGATAATGGCTCATACATCGCTCAAATAATTAATTCACAAACCCCCGCAATGACCGTCACCTAATTAACTAGGAAAATGGCCGAGTATTCCAAAACTCGGCACAACAGGACACAAATACGTGAAACAGTTATCCCCTCCCACCACTCACTCACTCACCTCTCCCCTTCTCGAACGCTCGCTCTATCTTACGATTTTCCGCTTTTTTGACTTCACTACTGTGAACTAATTATGTGTTGAAAAGAATGATTGTTTTACTCAGCTCTGTGGCAAAAAACTAAAACGAATCTGGTTGCAATCGGTAATTGTATGCAACCTCACTAAAATTAATGGAATTATCATTAATTATTGTCTACAACAATTTGAAAACTTTCTTAACTGTTTTATGTAGATAGTCAGTGAATGAAAAAAATATTGGTTTCTGAATTATACTCTATTTTTACCAAACGTTTTTGTTTAGGTAAGCAAGTGTTTTTTTCAAGAGGTCAGTAGAAACGAACATACTCGTATGATGTATAACTGCTATAACCGATCTTTTACATTTAAGTCAAGTGTACAGAAAGATATATTTATAAAAAACGTGTTGAATAAGCAACCAGGTAATGGCGTATGAAACGCTACCCGTTACAGAAATTGCTGTGTCGTTTCTTGTTAATTCCGGTAGAAAGTTTCGTCTTCAAAACAAAATATATTCAAGATATTTATAGTTCACATGTCACCAAAAAATATAGCAAAACTTCAAGATTTATTTTTATTATAAAATGTGGAAAATTGATACAGAAACAGACACATATTAAGCCTAATGTTCTGAAAACGCTTATTTTAAAAGTCAATAATTTGTAATAGAATATTAGTTTTATCAAAGTAGAGAGTTCTTTTCAGTCAATGTACCAATGTACTCATAATTGAAAAATTGTTAAAAATTGTTTTATATTTGATGTAAGTGTTTTCTTTATGCCTCATCCAGTAGAAATACTGTTAAACCAAAGACCATATGGCCAAATTCGTTCTCCATACTGAACTACCAGATTTATTAAAAGCATCAAAATAGATTGGTAGTTTATGTTTGCAGTTGTGTTTATCTCATAAACTGGACATTTTCCGTGATTATTTTTCACTTTCTTATTTAACTTGCATTTATCAAAACACCACATCCACTGAAGAAAAGATTACCAACATTTCTCAGAGTGAATTCGCATGATACTTTCGCGGTTGAATTATCTCCTGCTGGTCTGGAAGCTATTTTAAAGTTACATTTTTAGGAATTACAAGCTAAGCTTCCCTATAATGATAGTTAGACAATAATTTTAACGGATTTTCTATTTCATCCTTTGAAGTTAACCGACACCTTATGTGGAAAAGAGTATCTAATACAATTTTCCCAGAAGGAGAATAACTAAATATAATTACTTTACTAAAAATGAACTTTATCTTGTGAAAAACTTACTTTTTTCGTCGGACGCGTTTCGGCTTAAGTATCCGCCTTCTTCAGCTTTTTGGTCAGACTGCCATCATTTCGTAACGGTTTTTGTGTGGAAGGTGTAGTAGGGGTGGTGTGTGGAGGTAGGGGATTGGTGCAGGGTTCAACTTGATGTTTGTTTTTTGTAAAAACATACACTTTTTGACACAATTAAAAAAAAAAAAAAAAAAAAAAAAAAAAATCAAGTTGAATTCCTGCACCAATCCCCTACCTCCACACACCACCCCTACTACACCTTCCACACAAAAACCGTTACGAAATGATGGCAGTCTGACCAAAAAGCTGAAGAAGGCTGATACTTAAGCCGAAACGCGTCCGACGAAAAAAGTAAGTTTTTCACAAGATAAAGTTCATTTTTAGTAAAGTGATAGTGCTGTGAAAGAAGAGATGAACAATCAAGACAACTAAATATAATTGTTTTTAACAAAAAATTGTTTTGTAACATGTTCAAACATTTTGCTAAAAGAAAAAAAGCTAACGTTCAGTCGGATCCTCAAATATTAAGAGAAACTAACTTAAAAGAATTCAAATGGCAAGGTCAAAAACGAAGAATATGCTCGAATTCTAACAGAAAAAACAGTTTGTCCTTTTTGCACTTACAATACACTGAAGTTTAGGAAAAACTGCAAGAGACGCCGTTACATTAAATGTTGACGGCTTCTATAAATTTAGATTTGTAGTTAATATCAAACAGCATAATTTATTTCCTTTATTGACTGCATGGCACTAATATTTTATTTAAAAACACCTAAAGTCTGACACAAATATATAAATTAATGGTATTAACCATTATTCTTGAAATATGTGTGTATTTATGAAGCCTACTAAACAACACGCATGATAAAAGCGAATTGAATTTCAAAAAGCCTTCGCCATTTTGCTGAATTAAACAAAACATTTTTTAGCAAAAATATTTCGTTTTCTAATTTTTTTTTTTATTTGACACTTTGCTCACTATCGTTAACTGATAAAGTGATAAAGCGGCTAGAAATAAAATGAAAATTAGTTGATTAAATAGAAACATTTATTCAAAATTTTAAAGCATTATTATTCAGACACCTCTTAAGATGGAATACGATTTCCATAAAGGAATGCTAAGAAGTCAATATTTTAAAGGTAGGTAGCCTATGACAGCCTATTTAAAAGGTTAACCTATGTGCAAGTCAGGTGTTCTAGGTTTGTTCTTCTTAAGCCTTGGATGGCACGGGAACTTTGTAAGCGGCAAGCCTATATGAGTAGACTATATAAAAATAAATCAATATCAACAAATAAATAAAATTAAATATATTATAAATAATTAAAATAAATATAAAAAATCAAAAAGTAGAATTAATTTTAAGAAACTTCAACGTTTTTCAATTCTTTTCTCACAAATTGAAAAATTACATGTTGAACAGAAAAATAGTTACTATTTTAATTTATTTTACAGTAACAAAAGTGATGATAAAACAATGGAGAACTATTAACAATATTTTGGGTTTATCAACTAAATAATTGGAAGTAACAAATATTAACTCTTTTCCTGATTCTGGTAAGGAGATATTCATTTCTTTGGAAATTGCTAACGAGTTTAATACATTTTTAGTTACATTATTAGAAAATTGGACTCATATTGTGTTACAATATTGTGATTTGCAATCCCTGGACTCACCTTACGCGTTGAATAATTGAAAAAATAAATAATTTTTTGCGAATAAGCTTGTAAACAGGTTTGTTTATGTTTTCCCCCACGTGTCTTGAAGTAGTAGATAAAGTTATTATGGGACAGTCATCTAATAAAACACCAGGAATTGATGGGATATCTCCTTTGCTTTCAATGTCATTTAGTGATATTATAGTTCCGATTTTGTATTTTATTATCAATTTGTGTGTGCAAAAGGTACACTTCCTAGTTTGTTAAAAACTGTTGTCGTAATCCCCCTATTTAAAAAGGCAACACTGCCGATTTAGGTAACTATAGTGCAATCTCACTGTTATCTTTTTCTCTAAAACTATAGAAAAATAATAAACAAAAGTCTATTAAAATTAAGTTTATTAAGAGGTTAATAATGACGTATGCTCTAATCAGTCTGGATTTGTAGCTGGTAAATCCATCGAGGATGCTTTGATGAATATTTGTTTTAATTTGTTTGATGGATTGAACAAGGGACTATGTGTGACTAGTATCTTTATAGACATTACGTAGTCTTTGATTCAGTCGACCACGAGATTCTATGAAATAGACTGGAAGGTGTTGGAGTTGCGGCTGATTGGTTTAGACGTTATTTAGTGGGACGGTTTCAGTGTGTAATATTCAAAAATCAAATTATCGTCACTGCTCCTGTTGTTCAGCCAAATTCTATAGAAATCTGACTTGCTTTGGTGATGACACCGTCCTTTGTTATTTATTTAAAACTCCTTTTTGATAAGAGAACCAATGCAGAATGATCTTAATATGCTCCAAAAGAGGTTTAGAGTCAATAAAATGGCCTTGAGTGTTAAAATCAAGTTTATATAATTTTCATTGAGAGTTACACCTGGAAATTATTGAAAATATTTCAAAAGCAGACATGGTTGCAGTCTTTGCACTGTGCACAAATTGAGCAGGTAAAAATATTATATATTTGAGAGTTTTGTTAGGCGAAAATGTTTACTGGAAAGTACACATTTCAAACTTAAAAACTACAGAAATTTTATTTGTTTAAATATTCTTGTCCTCTTTTTATTCTATAAGTAGTGTACAATTCCTATTATTTACACAGATAACACTGTTGCACACTACCCTACAAAACATTTTTCCGCATAGCGCGTTCAAGCTTCACAGCTAATCATCATCGGATATCTTACAAATTAGTTGTAAGCGTCCACATGGAAATAAGTCAGAATGGACGTTAGTAAAAATTATTATTTAGAAAAGTCAAACTTCCTCTTTTACTCTTTTTTAGAAACGTATACATTAACTTACACGCTCCTGCCCTTTCTTGTGATACCAGAGAGCGTTATTATGTATGAATTGACACGTTGTTTTTGTTACCTTACGAGAGTGTAACGGCAATTGCATGTTACTACAATTTCATGATATTGCATTTTGCTCCACTAACATAATTTTACCAGTTCTTGAAAATTTAGGAAGTTAAGTAAAGTAGAAAATAAACAATTTATTAACTACTTACTCCAACTCGCGCCAAAGTAGAGGCTTATATCCTTGGTACATGTAACTTGGCAGACTTAATTACGTTATGCGACAATTTATACTGTAACTTCTGATATACAGTATAAGTATACGTTTATACTATAAACGAAGTGTTGATATTTAAGATTTAACTAATGTTTCTTTCAAAACATCGCAACCAATATTCTCTCTCCTCTCCAGAGCAGAGACGATTCTCTCTGGGCAGAGGCGATATTAACACACTATTTTCCTGTAATTATCTTGACCAAATTTACGAATACTAATTTTATGTCCTAAGTTGCTGATAAATTGACAAAACAATCGTGTACACACACTGACTTGTTATTTAACACATTTTATCAACTTAAAAATTTATATAACTCGTACTTTTCGGTGATAATGGAATATGTGGTACTTCAGAAGTTTCAGCTGTATCCTCGATAGTGGAGCGGGACCATCATCTCGACTGTTCTTCAGCGCGGACACATACCTACTGATCTATTAAGCCCAAAGTAGCTTGTACGATTTTGTTAATAAACGAGCGTCCTGTTTAAAACAAACAGTTTTGTAACAGAATCGTCTTATGTAAGTATATAAATATTACTTTATTTTGTTTCTTGCATTTTTAAGTTAATTTTTGCTCAGAAATCTTTTCAGTATAAACTACAAATAACTGTGCAATGTTAAAAATCTACTTTATAAAGGCCACGTATGTAACAGGACAAGAAAAAAAAAGGTCTTGAAAAGGTTATGTAAGAGGACACAAAGAATGTATAAAAAACATCAAAGAGTAACTGATATTTGATAAAATGGAAAATATCATTGTAGCAAGCGGTTTTTGATATAGACATTTTATATGTGTGTGTCATATTTTGTTGTAGTTGACAGTCGTTATATAGGAGAAGGACTTAGATGCATATAGAGGAAATACGGGAAAACATGAGGGTTGTGTGGGATTAGACGCCATTTCGATTTTTCATTTGCCCAAAAAACTTGGTACACTCTACTTTATTGGAACGGTTTAACAACATTATATATCAAAATATCGCGTTATTAATTCCTTTTGCATAATATTGCGTAAATGTAGGTGAGACTAAAAGAGACTTTACTTAATCAAAGAACCCCCGGATCTACTTTCTACTTTTTCTGCTTAGAAATTTCACTTATGTATCTGAGGATACTACTATTAGTTAAACTTTAATTAACAGATTTCATTCTTTATTACTCTCTGAGTTAATTTGTTTAATCCATTTCGCTTATTCGTATGGACAAAGACAATCAGTAAGTTGCCTTAAAAAGATTTTTAAAACAATTGTAAACAAGAAACCATTCAGTAGTACTGATTAAATAAGATTACGTAATACCTACCTATAGGCTCTGTGCACTCCAGTTCGCCAGATAGTAGTCCGATAAACACCGAAGTATTTTGTTTATGTGTCTTCAATGTCAGTAACGTTTTTAGTCAAGCAAACCGGTGTTGGATGCCTAATGGACCTGCTAGCACATGAAACGTTTGATTATACAGGGATTAGAAGACATAACACTTGAAAAATTGGCACGAAAGGAATGTAACAAAAAACTTGTAGTACATTTGAAACATATTGAGGACGAAGGAGGACGCTGGTAGTACAGAAATAAAACTGTAGACAAAGGGTGACATAACGTTTTGTAACAAATGTGACAAGTGTGTTTAAAAATAGATGAAACATAAATATCCCGAAATAAAAAGAAAACTTTGATGTGAAAATCTTAATGAAGCTGAATGAAAACCTGATATGTCAAGATACTTAAATGGAAGTAAAGTTTATGAGTGGTATTAACTTTTCCATTCCTCTACTTCCTGTATAAACGTAATTGACACATTTCATCACTAACTTCTTTTCATACAATTAAAGCGAAAAATTTTCCTTATATATAATAATACTTATAACAAACTTATTTAAATATGTATTCTTCAAAATACAGGTGTATATTTATTAATTAATTTTACACTATTATAAGGTAACAAGATTCCACCTCCAAAGAAAGACAAGTATACCATCAAAATTCGTAGTGAAATATGCAGAAACGCAATCTTATTAATATTAAAAGAAAACGAAGAATAAAATAAACTGAATAAATACAGTAATGAAGAGACAATATTTTACTTAAAGATAATTAATATTTTCAAGGGATAAAAAGAAATCGAAACAAAAAGAGAAATATTATCATAAATGAATAATATGGAAATAGGGAAATATATAATGTAAATTTAGGAATTAAATAATGCAATTAAAATGACAAAACAATAACTGACGATGACAAATACCCAGAAGAGACGATCAAATGGCCAAAAATGTAAATAGTTCTTAGTAAACAAATAATGTACAAATATTAAACTTAGCGTGTAAGGAATAAAGAAATAAGACATTGAGTATAGCCATAGATTAAAACTATGAGGAGGTCTGCGAACCTCAAACAGGTATTGGGTATAAGTGAACTCCAGACTGTAATTAATATAAAAAAATAAAAATATTGAACAATAATTGTAAAAGTTAGGGAATGTAACAGTGTAAGAAGATGATAACAACGGTGATAGACTTTAAGAAGTAAAAACCGTGTATAAGTGTAAGTGAATAAACATATTTACAATATGAACCTCACATGAACCATATAATTTATATGAAACCACAAGGTATTCAGTTTAAAACTGAGATTCTTCTTAACGCAGTGTAAAGATAACAGAGGAATAAACAGTATAAACATTAATAAAAAATAATTTAAAACATTGTCAGCCACTCTTATTGATGTAACTTTCAATCGGTAGTTTGCTTAAGTGTGGTCAAGATCTCTGACTACTAAGTAATTTTTATGGAATTCTAAACGACTTCTTAACCTTCATCAAAGACGCGTTTCTCATTAGCATCTCCAAGCAATACTCATTCAGTATTGTGTAGTCTTCTTAACGTATACTGGTAAACACATTTCTGACATAATATCTTATACTTTCACTTAAAAATTTGCGTTTGTAAGCTAGCTAGAAGAGTTGACTTCTGTCTTTTATATATTGTAACTATATTTTTTCTAGTCGTCTCTGTTTAATGTGTGTACACAAGTGTTGTATGTGTTAGTGCGTTCGTCTCGCACTGGGGTCGTTACATCTATTTTGCGCTAACGATGTCCGTAGCGTTGCGGTAATTACCAGTACAACACAGCAGTAACCTTACCTGTTCTTATATAGGGGTGTGTTTATCCCGGGTGGCGCCAAATTGTTTATTAAAACAATTAAACTTATTAATTATTATCTTAATATGGTGTGCTCAGCTATGACGGTCGGGGCGTTCAAATAATTCCCGCTCGTTCAGCTTTCTGAATCGTGTAGGTAGTTGTACCAATTGCAACTTGAGCGCTGATCGTCAAACCAAGCTTTCGTAAACGAACAGAAGTAATATAATGCACTCCCTATGAAATAATAACAACGGTTACTCCCTGTACTAGTTATTTTAATGTTTGATAAGTAATATTTTCAATTTTGACAATTAAATTATATTAGTTGATTAACAATTTTGCACCGATTTTTTACATGAAACAATTATTCTCAGGATGATGAATCGATTAAGGAACGAGGTATTTACTCCAGCATGGCCGCTGAGGTGTTTAGCTATTATAATAATTTTCGTTCCAAAATCGTGGATTCTTTTGATTACAAGGCAACGAATTCCTATGATTACAATAAAAGTACTTTACCTTACTCTAAGTGTACATAAATAATAAGGTGTGTGTTTACAATCTGTTCTGTAGTGTCGTTAAATGTGTTTCGAAAGTTCGTGTTGTAACAATAACTAACGAGCCGAGCTATTATTCCGCAAGTTGGATGCGTCAGTTTGTACCAAATACTTTATTTAGTATATTAAATTCGTTTACGGTCGTTGTTCACTATTCCCGCCGTTCGCTCTCGCCTCGGCGTCCAAAACCATTGACGTAATGCGGAGCTGCCAACTGCCGCGCCGCCCGCTTTGCTGTGCTGTCGTATTTTTTAATTTTAACAGTCATAATAATGCAAAATAAAACCAAACAGATATACTCTTTCAATCAATCTTT
This sequence comes from Magicicada septendecula, assembly GCA_034769895.1. NCBI lineage: Eukaryota > Metazoa > Arthropoda > Insecta > Hemiptera > Cicadidae > Magicicada > Magicicada septendecula. The sequence goes on from CM068369.1 coordinate 149,239,142, forward strand.
ATTCAATTGAAGGATTGATCAATTACGTTTTTCTTTTTTCTTTATTTTAAATACAAATTGTGACAAATTATGTCGTCTTCATTCATAAGTTGGTAAGTTGGAATCAAACCAAAATAATGATTCTTGTTGTTTTTATTCTATTAAATAAAATAATCTCAGGTCGTATTCGGTCCGAATATTATGGTTAAACAATTAATACAACTCTTAAAATCAAAATACAAACTTTAAAATAGAAGGATATAAAAAGGTTTTGATATTTATAGTGCAAACTAGTACTCGTGTATGTGTTGTTCACAGTTATAGGTTATGAACAGTTTTAGATATTTATTAGTTGACTTTCAGTTTTATGGTATTCAAAAGGTGTAATAAATAACTTGTGTTGTCTTCAAGTGTTCTTTAGTGTTGGTGTATTTTATTGTATGTAGTTTTTTTATTGTTTAGTTTTCTAAGTGGTTCGTGTGCTCGTATGTGGGTGTTGTTGTTAAATAAGGTTATAAAATTATTCAGATTCACCCAGATCCTCTTCTTTTATTCGTTCAGGACGAAGGTGGGGTCCAAATCTTCCTCAATTCCTCTTCCAGGATTTGTATTCTTCCGAATTGGTGTCTGGTTGTTCTTGGGTTCCTATAATGTTCTTCAATAACTGACCTGATTCGTTTTACTACGTTTGGTTTAGGTTTACTCTGTTTAAAATATAATTAGTTAAGACGTTTTAAAAACATGTCTGTTTCAATGATGGCTGTTAAAGAAGTCCCATTTTATTTATCTGAATTTTCGGTTGCTAAGGTAAAACTTGAAATCTGGTTGGTTGATCCAGATATACATTGTCATACAAATTCATTGTTTTATTGCATGAACTTGGCCAAAACTTTTAAATTAGTATAACTCTGTTATACTAATTGGGAATTTAAAACTAATAGCATCATTATTTTGGTTTTAACATTTGTGACACATAGACACCAAACATGCCTATTTTTGCTTAAGAAATTCTGATGTTACATTTTTGCTATTTGAATTTTCTTAAATAATTTAAAACTGATTATTTCGATTCCATATTTGTTGTGTATACTATCAATTATAAACCTATCCATATTATAACATTTGTTTTATAAAGTTCTAAATGTGTTTCCTAAAATTTACAAAATTTTAAAGTTTTTATAGGCCTATGTCTTGACATGTTAAATTTCTATTTTCTGTTATTGTAACACATATTAACTATGCAACTACCATCAAAACTACTCCCTATAACTCTATTAGTATTATTATTTAAAATTACAACAATAATTATTACTGGAACTTTATAAAAAAACATAATTCACATTTTGTGATCAAACAATCTGTATATGCCTGGTTACATAAATCCTGCATAAGACATATCATCCACTCATTACTTAACAAAACTATAAATAACATAAACACAACTTTATTCTTACTTTTGAACATTTAAATAAAAAGTTTAATCATTTAATAATGATTTTCCATTTTTTCTATTTTTCTTAGGTAGTTCAGCCATTGCTGTACTAGGTACTGTTACTGTTTTTTAATCTTATATACATTTGATAATTATTATTTGATTGTACAGTATTTATCTTCTAACATTAGGTCCACCATTATTCACACTATTAATTGTATGTTTCCATGTATCTATAATGATTGTGTTCTTGTATTATTCAATTATATTGGTTAGTTAACATTTTGGTATTATATTATTTTACATTCTATAGTATTTGGGCCTATTATCCCTCAATTTGTATTTTGATTATTATTATATTATATGATACTTTTAACAAAACAATTTGTTTACTGATGGTAATGGTCCATAATGCTGTCTGGCTTTGTAGGTATTATTATTGTAATTATTTGGATTTTATCTCATCATCGGGGTACTTTACATCACTTTACCTAAACATTAATTTGGGTACGGTCAGTTATAGTCTAAGTCAGTTTAAATTTGTCATTTGTTCATCTTCACTATCATTTTTAAAAGATATGTTTCTTCTTGTTAAGTTTCTTATCCATGATCTTCATTAAATCTGGTACGATATCAAGCTGTGCCAAATGTAATGTTACAGTGTATACACAATAGGTTAGATTTTATGTTAACAAATTTTCAGTGTGTTTATTTTTCTTAATTAATCTTTGAAAGAGAATATTCGGCTTATAGTGAGATCAAATTACTTTTAGTAAAATTTAGAGTGATTTGGTTTTTGGAAATAAGGTAATTCAAGGGTACTTAACACATCAGATGATTTGGTGTTTTCGTTCATTGGGTCGGAAGAGGATTGGGCTGCAGTAGTTTCTATTTTCATGAATCTTGGGACTTAAGTAGGTCAGGCGTCCTTTTCATATAGGATGTGGTCAAAATTTTATTTTATTTTTCTGTTTTATGGTCCTTGGTCTTTAGTTGACTGCTCCAATGGTTCGTCTGCTTATTATTCAGTCATGGTTTTGAATTTCGTTCACTGTTTTACATTATTTAATTAAAAATTGGTCTACCAAAATTCGGCTTCTGTCCTGGTAGAGCGACGCTTTACGAGTAACGATATTCAACGGTAATTTTCGCCACCAACGTCTGTTTCTATGGTTACCAATGAATTCTGATTGGCTTAGATTGATATAAATCCATTGTTATCAAAATTTGAATTTTTTTCAAAATCCTAGTATATATTCTGATTGCTGTTATTCCTCTATTTTCCTTCCTAAGCATTAAATATTGTCTCTATAGTATGTATTTCCTTTCATATATTAATTTGATACCCCACAAGTTTGGGTTATTTTAGGTTTTATGTTTTTACAATTATTTTAATACTTGTTAATTACATTTCTTTTTGAATTCAAATGCTTATTATAATAGTTTGTCTTAAAAATGATTTACAATTTATCCTTGGTGAGTCCTTCGCCTCGGATTTGCTAATTTCTTAGTTAACTTATTACAATTTGTAGTTGTTTGTTTTTGAGAGCTATGCATTTTCATAGGCCTAAGTAGCCATTATGGTATTTGACTTATTTCATTCAAATTACATTTCCTTTTAGCCTAATAGGCTTTATTTTGTTATTTAAATTGGTTGTATTATTTATTGTTGTGTTTTGGGTCTGTTTATGTGTTATTATTATGTCACTATTATTTTATACATAATTGTTTACTATTTGGTTTCCTCGTTTTCTAGTCATACATTTCTTAACTTTTTTACTTATTTACTTTGCCAATAATAACAATGTGGCTATTATTTACTATTTTTTGATCTTATTAAATACAATATCCAAGCCTATGGTCTGTATAATTCTTCCAGCCATATCCTATTCATAAACTTTCTTAAATAATTATTTAACTATTATTTGCTAATCTTTGTTTACACTTCATCTTATTTTATATAATTTTTTGCGTGATAAACAACATCACTTTTTTTAACTTAATAACGATCCCTTATAACATGGGTGTTTATTGATTTGTTTTAACTCCTTAATTTTTTAAACAATGTTTACTTTCTCTCCATGTTAACACTATCTGTTTTTATTTTCAGGGTATTCTCCCTTTTAATTATAATTGCATTACTTAAATTTAATAATAACATTCTTTCTTAACTAAATACTGTCTTCATCACTTTTCAGCGTTCATTATACCTTACTTAACTGTTTATACTTACTGCTATTCATAATTACTAATATTCTTCACTTTTTATCATTTAGTGTTTCCTTTGGATTTATTAAGTGTTTATGCTTTTATCATTCACTATTTTTCACTATATTAACATTCTTTATTTTACACTATTCTCATTTAATCCTCACCTTCACTTTTAAATTATTTATAGTTTATTATAATTTAATTAGTGTACTTTCTTTATCACTACACTTTGGGGTTTTTACACTTTCATTTTGCACTTCACAAATGTTTTGTTTTTTAAGTGTTTCTATATGGGTAATCCCTCTAATTACTATCTCACTACCGTACTATCTCTTTCATTACAAATGTCATTAATAATATGAACAATTTTATGTCTTTATATTTTAACATTACATCTAACTCTAAATTGTGGATTAGTTTGCTTTTTTATATTTAACATTGTTTAATTGGGTTTCTTTCAATTGTCATTACTTTGTTATCCCTTAATTGATAATAATATTTACATTTTTACATAGGTTAATTATTGGTCTCTTTTCCAATATTACATTTGAGTGTATTATTTCTCCTGCTCATATTCTTTATTACTTGTTTGTGTATTATCATTGGTTTTCATTTTTATTTATTTCCCTTCATTTTGTGTTTGTTTCTTTTTCATTTCCCTCCTTCTTCATTTTCATTGTATTTGATTAATACCTTTGTTTTCCACCTTCTCCTTTGTGTTCATTTTAATATGTTGCATTGAGTCATTCAATTTCTTTAATTTGTTTCATTTTTTTTAGGGTTTGGTTTTTTCCCTTCCTCATTTGGTTTGGGTTAATCACTTTCTTCTTTTCATTTGGTTTTCTTCTCGTTTGCTTTTTATGGTTCCCTTCTTCTTTTGTTTCCTTTTGTTCGTTCAATCACTTGGTTTATGTCATGTCGTCGTTTGTCGTGTCATTGTCTTTATATTTTATTTATATTAAAAATTTTATTTTATATGAAGTATTATTTTATATTTAGAATCATCTTTTTTATCCCTGGTATTGGGGTGGCTTATTTGTGTTGTAAGAATATATTGCAACAGATCAAACTTTATTATTCTAATAAGGATATTGTGAGTGTGTAAAAATCGATACAAGTCTATTATTTATTGTTTATAAAGATGTATAATTTATTTTAAATTGTCTTGTATTGATAGTATATTAAATTGTTTGTATTGTTCGATTAATATAAATCGATTTTACTTGTTTGCTGCAACGTCCTCTTCTCGTCTCGTCGGTCCCGTCTCGTCGTCCTCTTCTACAGCTTCACTCCTTCCTGGTGTCCTCTTCGTCCTGGCGTCCTCTTCGTCTCGTCGTTAACTTGTACAGCAATCGGCTCCAGCGACGATATTTCACAGAGTCTTGTAGTTATGTTTGACTGCTTCCACGATATCTTGTAGTGTCTTTAAGTTCCCTAAGCGGATATCTTAACTTATACGAAACAGCACTGTAATATATTTTAAAATTTATCTAATTATTTACCCTCTCGGTTCTTATCGCAAAACGTCGTTAACAATTTCAAGGTTTATAGTTTATTTTATATAAGATATTCCTCTATTCCTTCTTGGTTCTTATCGCAAAACTTCGTTAAGAATTTGAAGGTTTATGGTTTATTTTATATAAGATATTTCTACGTTTGTAAGAGAACAACTCTCTTACCCGGGCACAACTTCCCCTAGCAACGTCGACAGACAGACTGTGTCTATCCTAGCTCTGCAACGTATGAATCTCACTGAATTTGGTGTAATTTGGTAGGCCAAGCCCAAGTCACATGATTGATGGAACGACCAGATACACAAATTTCATGAAAAACTTTGTATAATTTTGCATAGTCCTGCATGGAAATTATCTACAATTTTTATTACCCTATCATTGATAAGAGTTACACTTGAATTTTCCTTTACTTAAAAAACCATATTTCTAAAATAGTTACAAACCTCAGAGTATACACAAATCGAAGCTATTTACTTAAATAATTCCTTGTCAAATTTTCATGTAAATCGGTTAACTACCACTGCCGCTATAGCGATCGCAGATTATCACACCCGCACACGCGCACCAATTCATACAAAAGATACATGACAATATAGTACATCTTTTTATGAAGAGTTTGTTGTAACCTATATGCTTATCAATTTTTAAATACAAAACTTATGACTAAAAGACAAAATATTATACAAAACAAATTTAAACCAGATAATGCTCGTCATTCATATACTATGATATAAACAGCATATATTATCATCCTGTGTTCTGTTGCAATAATATATATATAATATATAATATAAATATATATAATATATATATATATATATATTCAATCACTTTCTGCTACAGTTCGTTTCTTGATATATATATATATATATATATATATAGACTTAGCGCCGCATAATTTCTTCATCACACGCCAATTTTTACCCAGGGTATCTAAAACAAATTTGAGGAACTTGTATAAGTACATCTTTAGGTGAAGAAGTTATTTTGCCCAAGTTATGGTGTGTCAGCGTACGAAAAACTTATACAAATTTTTATACATCGTATTTTTGCTGTACGCTGAAGCCAGACAACCTGTTCGATATATACAAATGTATATAATGAAATATGGGTAGTTAGTCGGCCATATTGGCATTCGTAATAATTATTCTATAAAATTTGTAACATGTGTAAAAAAGACAGACACTACAGAGGAAAGTGTGTTTTTATTCTGTTTAGTTGGTATAACGAAATATTGGACCTGCCATAATTTATTCTGTTTAGTCGTCTACTGCGGTAATTCGTTGAGTTTTCTAACGTGTGTGGGACAGAATTTTGTAATTCGTATGAAGTGTTTGTGATTGCAAGTCGAAGTAAAAATATGTTGGAAGCGCTAGGAATAATAATGAAAGGTAAGATGATCATTTATTTAGTGTATGTTCTCCGTTGTTTGTAGGAAATTAGCTGTTAGGTTATGTATGAATGTCTCGCTTACTTTGGGTTGTACACTAGGCCTACCGGTTGTTATAGACCCAACTATACATAATATCACTGTGTTCTGTCCAAAATTTAATAATGGAGCAAATTAGCATTCTAATTTAATTAATACAATATACCTAGGCTAACGCCATGCGTTCTTATGGGAGTAAAAATGTAATTTTTTGTCTCCGTAAATAGGTTCGACCGCCGTTTAAAATTATTTTTCTCGTGTTTATATAACATAGAAGAATATAATAAAAATATATCAGCGCAATATCAGCATTGATGAGAATCTTCATAATTACCCAAGGGGTAATTAACTAATTTTTAAAAAAAGTCCCTGTAAGGCACTGAAGCAATTTAATTAAATAAAGTTTCTTTATTATAGATATATAAAGACCTGTAAGTCTGACAATTATTTTGTCTACTCTAGCCTACCTATATATGTGTAATGTATCCAATTTGTAAATCATTTTATTCGTAAAATGTGGTCCTACCTAACACAAGATGGTACGCCTTACTATAATATATTTAATTTGAACTCTGCTCGTATTTAACTAGTTACAAATTTTATTTAATTCTTCAGTCCAGCTATATTACTCTAAATATACTTTCAAATTCAGCATTTTTCATAAAATTCATAAAAGAAATACGTTAGGTTATGTTTCATGTCTAGATTACTTTGTCGAACACGTATCTGTTATAGAACCAACTATGCCTAATAGCACTGTGTTCTGCCCAAAATTTAATAATTGAGCAAGTTAGCATTCTAATTTAATTAATACAATTTTATTTTTTCATTATTAGCGGGCCAATTTATACAAAAACAAAAATTCTGGAGTTTTGTATTGTAGTGTTTTAGGGTAAATAGAATTGCCATAATAAATTTAATACAGTAGGCGTATTGTTTTGATTGTGAAACAAAAATCATTTGTTTGATGTTTTAATTCAGTTCACTTATCCCCAATAAGTAAAAACCTTTACAAAGGTGCATAAGGTATTATCATTTGCTTTAAAAAATTGAATTCCAAAATAATACAAAGACTATTTAAATTAGATTTGTTCCTTTACTGCATTAATAAAACCTGTCATATACGCGTCACCTTATGCTACATAAATATCAAACACACTTAGTTAGTTAGTGATTAATTATGTTAACAAAACTAGCAAACTAGCAGGGCATTAGCCGATTAACTTACAGCGGAATAGCCTGTAAGCCTAACCTAGCTCTGAAATAAAATGAATTACTTTTAGGAAAAAATCAAAATTTGTTTGTGTTATGTAGGCTTGGGTGTTAAGTATAACAGGCTAAGTTCTTTATCACAGTAAATTGTCTCTAGCTCCAGATACTTGCATGTCTACATCAATTGTCATATTTTACTTTTCAGATGACTGTGAAAGTAGGCCTAGGAGACGTACAGCAAAAAAAGGTACATATAGTTTTAATTGTTATTTATATTCAGTGTATAAAAGCACCCCTTAACTCTAATCAACTAAAAATATAAAATTAATTAACCCATTTTTGAAAAAGACCCTGTGAGGGAACTGACTCCAGTTAAATGAAATATGTATTCTGTATTAAATGCTTATTCTGTATAAATATCAAGTTACTGATACCTTTACACAGAATAATTTTATTTAGATTAAGTCTGGCCTATGATAATATAACTGATTTAGCTAAACTTACTGCGGATTAGCCTGTAAGCCTAACCTAACTCTGAAATAAAATTAATTACTTTTAGAAAAAGATCAAAAGTTTATAGGCCTGGGTGTTAAGTATAATAGACTAAGTTCTGTATCACAGTTGAATTATCTTTAGCTCCAGAACTTACACCAATAGTGCATGTCTACATATATTTTCATACTTTACTTTCATATTTGACTGGGAACGTAGTAAGTTCAGTGTTAATTTATTCATGTTACCTTATATTCGGTGTATAAAATCACCCCTTAAACTCTAGTTAACTTTATAATCAGGATTATATTATTCAATGTTAATCATTTGAACAGTTTTTGTTTTTCGAGTTTGTGTGATTATATTAGAAATCTTTTTCAGGAATCTTCAGTGCAGGGATGTAACCAAGCAATAGTGACTTGAGTTCATTTAAATTAAAATAGATTACTATAAAATAACTACTAGATTATGCTGTAAATTTAATTTTTTTTAGAAATTTACACAAAATCCATTAACTTTTTGTAAATTCATAGTGCTAACCTACAAATATTGTGCTAGGTTAAGAAAATAAATTATTCTCTTAATTATTAGCTTAATATTATTATAATTATTAACTTAGTGAAAAATTATGTATGAGTTTTGTAATGATCTTTCAGGTTCCTCCTGAACTTTCCAGAATTGACTGGGAAAAAATGACTATTATTGCACCATCAGTAGTATCGACATCAGATGATATTGATGTGGAAAACATATGAAGTGGAGAAGGTAATATAATCAAAGCAATTTAGCCTATAGATAATTTAAAATTTTTTTTTTCTGTTTGTGAATTTTGTAACATTAGCATATTTGATTTAATGTTTGTTTCATATGTAGTGTTAGGTTTACCTAAATTATCTTTACTTGACAAACTAGACTTGTATAGGTACTTTAAATCAATTAAGAAAATCAGCTTTGAATGTAGCACAATTAATTCATACCATATTTCATTAATGTTTTGTTTTCAAAGCATTTTTTTGTTTGGGTGTTAGCCTATTTAATTTGTGTTATGGCAAAGTTAATTTTCTGCATCAGGAATGTCCTATTTCATTGAGCAAGCTTTATAGGAGATTTTGAAGTTTGTGATAAAATAGCCATTAATGATTCTTTTGTCTTGTTAATAACAACAATATAAAGTTATTAACAGTCCCATTTACATTTTAAATGAGAAAATTTAGTAACATAGTAGTTGGAATCATTTTTAATTAGTAGTATTATGTGTCAATGCTTTCAAATCAGGGGCTTCCTTTGGAAAGTATAATCATATGATAATTTTAAGATAAGTATTGTTAGAAGCTCTAAATAAGTTTGTTTATATTATTTTTTATATAAAGAGTTTTGGAAGCTGCTGGAAAACAAAAGTTCTTAATAAAGTACATAATTAGTTTAATAACATTATTTCCCATAAAATTGCAATTATTTCATTTAGTAATTTGCACTTTTGTTGATACTGGCAATGATAATTATTTTTCTCTGTTAGCTAAAATTCTTTCTTTGTTACAGAGTCCATTGTTGTAGAAGCTCTTATATCGCCCGATGATTGTGCAAAATTTACAAGTTTGGAGGTAAATTTCTCCTTATAGAACTGCTGTATTCTTATATAGTTATCTCTCTCTGACCTCTATTTTGCACTATGATGTGTACACTTATTTCCATTCTTATTTGGTATTCTTTTATCTCTTTCTACTATTATTTAGTTACAATAGTTTAATCATAGTAGTCTCTTTATAATTGGTTTAGTGTTTTTTGTACACTGGTCTGTCCCTTAGTGTATATCATTGACTAACATTATTTACACCTAGTGTCACATGACAGGTGTTCTTAATTACGATTATAATACATTATGTCCTTTCTTATAATATTCTTATACTATTACAATAGTGGCATTACACCTTACTTGTGGTATAGACATTAACCTTTTACTTCTATTTGGTATTATAAAGTGGTTTTGTTCACGTTTTACTTAGTGAATCCCCTTTTGGTCGGTTTTGGTTCACTTTATTTACTTAAATTCTTATTTAAAATCCATTTTGGGTATCTTATATTGGTACCTGTAGAAAGCTTATCAGTTCTTCTTGGTTTAAGGCACAAAACATTTTGGTTTAGGTAGGCTTTTCCTACTGATAGATGTGAATTTAGGTGAAATTTGTACCAACAATGTGTATGTTAGGTTGATACAAATTTACATTCTTTTAACCTTATTTTCTCAAGTTTGGTTTTATTAATGATAACTAATAACTCTTTAGTTATTGCCTTTTCTTATCTTACATGATTGTTTGACTATTTGAGTAATATTTGTTATTATTATGAGACAATTTTAATACTTCTTTATGTTACATGGGTGCTATGCATAACATGTTACTATGCTTTTATTCACAGCTTCTATTCAGTTAACAGTCTAGTTACCTTCATTCTTTTATAACATATCTTGTCCTATACATTTATAATATTATCTGTTGTATATTGTACAGGAATGGGTTTCCTCTCCTTAAAACCCCACTGTTGTGTTTGTCAATTTGTACATACACCTATGCCAATGTGTTTTGAATTATTTTAATTATGTAAATCTCGGAGATATTTGGAGTTGTGGGATGTATTGATGTAAGTAATTAATTATTAACTTAGCTCTCTAAAAACTATCAGTGTTTGTGTACCTGTAACTTAAATAATTAATGAGTTATTTTATAATTCCGTTCAACCCTATTATACCTTGAAGAGAATTCTGTCTAATTTTGTATTTTTACTCTCTCTCTTTGGTGTCAGATAATTCCGCTATAAGCGCTGTAGTATCGGCTCAACGAAACTTATAGGTTTTTTCAATGTTTATGTTAACCAATTATTCTATACTTATTCAGTTACTTTTTTATTCCTAGCTCATTAAACCATACTCCAAATAACAAGATTTTGCCAATATATAAAGTTTCTTTATTTGTTTACTTCTTTAACATTGAATAATATATGTTCTAATTAACATACGCTTGAGCTATAGATTGTATGAATCGATTGTTGATTATTCTGATACTTTATTTAAATTTAGTTATATAGTGTGTTTTAATTTGTAATTAATTTAATTCAGGGTGTGAAGGTTCTTGTAACTGTGGGGAAGATTAAAAATACATAGATAAGAATGCAAGATTTACAAATTTAAAGTGTTGTGTAGTTAGTATGATTAATATAATAATAATTTACCAGACTAGAACGAAGCCAATCGTGTAGGCGGTTGATTGATAAATTTACTGTTCTGGACAATTATGCCGTACGATTTTCTTTCTTCGATTTAATAGAATGGAATTCTTCTCCTGTCCACTTCGGAATTACAGCTGTCTGGATTGGTTTACAGCCCGATTGATGCTTCTTCTGCAACGCCAGGATCCAAATACGTTCTTCTCTTGGTTGAAGCAATTAGTGTTGTTCCGTGTTTTTGAAAGGTTATAGCTTCTGGTGTAGTGAATATTATTAATTGTGATACTGTTAATTCTTTCTATTTGGTTTAATATATCATCAATTCCCTTCGGATATGGGACAGTTCAAGTTCTTCCTTGTATAATCCAGTTATTTATTCTCTATTGTGATTTCATACTGTAGTGTTATTTGGATTAAACTGTACTGGTGATAGTCATAAACATTGTCATTAGGATTTTGTGTTTTATAATCGTGTCTGATGATTTAAAATATTCCGATTAAATAGATAATTCTTGGGTTTTTTAATCTCATCACATTCAGATCATCAAAGCAATTATTGTCAAATTAACAACTTCCTCTTCTTCTGTCGTCCCTAGCAACACACGACTTCTTCCTTCCACATGTTTTGAATATAGTGTTTATTTCATATATTTTTTGTCTATTCCTTATCAATTTGCTGTCCTATCGGAATGTAACTTTACCGATAGTTGGTTTATTATTTTCTACACATATTCTGCTGGTTTTTTTATATAAGCCGGTTTTTTTCCTTTTTTTATATTTAATCCACTTTCGATATTAAATGTTATTAATCGATATCATGGCATTATGGTATTATCATAATTTGTATAAATTTTATTATATATCATTATTAATTTAATGTTTTTTCTAGCTCTTCAAATCGTATTCATTAATTATTATTAATTGATGTACCTAACCTTTATGTTATGAGTGGTTATATAGTGGTTTTGGCTGTTAGGCCTTTTATTGTAAACAGATCTACCTGTGTTTATAACTGGTACACATCTATAGCCCCTTTTACATAAATTCATACATATAATTAAATCTTAACTATTAACATTTACATAAACAATTATTTTTTCCATATCTAATAACAATTTTATCTTGACCTATGGATCACATATAAGAAAATTCAAATCTATTAACGTTAATTAGCTGCTTCACACTTCATTCTACAACAGTCATTGAATAATACATCTTGTTTCATTATCTTTAACTCAACACATATTTGGTATAACATAACATAAACTTTATCATAACATTTGTTGTCACAAAATAATACCTCTTAACTCAAAATTCTTATTTGCTATTAGTAAATTATTGTTTCATTTTTTGTTTGTTTTTCATTAAACATATATCATCAACTATTGTCTAACTTACAGGTTCGGTTATTCTTGTTAATATTACCTTGCATCCTTATTTACCTGTATCTATGATTATAAATATAATTATTAGCTCTTTGTTCTATCATGGGGTTAAATATTGACTTGTTTATTATTCTGTGAACCTTGTTTTTATGTAACTTGAGTGCTAGCATTTCTGTTGCGTTACAATATTGGTCATCTCAGTTAGTCAGTTCTTGTCCATCTCTTCAATCTGTAAGTTGTTCAGTCATTGCATATACGGGTAAGATGTTCTATAGTTGACTGGCTCTTGGAATCTATATTTTATACCATGGTTGTTAGGTGTCTTTCTCGTAGAATGTTTCTTCCTTGTCTTCATTGGTTCCTTACTGACCGAAAACTATTGGGTTGTTGGTTCCTGTGGTACAACCATTGTTCGGTGCATCTTCTTTTTCTTATAATGTTATTTCACTTGTTAGTAGTAGTATATAAATGTTCTTTCTGGGACAGGTCAGAGGTCTAGGACAAGGTCAGAGGTCATGTCAAGAGGTCACCTTATCAGCGATAACCCCGCCTTATCAGCGATGACCCCAATTAAAATCCAATTAACCCCGCCTTATCGCTGATAACCCCAATTGACCTCGAATTAATCAGCAGATAACCCCGTTGACCTTTCGTAATCACCAGATAACCCCGTTGACCTTTTCTAATCAATGTAAACACGCCCTCGAGGTCACTAGACCGTAACACACTGACCTAGTAAAAAACGTAAACATAAACAAACTGTCTAGTGATAACGTCGTAAACATGACCTCGACAACACGCTGACCTAGTAAAAATGTAAACATACACGTCAGCGTTGCACAAACGTAAACATAAACATTCAGAGTTCGTTGACACGTCGTAAACTGTTTTCCTTTCACAGTGTTGATACATAAACGTTACACGTTTTAAAAATGTAAACAATAATATTCAGAGTTCGTTGACATGTAAACTGTTTTTTTCCTTTCACAGTGTAGATAGCATCGTCTTTAGTGACACCTAGTATTCAGAGTTCGTTGACACGTCGTAAACTGTTTTTCCTTTCACAGTGTTGATACATATGTAAACAATAATATTCAGAGTTCGTTGACATGTAAACTGTTTAGTGCAGATAGCGTCGTCTTTAGTGACACCTAGTGATGAAATCGTGTGTCCAACATCTTTGTTAATAACATGTCGTGAGTTAAAAATTTATTATATAGTAATTGTTAAAATATTACTAATAAATTCTTTAACCGATAATACAACACAGATTGAAGAAACATACACGTCGGCTTTGCACATTTAAAAACGTAAACATAAACTGCTTATTTCAGTGTTCCAACATCTTTGTTAATAACATGTCGTGAGTTAAAAATTTATTATATAGTAATTGTTCAAATATTACTAATAAATTCTTTAACCGATAATACAACACAGATTGAAGAAACATACACGTCGGCTTTGCACATTTAAAAACGTAAACATAAACTGCTTATTTCCTTTTACAGTGTAGATAGCGTAGTCTTCATCTAATATATTACATTTGTAAACATAAACAAACGTTCTTTGTGATAACGTCGTAAACATGACCTCGACAACACACTGACCTAGTAAAAATGTAAACATATACGTCAGCGTTGCTGTTTTTTCCTTTCACAGTGATAACGTCGTAAACATGACCTCGACAACACACTGACCTAGTAAAAACATAAACATACACGTCAGCGTTTTTTCCCTTTCACAGTGTAGATAACGTCGTCTTTATTGACACCTAGCGATGAAATCGTGTGTTGTATAGCAGTTGAAAATGAATTGTTGAACGTGGTACAACGTTCTTCCATACGATATGTCAACGTGATAACGTTGTAATCAACGTAAACATGAACTTTGATAGTTCAGTCAAAATGAAGAATTTAACATTGCAAGATGTCTTATCTCATCCTATGTTTGAAAGATTTATTAAGAATAAAACTAAAGCAGAGATTGAATTTATGCGAGATACATTGTTGGTACTCCAAAAGTGTCGTAAGGTGTTGGAATTTTATAATTCAGACGGACTGAAAGAGATTACACCGGAACGTAGAGAACAAAGCGGTGAGACGTTTACACATTTTCTTGAATGTTCATGGGCACATGAATCTACTGTGGATGGACCGGATACTTGTGTTTGTTGTTATGTGTCTACACATTGTAGTGATATCATCAAGTTTCTCAATGATCGATTTAAATGACTTAACGATAACGAATGAAAACATGATCTATAGTATATAAACATTTTTTGTGTATACAAAATCGTAATATATGTATGTTTTTGTATATATGATTTTAGTAATTAATAAATCTGTATAACGAGTAAGAAATCATATTTTTTAAACAGTAAAAATCAATAAAAAAATAAAAATAATTGTTACCTTAATAATGATCATAGATTACATCAGCAAGTTGCATCGTTACAAACTAACATTTAGACATCACCCTCGCATGTAAATGCGACAGGACAATCGTTCGCTGTCCAATCCTCAAACCTTACCCGACACGATAAACACCGTACGGTATCCTCATTTCCTTGATATACAAACCCAGCGCTTACCAGTCTGTAAGGATTTTGGTTGGTATTTGGATAGATTCATTGCAGTTTAATACAATTACGTTTTTTCAGTACGTGTTGTAAGTAGAAGATCAAAAGATCAAGTAAATAACTTGTTTATCGAATTTCTTATCAGTTTCATTGCAATTAATTCAATCACGTTCTCAGTAAGCGTTTTAATGAGCATTTTTTGTGTAATGAAATGTTGTGTAAGAAATTGTTTGAATCTTGTTGATTTATTCATCATTTTTTTGTTCAGGTATTAAAATAAATACACATACATAAAATATGTTATAGATTATTTTATTCGGATAATTTTAACAACAGTTTATATAATGATAGCAAAAGATTAATATAGGTAAACTCATACATTAAATTGGAATGAAATATTTACAATTCATAATATTTAAACAAACAGTACCTAGAACATATATTTTTTTAAAAGATGATACAGGAACCGTATTAGATGGTGGATTTATATCACAGATCATTTTATTCGAATAATTTTAACAAACAGTTTACATAATGATAGCAAAAGATTGATATAGGTAAACTCATACATTACTGATTATATTAAAAATACATACATAAAATATGATATATAGGTAAACTCATACATTACTATAATTGTATTAAAACACATACATAAAATATGTCATAGATCAGTTTATCCGCATTATTGTAAGGAGTAATGACCATACGGCAATGTATTTATACCGTTTTCACATATTACTCTTTTATCATCTGTGTTACTCAATGCAAATTTATTAATAGTTACAGTTTTAACGATGTGACTTTTCGATCTAAATATTGTCATCATTCTATGTTTTTGTTCATCTGATAATGAATTAAAAAGACATTTTTTAAAATCACTAAATTCAATGTTTTTTTTAATTACGCATTTTTTTATACCTTTTGCTTTTTTTGTGATTTTGTTTTCGTTCGTTGTAAAAGTATATAATTTTGAACGTAAACCAATAAATTCTTTAATTGGAATACTTTTACATTCGTCTTTAAATTTACCTAAAACTTTTTTATTTGTTAATGAGTAGCACATATGATCTGATGAAAATTCACTAGTATCAAAATACGTTTTTAAATCAGGATCCAACATATCTCTGTAAAAATCATTTGTAATTATTTCGTAAAACAAGCTATCTGTATCTGTATATAAAAGGGAAATGTTGTTTCCATATTTCTTTTTCATTACGTTATAGTGAAAATCATACATTAGAGTCTTACTTAATTCTAAAACAGAGAAACCTACATAAATGGGTTTGTTTAGATAAACGGATGTTTTATTTGATAATACTGCACAAAGTGATTCATCGTAAATAATTCTGTCTTTGAAAGTTGGTTTTGATATGAGTTTCAATAATTTTTTTTCATTACATACTAGATTTAAATTTATTTGTTTCCGAACATTTTCCATACACTTTCCGAAGACGGAATTATTTAGTAATTTAAAAAAGTCTTTTTCAAACTCATTTTTTGCATCTTGTCGTTTTATAGTATTTAGATTTATGTACGGCTTTAACCATGGTTTTTGTGAAAATTGTAATATTCTATGAATTTTCGTTACTTTCAAACCATGATTAATAGCTTGTTTTAAATTAACATAATGACAAATATATCTCTCTTTATTTTCTAATGTAGCAACTAATTTTGTTTGTTTTGTATTGTTTACGCTTTTATTAACAGGCATGAATGGTAGATCTCTGTCCTCATCATGTAAATTTTGTGGATACTCTATATCAACTTCTAATACATATCCTATTTCTGATTCGTCAGGTACGTTTAAGATATTTATTTTATCAGTTTCTTTAACCCACTTAAAATTTGAATACGGTATACATTTACACATTGCCCACCCATACAAATTATTTGCATCTAAATATGTTAGAAATGTTTTAGGCTTATCTGGGTTATATGTTGATATATATGTATTGTTAGCAATTGAATGCTTCTTGATATTAACAGATAAACCCCCTCGTACCCCGCTCTCAAAAAAAATGTATTTATCGATATCAATGAGTAATTCAAGTTCAATTTTAGTAAGATACAGCATAGCGTCAAAGGCAAACCCTGGCAACGTGAAATAATGTGCGGAATCTAAGTTGTATGACGATACACAAAGAGATCTAAAATTTTCAAAGCAATCACATAAAAGTAGTACATCGATTTTTAAATATAAATCGCTGTATTCTCCTAAATTTTTGATTTTGAAGTGGTTCCAAACGTTAAGAGCGTGAATGTAATCTTCATCGCTTACGGTTTCGTCATTTAATTTACTATAAAAGTATGCTTTTGATGGAAGCTGACACTCTACTAATTTATCCCACGAATCTGTATATTCGTATGGATATACACCTTTTCGTGTAACTAATTGCATGTCATTATCGGAAAAAAATTTACTTGTATAAAAAAATTTATTTTTTGGTAAATTGTTACTTAATTCAGAAAGTGATCTATCTAAAAAGCGATAGGTATCAACAAATCTAATAGTTATGCCATTTATAGTTTTTTTGGAAAAAGAAATATATTTTTCTGTCGAATTTGGTATAACATAAATATTTTCGTTATCGCAACCCAACTGTCGAATAATAAAATGTGAGTCATAATTAGAACTTGCATGAATAAAAATAGGAATGAACTTTTGATTCTGACGTTTTAGATTGCAATCGTTACATAATGCTGCACGATATAAGCCGGTAAGATGACAATGATCTCTGACGGGTTTGTAGAGTAATGTAAAACTTCGCATACACATTTCACAATGTGTTGCTGCTTTGAATTTAATCTTGTCTTGTTTTGTCATTTGTATTGGTTCGACTTCTTTTAATAATGAACCAAGTTGATTGGTAATATCTATAAGATAGGACATAAAGTTTTGTGCAGCGTTTATACCTCTATATATGTAAGGTTGTGATGGTAATTGATTTTTAATAAAATTGGATACTGAATCATCGATTACAAAGTAAACACAAAAACTCATAGGTTCATGAAGTTCATTAGCTACTGTAAAAGAATATTTTGGATGTGGGTAGCACGTTTTAATCGGTCTCAAAATACATTCAAAATCTGCATACGCGACTATTGGTACCCTAAATTGATAATGAAAATTTCGAAATTGTAAATTGTCAGAAGGCATTGTTACACGAACAGGTGTATATTTTCCACAGTACCTTTTATGATCTTTTAATTTTTTAGATTTTGCAGTAAAATAGGTAAGACAGCTTTTACAGACTTCAATATTGTCATGATTTTTTGTTAATTGAGATTTTATTAATCTATTAAAATTACTGATGTAACAATAATGATAGTTGTCATCTTTGTTTAATAATAAAAGATCAAAATGATTACATTGCTCATTTTCGCACACTTTTAGTGGATAAATTATTTTACCTTTTTCTACACCATAAACATTTATAGAAATGTTATTATTCTTTTCAAAAACTTTTATATCTCTTAATGGTGTAGGAAAATTAATATTATTAAAATTAAATTTATTTTCGATATGCTTATATCGAAAATTAATTCGCTCTGGATGTGAGTCTTTTATATAACGACAAAGAATCGCCCATTTAAAACATAAATAATCGTTATTTTTGGGATTAATTATACATTTTTTTGTGATTAAATGTAACGGTAGTGGGATGTATGAGCTGCCTTTTAACGGTTTGAAACGATTTATTCTTAACAAAATTCCATCTATTGAATGTAAAGCCCATCCGGATCCTTTTTGTAAATATGTCTCTTCTTCAGAGCAAATATTATTAATGATATCTCGTATTATACTTGTTAGTGAACTACTTTGGAAGAGAGTAATATTTTTAGTTTTAAATGATCTATCTTGATAATCATTTAAAACAGGTCTTACGTAAGTGCATTCTACTACTATGTTAAATTTAATTGCGTTATATAACGAAACCATATTATATAAAATATTTATTATTATTAGTTCTAAATGTAATAATAATAAACAGATATCTTTAACATGTTCGTTGGTATTTTTATAAAAAAATGTTTTTAAGTTACCTTTGAACGCGTTCTCAATTTCAATGAATTCATTTTCAATTGTTGTATTCCTTAATCTACTTGTTTTCCTATTATTATACAATGATGATGATGATGCTGATGATGGTGATAAACTTATCGAATCAGACGTTTGATACCAATCGTGTGACGGTCCAGGTTGAAGATCGTTTGCGTCATTAAAATCAGACGCTTGAGGTCTGCTGTGCGATGGATCAGGTTCTGTATCCTGTACGTGCGATGACCCAGGTAGAGGATCGTTTGTATTAATAAATGAATCGGACACTTGATATCTGACATGTGAATCTTGTGCATGTGAAGGTCCAGATTGAGGATCGTTTCTATTATTAAAATTTTCGTTTCTAATAAACTGACGTTTTTTAAAAGGCAGATTTTTTTCCATGTTAACTGAAATTAAAAGTTGTAAACGAGTTTATTAGCTACTGTAAAAGAATATTTTGGATGTTTTTGTTATCTATACGAGTATATTTTTACTTATTATCAGACAACGTGATTGCTTACATCAATGCTATTTTAACCTTGTTTACATGTGATTACAACATACTAATAAAAAATTAAAAATCTTTATTTATTAGTTACTGTTGATAAATTATACTTACAATTTTGTTGAGACCTATGCTGATTCAATCTTTTGCTATGACTTGTTGTTTTTACTGTACGACTATTTATACTAACAATCAACCGATGACGCCGTAACCTCTTGATCTCATCGTGACTGATAATGAATTCGGTAAACAAGTTATTTACTTGATCTTTTGATCTTTTGATTTACGTAACCTTTTGATCTCGTCGTGATTGATAATGAATTCGGTATTTACTTGATCTTTTGATCTCCTACTTACGTAACTGATAATGAATTCGGTAAACAAGTTATTTACTTGATCTTTTGATCTCCTACTATTGAGAACGTGTAACTGTATTAACTACAATGAAACTGATAACGCATTTTCTGTGTATATAAACCGATTGAAAATTGTGATTCAACATCCAGAAACATACCAGCTACTACAGTCTGCGATCGTCATTAAGGTAACAATATTATCTTATGTTAATTTACTGTTTTAAAATATTTTTTCTTAATATTTTTTTCAAGAACATGTACAGTGATTCTTGGTTATCTGTAAATGAGTTGTGTTTTTCGTATGTCATTTTTTTTAATTATTAAGTTTTATACTCTTCAAAATTTAATCTTTGTTATAAATCTTTCCTAAATTATTAAGGTATAATATGTTTTACATACGATCATGTACAGTAATTCTTGGTTATCTGTAAAATAAGTGTGCTCTTCCTATGTCATTTTTAATATTATAAGGTATAACGTTTTTTACATTCCTCTATTCAAAAAAATTAATTTGTCTTTGTTATAAGTGTTTCCTATGTCATTTTTAAACCGTATTTGATTTACATAGATCACATTTACAGCTGTTTTTTGAACCGTTAACGCCTGTATCATCTATCTTGATGGATCAAGAATTATCAACACAGGAGAATCGTTTCTTACATTTAAAACAGGAGGAGGACCGTCTTCTTTCTAAATGGTTTTTTTCAACAAAAAGGTTAACATCCGAAGAAATTGTAAAATTAAAAACGATAGTTGACAGACCAGAGTCAACTCTAAGACCGTTTATAAAAAAGTTAATAAAGGATTTATAGTTTAAAAATTTTTGTACGTTTTCTCTTCTTTTTTGTCTTTGTTTAATATATGACTAATATTTTTTTCAAGGGATTCTTGTTTACCAGTCACAAATTAATGTAACGAAAAAAATATTTTTGTATGTTATAGATTTTGACAACTTAAATCTAAAATTATTTTAATGGATGCTCAGCGTGAAGGAGATCTTCATCATGAAGACTTTTTATCTTTAGAAGATATTATAAGATTAATTTATTATATTGGTTTGACTTCTTATGGTCAATGGGAAGACATGATAAGAAAAATAAAACCTGAAATTATTTCACTTGATGATGTAAATGTGTTTTCGTTATTTGTACAGTTATTAGATGTCACAAAAAAAATAAAAATAGCCCTGGAGATTACAACTGTCCGTTCACAGAAAGATATGTTATTTTTAAATACGTATCTATTTGATATAGACGAAATTTATAATTATTTAAATACACATATTATGAATTTTAAAGACAAAATTATTTCAAGAACAGTTTTTACGACTATTAATTCTATAATTAAAAAAAATATGTATACTGAAGGAGAAAATACAATGGACGTTGTTAATGTTGATGATGATGACAATGACGATAATGATGATGACGATGATGATGATGATGATGATGATGAATTTAACAAAATATTTACGTCAATTAAACGAAAATCTAAAAAAAATGATAAAACTGATGAACTGTTTGAGCAGTTTGTATCTTTTAAATCTAATGGTTCCAATAAGACGCTAACGACACCCGGCGAAAAGGGGTCATATTTGATAAAAATAGATATTTCTGATACCAATGATTTAAGAGGCGTAGATAGGAAAGACAGATGGCTTAAAGCGGCTTATAGAAGCCAATTTTTATTGCAATGTAAAGATACGACATATACACAACTACATAAAATTATATTAATGAAATCTCGAGAGTTGGCAAGAATTAAAAATGTTAAGAAACAGCTTTTCAAAAATTGAATCTTTTGTATGTAAAATATGTTGTAGTATGTAGTACATCAATTTTGTATTGTAAAAGTAAAATTTGCAAGTTCCTCTTCATCATAATGTTTTCTAAGTATTAACAAAAAAAGCTGGTATCAAAAAATCATATTGTATGTATGTATGTTTATGAATGGTAATTATATATATTTTTTGTAATATAAAAAATCATTGAATCTTTTGTATGTAGTACAACAATTTTGTATTGTAAAAGAATGTATGTATGTTTATGAATGGTAATTATATGTTTTTTGTAATAGAAAAAAATTATATTATATGTATACGTGTATGCTTTGTATTTAGTAAATAAAAATCAAAAATGAAAATGTTTTTTAAATTTTTTATTTTTTTAAAAAACCTTTATTTTACATATAATTACAATAAAAGTTAAGCAATCATACAGTCCCAACAATTTATTCTTTTAGTTTCTTCATCATGTTCATCACACAAACAGTTCCAATATTGAATTATCCATTTAGTAATATAAAACACGTTACTTAATGCACAGTTTGTTGAAGAGTGATCATATGGACAACGTATACTATTTACAGACTGCTTCTTCAAAACGCTTAGAGATGGACACTTGAGTGATTCAATATCCACTATTTTTACATGACAGTTCAATTCTTTTTGTAAAGTTATTTTTTTTTCACGTCCTTTTATATAAATACACTTTCCATATATATATGAATTTAATATTACTGGAAGTTCACTATATTCTGTTAATCCACAATTCCAACTAAGTCCAAGATAATTATTGTTAATCCAGTCATTAACTTTTTTTTTCTTTTCTGATAAATGTCTATAATCGAATGGAGGTAAGAATAAGTATTGATTACAAATACCAGCGAATTTAGCGTTTACTATAGGTTGCACACACAATTCTTTAATAATATAATTGTTTCCATCATCGCGAAAACTTTGAAAGTCGATAACGTATTCCATTGCGTGCAACAGCAGAACTGATATAAGTTTTGCGTAAGTAGGAGATCAAAATATCAACTACGTAAATCATACAGTCCCCACACTTTCAATTTCTTTAATTTGTAATACACTGTTCCAGTATTCGATAATCCACTTAGTTAAATGATGTACATTATTTAAAGCACAATAATACGAATTATGTTTGAAAGGACAGTGAATAGAATATGGAGTCTGCTGTTTTAACACTTTTAAGGATGGACAATCGAGTGTTTCCATATCTACTATTTTCACATAACAATTAAATTCTTTTTCTAATGCTACTTTTTTTTCTGATCCTTTAACATAAATACATTTACCGTTCATATATTTATTTAATGTAAACTCTAGATCGTTATAATCTTGAAGACCGCACTTCCAGCTAAGTCCAAGATTGGTTTTAATCCATTTATTAACGTTTTTTTTCTTCTCTGACAAATGTTTGTAATTAAATGGTGGTAAAAACAAATACTGATCACTAGCACCAGAAAATTTGTTATCTTGTATACACTGAATACAAAGTTCTTTAAAAATGAAATTGTTTCCATCATCGCGAAAACCTTGAAAATCGATAACGTATTCCATTGCGTGCAACAGCAGAACTGATACACTTTTTATCTACGTAATTATATTTTAAATACTTTTCTTACAGTACCAGATAAAGGCGTATATTGCATAATTGTATCGTAAAAAATGAGACAGTAGATAGTAGTTTTTTCCGGTATGTCTGTTGACGTCTCAATATCCAGACGAATGTCTATTGAACCAGTTTTTAATGATTCATTTTGTTTTGAACAATCAATTACACAAAAAGGTGTATACGTTAGAAAGTTTGAACGATTTATCATTGGCGAATTTTCACTGTTGTAATAATACGAGGACTGAAATAATGAATAATACTCATGTAGAATCGACGTTTCACCATTAAAATTATCATACGGATAGTATTCTGAATTTAAATATAACTTTACGTTATAGAAAGAGGCAAGATCAAAATGTGCTGGGTTTTTATGTACATTATTTTTTCTGTCAGTCTGAAAACCTACAATAACGTAACGAGGTTTATCTGATTGTGATGACGTTTTAA
Organism: Magicicada septendecula; assembly: GCA_034769895.1. NCBI lineage: Eukaryota > Metazoa > Arthropoda > Insecta > Hemiptera > Cicadidae > Magicicada > Magicicada septendecula. Next base: position 149,263,362 of record CM068369.1, read on the forward strand.
CAGTCCAAGTAAGTTTGTTTGCTTTTGGCACAGACGGATACTCGTAAAGTTCCCATTTTCGAAACGGCATTAATAATGGTCGATCAATTTGTACTATCTTCAGAAAATCTACCTTTACTACGTCGTTAACATAAACATACGGAATTCTCCATGATATATATTTTATTTTAAATTTGTATGTGTTTACTGTTTCAAGTAAAATTACTGCATTATTATCAGTGGACGCTCTAATTAAAACTAATTCTTGCTTTACATTTAACAAAATCTTTTTAAAATCTTCAGCAAATCCAAACAACCTTTTTAATGGGATACAGAAGCTAATATCTTTTGATGATGGTGCCATATGACTTATTAAATCTGAGGCCCATCCACTATTTTCTAAAGTGTTAATTTCGTATGGTTTAATCGTTAACATATTCTTAATTGTTGATGTTATTCCAACATTTTTAACTCTATCGACTTCTGATCCACTTATTTCGTATCTAATTTCATCAAACAAAAATGCTAAAGCATTTGAACATAATTTTAAAGTTTGATCATATATACCATTATTATTAGTGTATTCTAGTTTTATATGAAGGTAACTTTCACACGGTAATGTGTACACATCTTGTTGATTAATTGGAATTCTAATTTCGTCATTATTATTGAATGTAGTAGAGGTGTACGGTAGATGAGTGTGATAAGCTAATCCTACTATCGATTCATCTTGATACACAACATCTTCTATAATATTTAGAATGCTAGCGTTTACGTTTTGAATATTAAGGTTCATTTTTTGTTTAAATAATCCTTTATTACTGTTAATCCCAATGACTGTAGAAATTTCAGGTTTTGTGGTGTTAACCGGTCGATATTCATATCTTTACTACTTGTAATTGGCTTATTTGCAGTTGTTTTATTGATTCCGTAATAAAAAATAAGACCCATTATTATTGTTTTCTCAAATACAAACGTAACGTAATTATTTCGTTTCGAAAATTAATCAGTCTTCCTTGTTGATCTTCTAGTCTTACTACAATATTATGTATCCTAGATGTGTTTACTGGTAAATATATCACGTTGGTAGGTTTTTCAACAATTTTAAAACCTGGCGGAACACTAGGATAGAATTCGTGTATTATGTGATCTGGAATTCCGTTGTCATACGAGCCGCTAATTAAATTACAAAATAATCGGATGCTCTCTACTCGAACAATACTTATCGGTAAGGTTGAACTGTACCATTTATTTGGATTTATTATACATGTTTCAAATCCTAATATGGTTGCTAACGAATCGGGTTTACTAAAATCAATTTGAACGTTAGAATAAATTTCACTTTTTAATGTATTATTATTCGCCTTTATAATTATTTTTACATTTTCATCATGTTGAATTAAGTAATCGTTAATAAACGTTGCGATATCTGAAATTTCATAAGAGCCAGTAGGCAATACTATTTTCTTATCAGTACCATAATATAATACATTGTTAATTCCTTCCTCTATATTAGGTATTGAATGATATGTCATAAAGTCAATTAATCCTAGTTCCCATTTTTCATCACTTAACTCGATTGGTGGAAAAATATCACATGTTAATACGGATCGTTTACCGCTTAGACAAAACATTATTACTAAGAAACTGTAAACACAAATGACCGCAGTTGACTGCATCCATATTTTGTCTTCGTGTATAATTATAAACGATTTCGATAGATGGTTGATTTGATGAATAAAAGTAATTAATTAGTTCGATAGGTGGTCTTAAATTACCAAAACTATCAAAATAATTAACTTTATTTTTACGTTTAAAATAACATACCCATTGAGTACCATGACCATAACTATTATCTAAATTAACTATTCCAGTTTCATTTTGCCAAATTCCAGCGTGTAACGGTAATGTGTCACGCATAAACACTCCTCTGAAATTAGGAATCTTTAATTGTTCAACATACAGTAGTAAATCTTGAATTGAAAGCGGACGTATAGGAATACTCTTTATTATTTTCGCCGTCTTTGTTTCGTTTTTCTTTTCTTTTTTTTTTTTAGACCTCCTCCTCTTTTTTTATACGGTCTCAAATATAAACCTCTTCCACTTTTACCAGCAAAACGTTTTAAATAATTATAAACTCTGTTAGACATAGTTTTTTTTTTTTTTTTTATTCCCCCACCAAATTTACTTTTAGCTTTCATTATGTTAGTTACTGACCACGCTGCAGCTTTCTCCCCGAACGATGCGTCACTTGATTTAACACGTTCCCAAGCTCTTTCAGCTAATTCCTTATCAGCCTTAGCGCGATTTGTAGAATCTGAATACTTTGAATATGCAATATCGTGTTGTTTACAAGCAGCGTCAAGCTTATTAATTCCTGGATCACCTCTTTGTAATCGTTTCGCTAAATTTGTACCGGGTCCACAATACTGATAACCGGGTAAATGAAGTTCGACAGGTAATAAATCAATTGATTTGTTTATAACTTTTCCAAGAATATTACTCACTAGACCACCGCCTTCCATCTTGTTTGGATACAGATGCATTTATGACGTTTCATATAAACTTTGTATTATATATACAATGCGAAATTCGTTTATAGTTTTAACAGGATTATCTTTAGTGCACTCCTTATATAATTTATATAATATTCTAACTAAGGTGCTGTCAACTTTATAGTCTTCTAGATCTAATTTAAATGCATTCATAACCCTTGTTAAAGTCTTTTGATTTATAACGTCTGTATCATCTTTAGGATCAGCAACATTAGTCAATCTGCTTTCATTAAAATCTATACTATTTTCCTCTTCACTTCGTAAATAATATATTTTATCATCTATATATCGTTTACATTCATCTTTTGTATTATTTATACCTGTTAATAAAGTCTGTTTATTTATAGCGTCAAGCAAATTAATAGGATCTGCTACATTAATTAACCTTTTTTGCTTGAAATCACAACAATTAGTTTGTGTTTTTTCATCAGGTAATTTATTATCAACATAAAGTTTATTGGTACTAAATATGATTTAGTAGCATTTTCTAAATAATTTTTATTTACAGCGTCACAAGGTTCGTTAGGATCGGCTAAATTAATAACTTTTTTCATCTTAACATCGTAACAATCGTCTGTATTTGTTAAAGTAATCGAATTTGTTCTCATATATTTTACATTTACGGCATCATCATCCAATTCAGGATCGCCCACATTACATAATCGTTTATTACTTATATTAAAATTTCCGTCGTCAGTTAATTTAAATCCTTCTCCAGGCGGTCCACGCTGAACGTTGGAACTAACCGCTAAGTCACCACTATAGTGTCCGAATTTATCGATACTCATTTTGAAAATATCGCTTCAAACGTTGCTGCGTCTTCTTTTATTATACCGGCCTCCTGTAGCTCTTCAATAATTGATAATATTTCATTTTCATGACCCGAATGACCTGCACTTTGTGAAGCAATCAATAATTTTAATCTATCGCATAATTCATTTACATTATTCCAGTACACAAACATTGGTTTATTGTTACTGAAATTTAATAAACCGCGACCTTCTGTATCACTATGCAATCGGCTACTTCCAACTTTTGATGCGGATGATTGTGAAAGCTTATTAATAATAGGCTTAATTATATTTTTATATTTGTAACTAGTACTGCTTTTAACTCTGTTTGTCTTTAAACTTAAATATGCCGCGGTTTCACTTATTATACGCGAGTAGTCGTCTAAATCTTCTTGTGAATATACATAAGCATTTGGGGTTTTCATAAAAATGAGATCGTACAAACCAGGTGTACCTTTGTACATAACATTATTAATTGTAATAATATCACTTTCATCAGTCTTTAAAGGGTATTTACCTAACATTAAAATATTATTATCTCCAAAATATGGACCAAAAACATGATCAATATCATGATTACTGTCATCAAAAAATTTACGCATATAGTGTCTTATTAACGGACCTTTAAACCATATATCGATAAAAGGTTCAATTGATTGTCGTCCTTTTGATGTTGACATCAATTCTTCAACCGTGGGTAAGGTTTCATACGTTATTTCTTCTTCACGCGGCAATGGTAACGGTGTTTCTACTGTTCGTTTGTTCGATATTGGGATGTTTTCGGTCTCTTCTGAAAACCTTTTGTTTTGTAAACGCGACTGAATATCGTCCATTTCAACATCTAATTGTTGTTCTTCTTTTTTACTCAATGACGAATTCGTTTTCTCTTGTACTAACTTTTGTAACGGAGTGATAATAGGTTTCAACGATTTTTCTGCAAACTGTTCTTCATCAATAACATTTTTTGTTAGAGTCTGATGTTTTTTTCGAATATTTTTTCTTATTTTTTTAATTTCATTGACAAGCTTTTCTTGCTTGTCAAGGGAACGTGACTTCTTCGATGACATATTGATAAGTAATAAAAACATTTTCGATTACAAATTAGTAATATAGATATCAAAATCAAAACGATAACGACCGCCACAATTCATATCACTTTCTTTATCTATAACAAAAAAGCCTTTTTTGCGTCTTGTCCATGCTTTAGAACAAAGTTCTTTAAACATTTCAAATGTCATATCAGTATTAACATGATCTCTGTATATATGTTTTAAATTTAGTTCGTCTTGTTGAAAAATAATTATTAAATTCGCGTTATCACGAATCAAGTGTTTTGGGATTCGAACATATGTTTGACATATATAAATAACATTATTATTTTTATGTCTACATATTGTAAAATGATTTCTTATATTATCTTGTTGTTCACATGCTACATCATCAAATATAATAACTGAATTTTGTTCAGTATCATCAGGATGAATGACTTGATCATTTTCTGAAAATTTATAGTATTTTATTGTTGGTATACCTGATAAAACTGTTTCTAAAAATTTGTACTTTGACTGATACAACGATTTTGAAAAAACATAAACGTTCTCAAAACATAAACCATTAGGACTGAACAAAAGATTAACCATTAGGTTTGTTTTACCAGTATTACTTGGCCCAATGATAAGAGCCCTGACATTATTTGGTAACAACTCGCTATGGACTCTTTCTTTTTTCTCCATAGATTTATCAAAATTACAAATACGTATTTTTTTTGTTTGCTGCACTATTTTCATTATTAAAAAAATAGTTCAAATGATTTGGTTTTTATCAATCCAACTGTTATGCGACTTATCGTATCCTAACCACTGAACAAGTAGTTTATTACCTTTACGTTTTAATATTTTTTCAATTAAAAATATATTGTCGTATTTTGTTTTACTAATTTCTTGTTCGTAAAATCCACCATCTAATACGGTTCCTGTATCATCTTTTAAAATATATGTTCTAGGTACTGTTTGTTTAATATTATGAATTGTAAATATTTCATTTGTCCAATTTGGTAAATAACCTTTGGTAAAAATTTGTTTGTATTTACTAATTCTCACTCTATCCCCAACTTTATATTTCGCAGGTTTCTTATTAACAAATATTCGTTTTTTATTTATTTGTATCAATACCCTTTTCTCATTACTTATATTAACATCTTTAGGTTTCATACTTATAGTTCTGTGTACAGTATTATTATATTTTTTCAATAACTGAGGAAGTACTTCGATCCATGTATACTTTCCACTTGTAGTAAACCACTTCCACATATGGTTTTTTAAAGTACGATTAAAACGTTCAATGATAGAGGCTTTTTTATCTGAATAAGTCGAATAATGATTTATATTATAACGATTAAATAATTGCTGAATCGGTAAATTGTAAAATTCTTTTCCTTTATCAGTTTGCAAATGTTTCATTTTGTTTACATGTAATATAGGCATTAGAGCTTTTACAATTTCGTGTGAGACTTTTGATTTTAACGGAACTGCAAATGCAAATTTACTAAAACAATTTATCACTGTTAGTATATATTTATAACCTTTATTTAACTTTGAAAAAGAAATCATTTCTACAAGGTCAGCTTGATATAAATCGTGAATACCTTTCAGTTCGACATTGCGTGTAGGAAAATTTCTTCTCGCTTGCTTATGCAATTCATTACTTATCTCCTGTCTGATGCTCATTATTCAAAGTACAATAACAATTAAAATTGTTTAAATCTATAACCTTAGTTATCAGAGGTTACTTTGTATCAAAGTACAACAACTAATTAACAACTGTTTACATCTACGACCTTAGTTTATCAGAGGTTACTTTGTAAATACGTCAATATAAATTACTGATAACTTTTTATTATCAAATGTTACTTTGTTAAGAATAAACAACATTAATTAACTAAAGGTTATCCTAAGGTTAAACAAATAACTAACAAAAACACATCAACTCTTTTTTTTATAAATTTTATTTTCACTTTAATATATTAACAAAATTAGCAACACACTTTTTTGATCTGATATAGTCTTCATATTTATAAGATATATAACGCACAGTTTTACATGTCGGATACAAAAGTTTGTGCATAAATTGAATATGCGTAATAGTATTAAAACATTTCGTTTTAAAACCACATTTAGAACAAACAATATTATCCGAATCATCAACAAATCTTTGATTTTTAAAAAAGTCTTCAATACACTTTCCACTTTTGTCACTCAATGAAGCCATCTTTTATGACTCTGTGTAATTTAACAAGTAAACAATTTGGAGATGCCTTAGCGTGTTCAAACCATGGATCGTCTGTGTCTTGCCAATCGTGAAGTATAACTTTACAGTCTATACACATTACATCATCGTCAACACCAGTATACAGAAAACCTGCCGATACTAAATTATCAACTCGTGGTAAACGTTTAGGCCAACAGCAAAATGTTAACTTCATGATTTCTTCAGTTTCTGATATACATTTTTTCGCATTCATTATATCATCAATATGTAATAATATACTGTATAATGCATAATTATTATATTTATCATATATATAACATACCATTTTACATTCTGAATTAAATAGTTTGTGCATAAATTGAATATGTGAAATAGATAAAGATCCTCTCGTTTTAAATCCACACTCACGACACACAATACTGTCTAAATCACCATTAAAAATAAATCCTGCTTCTTCAAAAAAATCTTGCAATAACTTACAGGGGTTCAATTTTTCGCACAACTTCGCCATTTTTGACATTGCGTCCAACTTGTTGAGCCTCTACTAACTAACTACTTCCAACGGAGAGTTTTGTATTCTTCTTCAAAATCAATATCGATTATTAATTGATTTCGATATTTTTCTAACCTTTGTAATATATCATCATACAAGCAAATCGCTGGAAATTGTATCTTGATAATTTGTTCATTTTCAATTATAGTAACATTTGCTTCAGAAAATTCATTATTTACAAAATAACATATTTCATTAAACGTTGAATCAGTAGATTCTATGCAATATATATACCAATTGAAAGCATGAATATTTCCTTTCTCCATGTTAACAGCTTCACGTATTCTTCACAACTGTACGTTCAAATCATTATGTTCTTAGAAACTGAACTTTTATTCTTCTTCATCAACATTACTATCGACTATTGTTTGATATCGATTGACCTTTCTTTTGTATTATCAATTGTAATATTAATTCTTTCAATTTATATAGTACATCATCATTTACACTTTTCAATCCAAATATCGATAGATTATTTTTTTCTGTTCTAACTAACTCACCCGTAAATTCATTAAAGACATACACAGTATTGTTTTTAAAAAAGTATAAATTACCATCAGAAAATCTAAATGATGAATCGATTTTAGGCGGAATTCCAGGAAATGTTTCAGATATATAACCCCATGATTTAGTAGTGAACGTACACTCATTGACTTCTCTATAATAATTATCATCATGAAATATATAAGTTTTACCTGTATAACTGTTGAATACCGCATGTAAATTATCCGGTTGTATGTTAAATAAAGACTGGATATGTTTCGGATAACCATGACTTAATTTAAGACTCGTTAAATCAAACATGAATACCAAAGAATCTATAAACATAACTATCTCACCAGATGGTCGTTGATATACAGCTAAAATTTTTGTGAAGTTTTTTGGAAGAAACGTTAACCAATGTTTTATTATTAGCGGTTTGGTATATATTATCTCTGCCGGATTTAATATCCACAACCATTTTTCATATAATATATATAATCGTTTATCAGCAATTAAAAATAAATTAATATTTTTAAAATTACAAAGATCGATTTTATTTGTATCTATAGGATGCTCGTCTTCTATCTTTGGTACTGAAGAAGATGGTGACATCGGTATGAAAGATGATATAAAAGTGCTTCCTGCCTTACCATATAAATTTTGAATGGCTAAAACATCATCATCACCTAACTCGATTTTACCGTTATAATAAGCATACATTACAGAATCTGATACATCTGAATGTGACAAACCTAAAACATGACCGATTTCATGTATTAAAGTTGCATACAAACTTGTGTGGTCTAGAGGAACAACGTTATCAATCGAATATGACCACTTTTCATCTTCATCAATATGAATTTCTCGCCTTGAATTATTATAATCAGGAAAATATGCATGTGCTAATGTTCCACCTTTGCCGTCAAACGTTCTCGTACATTGCCACGATTCTTTTTGCATCATATGTTTCAATCGTTTATTAGAAATTAAAATATCTGTATTTACTCTATCATGTTTAAAACGTATACCAGACTTTTCCTCCCATACTGCAAAAGCTTGTTTAGTCAATTCTAACACCTCTTGATTCGCTAAATAATAATGCCATGTTACTTCAGGTTTGTTCCATTTAAAACTGGATACTCGATAATCAAAAATAATATCACTATTACCGCACCTAGGTTTTAACATTAAATTTATAGTTTCATTATTTAGCTTACCATCAGTAGGTAATTTATAGTACTCTTGAAATATAAGTAACGCATTAGTAATATCTGTTTCATTTACAGTTTGCAACGAAGATTCATCGTCTGTTTGAAGATAACCATATTCATATAAATATTGCTTAGCTCTATCCACTTCAATCTGTGTTGTATTATCGGCTAAAGAATTTATTAGTAATATTTGAACAATTACTATATATAATAAATTTTTAACTACCGACATGTTATTAACAAAGATGTTGCTTTCAGAATTCACGTTGGAACACTAATAAATCAACTGCTAACAAGTATTATATATAAATCAATATATTTTTTATTCAAAAAAAAAGTATGAATTAGCTAGGGATTGAACAATTGATACTTACCTTACATAGAATCTATTATTAGAATAACATAGTTGCACGTTACCGACTAAGCTAATTCATATCTTATCTGTATACCATGACAATCGTTACATTTAAATGTAATATATTAGATGAAGACGACGCTATCTGCACTGTAAAAGGAAAAAAACAGTTTACGTGTCAACGAACTCGGAATGTTTATGTTTACGTTTTTAAATGTACAAAGCCGACGTGTATGTTTATGTTTATATTTTTTACTAGGTCAGTGTGTTGTCGAGGTCATGTTTACGACGTTATCACAAGAACGTTTGTTTATGTTTACGTTTTTTACGGTCGTGTCAACGAACTCGGAATGTTTACATTTTTACTAGGTCAGCGTGTTGTCGAGGTCATGTTTACGACGTTATCACTAGACAGTTTGTTTATGTTTACGTTTTTTACTAGGTCAGTGTGTTACGGTCTAGTGACCTCGAGGTCGTGTTTACATTGATTAGAAAAGGTCAACGGGGTAATCTGGTGATTACGAAAGGTCAACGGGGTTATCTGCTGATTAATTCGAGGTCAATTGGGGTTATCAGCGATAAGGCGGGGTTAATTGGATTTTAATTGGGGTCATCGCTGATAAGGCGGGGTTATCGCTGATAAGGTGACCTCTTGACATGACCTCTGACCTTGTCCTAGACCTCTGACCTGTCCCAGAAAGAACATTTATATACTACTGTTAGTTACCATTAGTTTTATTAACTCTTATTGTTGTGAGTTTATCCTTGGTGATGAGTAGCTCATGTAGTTTCATGCTTGGCCTTTTAGAAGAAACACTTGGTTTGTCTCTTTCACTCAATTATTGACATGTGTTAATATTTTGGGTTACTGAAATATTTGGGCTCATATGTCTCGTTACAATATTAACTGGTTGTAGGCATATAAACTTATACACTGTTGTGAGAATTGTACAAAAGTACCTTTAAGCTAATTTCAAAACACAACATTTCAGAATTAATCACATTTTTTTCACTTTATAGGCTATGTCACACCAAAAGAAAATGTACAGGTCACTTTCAACAACAGTTGACAACAGCTGACTGAATATTATCCGATGACAAAATACTAAACAGATGGGAGATAGTCACACCAACCAACCATTTTGTATATAGTCTTTAAAATGAGATTTTTTTGCTTGTACACGGAAAACCTGGATCACTGTATTAAGATATATATTTTAGATATGTAGGTCAATTTATTAATTTTGAGCTATTAATTTAGCTAGTGCTAAGCTTTAAAACACAGTTATTTGTATGAAAGAAAAGTACAATTTTGTAGGCCAAGTAATAAATCCAACTATGATTCTGAAAAATTGTCACGGGTAGGAAAATAAAAATAATAATAATTCACCGATCTGAATGACGTTTTACAGAATTGTGATAAACATAAAATTACTTTTGATAGTGATCCCATGCTCATCCCAAGTTGAAACTTTCAGAATATGTAGAGGAAAACAATATCTTTCACATATATTTTTTTGAGAATTTTAAAAATACAGTTTTTCAAAATTCAGTAAATGCAATAATGATGTGTTTATAAAAAATATATATATTTTCAACTAATTATGTTTTATATCATATGAAAGCCCTTTAAAAGAGCTTTCAAATGAACTCGATGTCATTGTTCTAGCTTAATTAGAACACAAGTTGTGAACAAATCAATATTGTTGCGCAAGTCAAAAATTTTATTTATTTTTTTCATTTTTGAGCACCCATTACTCAGTAACCTTTCGTCAGAAAAATGTGAAAAAATTGATTTGTGTTACTATTTATGAATACTACATGCATACTTAATTTCAAATAAATCTAAGAGGGTCAGGTTGTAGCACTTGTTGATTTGACACGGAATATCTCTTAAATGTAACTTGAAGTTTTCATTTTGTTGTAAACATACCAGTCTAGTTTTTCTATTTATAGTTTATGCTTTTTTTTTTTTTAATAATTTCAACTAATTGAACCCCTAATCAATCCTACACTCCCTCGCAGAAAAACCTATATTTAGTTCATTTATATTGGCATCTGAGTTTAGTTATGTTTGATGTAATAAATAAAATGTTTATTTCATCAAAGGTGTTTTCACTTTTTGTAATTATGTTCTTGTAAATAAATATTCTATGTACTTTATGAATGTAATCTTATAGTTACTGATAAAGTAACAAAGCCCAAATGTCTGTGTGGTATTTTTGTTGTAATAATATTTGTCTGATATGTATTATTTTTGCAATGTTTTTATGTATCTTCTATGAAGAAATAATTTGTTCATTATCCTTAATAATTATTAATTATTGATACCTTAGAATTGAAACTGTTTTGTATAAATTTTGTAATAAAAATCAATGTACTTGTAAGTCTTTTTTTATCAATAACCTATTGAAAATAACACATTCCTTGTGCAATGCAAGTAGGCCTACCAAATACCTACCAAAAATGTATATCCCCAATTTTTGATAGAATATTTGATTTTTGTTGCCATCAGAATTTTACTTTGATTTTACTTTCATGTTCCATAAGGAAATGGAAGTATGGTGATGGCAAAAAAAATCGTGTTAGAGATTTTTGCAGATTCTGATTATACTACCCTCAAAACATGAAAAAAAGTAATTTATCGAAAAGTGTCTGTGTGTCTGTCTAGATTTTTTATGGCAAACGATAAGAGCCGCAAATTCAAACAGAATCAAATAATTTTTTGCATACAGCCCTGAATTGTAGAGTATTCAAGACTTATTGTTTTTTGTGAAGATCGGTTAAGATAAAGGGGTAGTTTACCTGCAATATTTTATGTTGTAACAAGAGAAATTTTTTCATGACGAACGATAACTGCCGTAAATTCAAACAGAATCAGATATTTTTTTACATATGTGCCCGAGTTATAGAGGACTCAAGGCCTATTGATTTTGGTGAAGATCGGTTACGGGGAAAGGGTAGTTTACCTGAAACATTTTTTTGTTGTAACGTAATAGTTTACCTGATAATTTTTTGTATATATGTACTACGTTATTGACAACAAAGAAGCAGTTTGTTTTTAAAATTCCTTCCCGGCCTGTTTGGCCGTAGACCAATGTTTTCTGCAAAACCAGACGTTTCGCCAGTGCCATCGACTTCCATCATCAGTGAAAATCAAGTGCGATAACGTGAGGTGGTATACGTTAGTGCCCACAGTAAGTGGCTGAAGCAGTAAGTAGAAAGAAGTAGTTTCAATGGAAATATTTCATTTCGAAAATGATTTTAAATATAAATCTTAGAACATGGAAGTCGTGTATGATTCTCCATACCAATATTTTGTTCTTAAGTGTGCTATTAAGTATTAGGAATCTTCTCCATGTCAAGGTATAGGATTACAGCCTGTTTTGCCTTCACTGAAGGCATCTCTTTTCCTTGCCCTACCTATATCTCGTCTTCCCTGAGGTCTGTATCTTATTACTTGTTTAGGTAGTCCCATGTTTTCCATTCTCTTGATATCCTGCCTCTATTTTATTTGTCCTTCCCTTATTCTGCCGGCTATAGAATATACATTTTACTTGGTACTTATATTTTCATTTCATATTTGATATCTAAGGGTTTGCATTATGAATACTCGACACAATATTTTTCTTGTTAGATTCGAAGTTTTAAGTAATTTTCTCTTAAAAAGTGTGTATGAACATTTTAGCACGACGAGATTGTCTGTTTTATTATTATTCTTAACGTTTTGGTTTTTATTATTAATTTTTGGTTTATTGATTTATTCTACCCAATTCAATCTATTATTGAATCCGATATGAATAAATCGGTTTACTTACTCTTTGACATCGTTTATTAATTTTGTTTAAATAGTTTAGAATGTTTTTTGTTCCATTTCATGAGTTCGATTCTGAAGAAGTTGCGTTGACTCTTCTATTATTAGCTGCGGTGAGTTGCTCTGTACTTTCCTGTATAGACACTAACATAAACACAACATGTACATGATACTTAATATTATTATAACATTAATAGTTAATAACATTTTATTATGGCCTATGCATACTGCATTGGTCATTGTCACTTCTGATAGTGTCCTTTTTCTTCATCTTGTGGTTTTATTACCTTAACTATAGTTTGTTAAGTGAGTTTACTATACTTTAGGAAGTTACCTTTTTATATGGGTTGTAATCCTATCAAATTATTCTCGTTATTGCTTGAATATCTCTTATCATTGTTTTGATAGCACTGTTATTATTGTGCAGTAGTTCATTCTGCATTTATACTGAAAATTGCTTTGGTTTAAAGTAACCAAGATTACTTGCATCTAGCTGTCAACATGGTTTATTTATTATTATGGTTATTATTAGTATTTGGGTGGCTATAATCCTTGAATTTACTTATTCGAATAGTATTCTGCCTCATTCAATGTTGTTGGTTTAGTTCCTACTCTTTTATGATAAGTTTACAAGATAATTTTGTTCGTCATGCATCCATTCTATGGCAAGCATATAGTTATAATATACAACAATGGATTATTGTCGGTTTTGTGTTTCTGTATTACATTTGATTTATTTGACTTTATGTAGTACTGGTATATCTATTGGTTATTATTAGATTACATTTTGTTTATCTTTTACAGTCTTTACTATTGGTAATTAGTGGTTATTTCTAATATCAATTCCTAATTTTAAAATTAAAGGTGTACCTTCAATTTCACCAGAAGGAAAGTGGTATGTTGGTACAATGTAAGTAAAACATTTTGTTCTGTTTTCTTTTTTTCATATTTGGTTCATACGTACAAGTGAAAAACTTTCTGGGGCGATGTAGCTCACAAACCCTACAAAGACTCGGCGTTTTCCACAACTTGTATTTAGGAAAGAACAAAAAGAAAAATCAGATTTCTGTGTTATGATCTGCACTATTCTGTTAGTTATTATGGTTTGTACCCTAAGAATATTCGTATGTTAGCCTCCGAATACTTGTTTGCAAATAACGTCGATTTTCTGGTGAACTGGGCCGGTAAAAGATTGTTTTACTGGCTTCATGCAGCGACATTCAAGGTTGTCTTTTAGAGAGGCTGAAGCAACAAGTTTTGCAATAGCATTTAGTTTTAATAAACATAACATAAAACTTTCTTCAATATTGGAATTCTGTGATAAGTCGCCTTCATTTTTACTGTCACAATATTTGGAATGTGAAGGAAACCAGGCAACATAACGACAGTGCACTGTCCTAACAAAGTTGTCAGTTTGAAGGGAAATAAACAAGTCAGCAGGGTTACCCCTTTGGAAAAGGGTGAAACCAGTGGTATTTTCATAGATGGCAGCTGGAAACCACCACTTATCGTTATATCCACAGAGTGTTATGTAGATATCACTTTGATTATTTATGGACCAGCAGGTTGTATTGGAGTAGCACATCCATCAAGATAAATTACAGCCTCTCTTTTTTTACTATTTATGAAACAGTTTATACCTCATACCCGTTACAATCTGACTTCAGCCATTAGACAAGTGTTTATATGGCCTGTTTCGGTGCAGCCGCTGAGAGCTGGATGACAATAAACCCAGGTAAAACCATGACATACCTGGGCTAGCAAAAGATGCTCTTTCAAAGGCAGCTACACCATCTAACTGACAGCAGGTTTTAGTTCAACTGGAATTTGGCCATTAAATGAAAATATATTCAGTATCGAAGAGTTTCTGTGTTCACCTGTAATTGACAGAGAGATAGGAGACAAAAGTAATTATGAAGGAAGATTAACACCAACAAAAGATTGTCAAGAGACCACAGTAGCCGGACCTCCCACGTCGGAAATAAACGAGACATCTGCTAATACCTTATCACAATTGACACCAGAATAAATTCGCCCTTATCCGAAAGCGACTGCAAAAATAAAATAGAAATGCGCCAAGAAGAAAAAGTCAAGTATTCTCACTGACTCCTATTAAAAAAGCAATTCGTATTGAAGAGGAGGCATGACAAAAGAAAGAGCGATCAAAACGGAAACTAATCATGAACGGTAAAACGAAGGCGATTTGTGGACTGTATAGAAACGGTCAATCAAACTCTCCAAGACTTAAGAAATTGTAACAAATTAGTGGGTAGCGTAACATTTGTTATTTCAGAGGATTCTCGCTAGAGATTACCGGTAACTGCAAGAGGAACCCGCGCTGATATTGTCTCAGTGTGTTTAAAGTCCTCGGCGATGTGGAATGCTATTCAGACTAAATTTGCAAAGCAATATGAGAGCCCATTTAGGAGGAGGAGGAGATGGTGATTTTTCTACAAACTTACTGCACCTCGGTGACGGTAGTGTTCCTAATGACGATAGCTTCACAGAAATTGACGAAAAACTGGGACATAGTAAATAGTACAACACTGTATTAATTGCTAAATTCTGTGCAAAACGTCAAGTGTTTACTTGATAAAAATTACAAGTGGTTATTCCCAAAGAATCGAATCTGTGAAGGAAAATAATGATACAAGTTTGGAAAAATTTTCTGGGGATAATAAATAAGTCCGAAGAATCTATTAACACCGTATTTAATATTGAAAATATAGTGTACTATCTCCAAGAATTTTTGAATTCTTTAAATCAATCTTGCATTCCGCCACAACGGTTCATTCTAAAGGTTGGCACTCCAACAATGTTGTTGAAAAATTTACATCCTCCGAACGTTTGCATAATACAAAATGCAGGTGACACGGGAATTTCTGTGTCAAGTAGGTAATAGCGTTATTATCGACTCAAAAGCCCTCTTCACACACACATTCGAATCAGTAGGCTACTGGTTGTTAGCATTACCTGGTGTAATTACCAACTTATAAATTGTAACATTCTTTACTTTAGTACACACTTGAAGGAAATTAACAGTTTCGAAATTACATCCTGTTGTGTCATTACGACATTAAGAATGTTGTTGGCGTGAATTTAATGCGACAGATTTTTTTTACCTCTGCCCATATTCTCTCTTTCAGTCATCTCACTCACTCACTCACTCACTCTCTCTCTCGCACGCCAACTCGTACAGTTTCTTCTTTTTGTCAACAATTTCAGTGTTACACACAATCCTTCACTGTTTGTTTGTATCTGTTTGTTTAATCATTCATTGTGTTTGTACAGACTACACATTCAAACTTGAGTAATCTGTTTGTAGCAGTGTAACATTTCAACAAACACTTAAAGAGGCGCGCTTTGGGTGCAGTCGCAGAAGGACCTGCCGTGCTAACTTAATGAAAATAAAAGGAAATTAATAGTGAGGTAGTCATGTTTAATTAAAGGTAGTAGTGAGGTTTGCCCCTATTAGTGAGGTAGATGGGGAAAATTGACAGAGAAAGAGTGAGGGGGAGAAGAGAGACGGGGGAGAGAGAATTACGAATTTTTAATTATTCTCATTCATACCGAATATCATTTGTAAGAATATAGTTATGCAGTTATTGGTATACAGTAGTACCGAAGCAACATGTTTCAAGTTGACTCCCATCCGTTGGAAATTTATTCACCATTCTGATTAATAAAAATTTCTACAAGTACCAATAATATAAATAACAACCTGCAGAAGCAGAAGAGTTTATATCTTACAGAGTTGAAGAGTTGTAATGTTACATTAATTATATTTTTGCTTTTCGTATATCACAGTGAGCAGTAATCTAATTTTTTTGAAATAATACGTGAAGGCTTATATATTAAGAATTAATTTTTTTTTATAGTTTCCGTAACTTGCTTGTAAAATAATTAGGTATCCAAAAGGTAAGTTACATATTTTAATAGCAACTTATAAGTTCCTCATCCTCGGTTTTTTCCTTTCTTCAAAAAGTACCACTTCTTAATTGCGAATAAATTATTTAACGTAACAATCGTTTCACCAAAGGCTGTTTGGATCCTGTTAATAAAACTCTTGAGTCTGCTGCACATAATCCTCGCTTTTGGTTCATGTTTCGTTAACTTTCTACATTACAATAAGTTTAATTATTTTCAAGTTCCTTATAAGTAGCCAACTGTAGTAAACATCATGTACTTTGACCTCTCTCTCACTCTCTCTCTCTTTCTTTCTGTTACTCTTGTTCTTCTCAATAACTGTATCTCAGGAAGTCTGAACGTAACAGGTTCTTAAGTAAACTTCATATGACTTAACGTGCAAAATCTTAAACATCATTTGGGCTTCAGTTATGTTATAATTTTGTAAGAAAGCTTTACAAAATACTTTTTACACTGCTTCTGTATACGAAACTAGGTGCAGGTATGTAATCAAATTTTTTAGTAGGCCTATTTATTCTAACACTGTTACAGTTTCTTGAAAACGCCGTATGTAAACAAACATTAAAACTTAGTAATAAGGTTTATCAAACTACTATTTTTCTTGGACGCATTAACGCAAATCAGTAATCTAGAGACCAATTTTATATTGAAAAATCGATGTCTAATAAACGGAATTTGATATGCAAAAATCCATCGGTTAAGAAAATAAAGTAAACTTGGTTAGTAACAAATAATTTTGGCAAAATTTTTAATTTGATATAGGCTATAATTGATTCCAATTTTATTACAATCTGAGAAATGAAGCCAAATAGATTTTCATAAACGTTGGTCTAGTAACAAAAAAAGTTTCATTCTTAAGCGCACAATATTATAATTTCCCTTTCATCCCGGAAAAAAGACTGTATTAAGCTACTATCATACTTGTCTAGTCTACACTATTTAATGGGTATATTATAGGTTTCACAAAAATTGATTATCTTACACATGGTTTTAATATATCACTAAACTTTGTGAAAAGTCTGAGTGAAAAGAATTATATACACAACGGTTGATGTTAATACAGGTCTTAATTCGTTTCAAAATTTATAGATAAATAAAAAATTAAAATTATCACATATATTGTGTGGTGTATAAAATAAATTGTAATAATCCTTTCTAATATGATTACTTAAGCCATAATATCCGAAGTTGGACCGTTCCTTTATTCTTCTGTAGCCTCCTACATTCTTGCGTATCTGCTGTCATATTCGCGTCTCAGTCATAGTAGACAGTAGGCTATAATATTATACCTTTTTTTGCGTTGTCTGAGACTTGTCTCAGAGGATAAGACTCAGGCTGATCTGGGGCAAGCACCCTTCCGCCGATTGGAGATTTAGAGGAGTCGCACGCCAGCGCAGCGCGGACCGGTGGCGAAGTAGGTGGAGGCATTCAGGATAGAGTGTAGTGTATGGATGTGTATTTGTGTGTTTACGTAGTGTGCAGAGCCAAATGGGTGATGGTAGAGCCATAATAAAAGTATAAGTCAAACGACAGCCAAGACGAAGTCGAGTAACGCAGGACGCCAAAGCTGGAGGGAGGTGTCAGAGAGGCGTCAAGGTAAGGCGGGGAGGCACAAAGGAGAGGGATAAAGACCGGATAGGTAGATAGGAAAATTTAAGATGTTAAGTTATCAATAAGGAAGCCAGGTGTAGTAAGTATGACGAAGAGACTTAATTATTTCTATTTCTCCGTTGGCGGGGGTTTCTGGGAGGAGGTCCATCGGGAATG
The DNA here is from genome assembly GCA_034769895.1 of Magicicada septendecula. Lineage (NCBI taxonomy): Eukaryota > Metazoa > Arthropoda > Insecta > Hemiptera > Cicadidae > Magicicada > Magicicada septendecula. Next base: position 149,282,064 of record CM068369.1, read on the forward strand.
GTGAGGAGACGGTTTATGACAAAGGAAGGTCTGCGGTAGTTACAGGTAGTATTAATATTATACAATACCTCCTTCACATTTAAGTTGAGGAATTCCAATCAGCCTTCCGTTGCGTTACTTCTCTCTTGAGCCCTTGATATAATTCGTTGCCTGCTCTGTATTGCAGCTGTAATATCTCCTTCGTTTTATAATTCGTAACGTTAAATATTCTTCCTCACCCTGGAATTTTCCATTCTCTTTTACTAATTTCTTTTCACTTCATAAGACTTTTCTATACAAAAGCAAGTATATAAAAAAGTTATAAGGTCGGGGATTAGCAACCAAACGGCATTGTTTAAAAACATTTATCTACAAGTTTCTTTTCTATAGTTCATCGTACACACCCTTGCGAGATAAAAATAACTACACGGTAGTTTCTTTCGCAATTTTTCGCATTATTTTGAGACAATCGACTGGTGATTTAGAGATAAATACTTAATATTAATGGGGTCTCATACATTTTATATTATATCTGTTTTCTATCCTACTGATAGAATTAGAAAAACGGTAGCTATCTCTCTTTTCCTTTTAAAAGCACAATACATATTAATTTACCAAGTAGCAGTTTCCTTCTTCATTTAAAATTTCTATCAAATCTACTGTATATTGGACAAAACAGAAGGGGAAACATACGTGCTTACAAGGTAGTGTAAACATCCTGTAATGCTGTCAAATCAAAATACAAAGGAAGGGGAAGTGAATACTGTAATGAGTAGCCCCTACATTCATATTTATGCAGGTGTAGGTGATGATTAAGGCCCGGATTTTTATGTAATTACATATTTGAATGCTGAGTGCACATTTACACGGAAAAGCCAGATATCGGCGAATCATACCAATAGGTGTCTTATCCGCGAGTTTAATTTTACATATTTTTACATATTTTTTTTCATATTACATATTTCACTCCATCTTACATATTTCTACATATTTTACTATACTTTACTTCAATTTGAAAATTGAAATGGCAAAAAATAGTTAGGCCTATAACAACATTACTCAGATGCGCAAATGTGCAATTAATCAGAATCAGGTCCAATTAAATTTATTACAAGAAAAGGCAAAATATTGCATCTGTTGCAATTGCACACATAGATTCTACTTTCAAGAAGTAAAATTTTTTACGAGCTCAAGCGACAAGTAAGGCATTTTGCACGGGATGTTAGATGAGAATGGTATGCGCGGCCCCACTCATTTACGTTTTGTTCGCACGTTCAGCGGGTTCGGTGGGGAAAGAACGTGCTGTCCGCGGTAAATAAATACTCTTCGCAGATCTTGCAATTCTCGCAACGGATTCCATCTACCTAAACAAACAAATATCTATATAACTCTATGCTATTGTAGGGCACAATGTGATTTTTGACGCCAGTATTATCGACGCTCTCGGAGTGTAAGCCTACACGTAAATAACAATCTGGCGTGCAGTGTGGTGTGTTGAAGTTATTGTCAAGTCAGTGTTTTGTCTTTCGCCTACACTTCTGCGCTTGCTTGTTTCTTGCCTTGGCGGATTCTCGTTGTTGGACAAAAGACGTCTTAAATAATATATTGTGCGGTATTGTTCAACGCAAGTTCTTAAGAGTTTTAAATACAAATATCCTTGTTTTATCATGGCACCGACCGCATCATCTTTGTCATCTAAGTTAAAATCATGGGTACAGATTGACAGTGCTTTTACAACTGACGATAAAGCTGTATTTTGCCAAGTTTGTTATGGCCAAATGGTGTTAAAGAAGAGAAGGTACTGCTGTTGTATACAGATGCAGCAGCATACATGTTAAAAGCAGGTAATTCTCTAAATGTGTTTTACCCCAACCTACTACATGTTACATGCCTGGCTCATGGATTGCATCGAGTAGCTGAAACTGTCAGAGACCTTTTCCCCGAAGTAAATACATTAATATCAGCAACAAAAAAGGTGTTCTTGAAAGCTCCTTACCGTATCCAGTGCTACAAACAAAGGCTACCTGACACACCTCTGCCTCCAGAACCCGTAATTACAAGATGGGGAACCTGGATCGAAGCCGTAAATTTCTACAGTGACAACTTTGAAGCTGTGAAGTATGTGGTGGAAACATTATCTCCCGATTCTGCAGTGTCAGCGAGCGAATCCTTGTCTGCATTCAACAACTCTAAGGTGATATGTTCAGTTTCGTACATCAAAACGCATTTCAGTTGTATCAAGAAACTGGAGACTGCAGGTCTGACTCTCCAAGAGGCCATAGGAATAGTTGAAGAAGCAGTTAACAAGTTAAATGCTGTGCAGGGTGAAGTCGGTGACAAAGTTTCTACTAAATTAAATGCTGTGCTGAATAGAAACCCTGGTTACTCAACTTTACATACCATTTATCGCATATGTAACGGCGAAACTGTAGAATCGATTGAGAATATTCTTCCAAGTACGATTCCTCCATATAAACATGCGCCGGTGACGACATGTGATGTCGAGAGATCCTTTTCTATCTATAAAAACATACTCTCAGACCGAAGACAGTCCATGTCAACAGACAATATAGAAAAGTATTTAATAATTAATTGTGCAACTAAACAGTGGAAAAAAAAACTTACATGGACACTTTATTCTTATGCAGAGTTATAGTAGAGTTATATATATATATATATATATATATATATACAATATAGATTTTCAAGTCAAAAATCTACCTTTAATTTTATAGTAATTTCAACTCTCCTAGTAAAATACTTTGTTAAATAGTTAATAATTCTCAATTTTTTACTTTATACTCATGTCCTATACTACAGAAATCCATAGGTAAAATACTTTGTTGTTGTTAATTTTATAATATCAAGGTTTCTTTTTTAATACTGTTTTCTAAAATATGTTTTCATAAATTTTCTAAAGTACAATAAACAATTGAAAAGTAATTCATTTCTTATGCATGCTGTCTTATTGTAAACTCTTCAACAAAGAGTTGAACTTTCAGATACTGTGTATTCTGAGGGTTAACTTATTTTCTGTAACAGAAGTGGTAATCTAACTGGTGATTAGTGTCAGCCCCGAACTTGATTAGTATTTTATGGATTACATTGACTTTGCTCAAAATATATTTGCATGTTTTGAAAGTGATTTTAAAAAGTTTAAAATGAAGCACCTATTATTTTCAAAACCTTTCAAAGAGGGCACTGTTATGTTCTCGTAAAATGTAAATTATATTGTTGATGTGAAAGTATTTTAATACTACATATTTCTTAAATATTACATATTTAGCTACATATTTTCCTTATTTTTCCTACATATTTATGTACATAAAAGGAGACTGTGCGCTGCGCCGTACGCTAGACAGAGAGGGTATAATAGCAACTATCTCGCTCTACTTTCGTCAGTGAAACACGCGGCTGATGAGTAAATTTTAGTCGATTCATTTTTGCAGTTCAACCTGCGATAACTTCAAAACCAATAAATATACAGCAATTCTGAAAACTGCATTGTGTTCAGTAATTAAATCTCTATAAGTAGCCAAAATCTCAATTAATATAATTAACAATTACAGAATTGCAAAAATTAGTTTGGAGATACGTCCGGATATGGAAGGTTCCGGATATCACAGGTCCGTATGTGACAGGTTGTACTGTATTTACCTTATAACAATTCCCCCTAAATAAAAGGGAAATCCCCAAATTCATATTTCGAAGCCACCTGTTGTAGATAAAACGGTATTTATCTTGGATACATACGTTTAATCTCATACAAACGTTTTTATGTGTGTTCCCATCAGCACCGACACACCTGTACAGGCTTCTCTATATTTTTCTACACCTGTCCAAATATGACTATACTGATTACAATAGTAATTTCTTCTACGGTTTGTTTATGACCATAAGATATGTCTTTATAGTTCCTTTTAAATACCATTATTTTCTGCTCATTCGTACAAAACTTTTAATTGTTGAATGTGCCAATTCTGATAATCTTTGCCAAACCCAAATTTTAATGTTATACGGCGTCACCTTATTATGTAGCAAACAAAATTAGAACAAATCACTGTTATTTTAGCAGTAGCTTTTTTAAGGAGCCCAGAGTAGGCCTATACCTACCCGACACGCACACATTTGAAGGATCAGTATTTTGTCTTGGAGTTCACTCTCCCAGCTGAGATACCCATGTTTTTAGGGACCAGGAACTCGCATTTGAACTTCTATCATCAGCTACATAATGTAAATCCTAGATAAATGTACAAGCCTATGCTCTAAAAGCCTAAGCTATGATACCCACAATCATCTACGTTTCACTAAAATAATGGTTGCAAGTTAAATTTTTTGATTCATGTTGATGCTTTTGTCTCGAAGAAACCAGGTAAATTAATCTGCTTTTCGTATCCGGCCGACGATGGTGTGCTCCCACTTACGAACAGTGGCACTTGCAACTCGTTTCACTTGCGAACACTCAAGTAGATAAGACACGTAATTAATTTTTGATACGTGAGAGTACCTCCCACTTGCGAACACACAAACAACGATGTATGTACATCCACCCTGTATTGTGTTTATGTTTTTATAATTCGTTAAATGTATTTTTTGTTACCAACTACGTTTACCAAGTTACAATTTTTATAAAACTCACACACACACACACACACACACTTGCATAGCCGCTCCCTCACTCTCTCTCTCTCTCTCTCTCTCTCTCTCTCTCTCTCTCTCTCTCTCTCTCTCTCTCTCTCTCTCTCTCTCTCTCTCTCTCTCTCTCTCTCTCTCTCTCTAAATTAAAAAGGAAGGTTATTTTTTATTTATTTTTATTAGTCAACTTGTAGAACGGACGACGTGATCTTGAGAAACATCCCAACTTCAGAATCTTTTTCATATCTTTTAGTTTATCCAATTCAGTATACTTTTTCGTCCTTTTCATAGCTTAAAAATTTCACTCCATCGTTACATCGTGTTCTGAATACATTTCTCTGCCTCAGATTATAAACATTTGATAATGTTTTTTATTCTTGGATGTGGTCTTCCAACGTGGCTGTTTAGTTTCTGATGCGTGCTTGTACGGTATTATTCATTGTATGACGTCGGAAGTAGCAGTTCCGTAACTCCTGTGGCACTAATCATTGTCTAGCTATTGTTCTACGAAACAATTAAAGAATTAATCGAGTTTCTCTTCCTCTGGAACTTGACCATGGATATACTACCAGCCACATTCTACATCTTTTCGAAGGAAAGCAAGTGTAGCACACATTAGGATTTTTGTGCTCCCTAAGTCATTTGAATGTGTATACTCGTGCAAAGTCACTACTGCAGCTTTTGAATTTTCCATTCATGAAAAATTACTTTTAATCTTTCAAACTCTCTTTTCTATTGATTTAACCAAGAATCGGGAGCTTAGCTTGCACAACGTCTTCGCCCGGACGGAAACTACTCTCGTCAATTTTCAAACCGGGACAATTGACAAACTGGCAGGGACCCCGGGATCAGGTCGTCAAACCGGGACAATCCCGGTCAAACCGGGACGTATGGTAAGCCTATTTATACATGTATTTATCGGTTTTCAATGTTGATGTGAGCATTGTACTGTAGAATTAGGAAGCGATTGTATTGAACGAATCACGATTATCAAATGATATACGGTATTCCTTTTAGTTCAACAATTCCGTCATCTCGTCTCCGGTACTTTGGAAAACCATTGTTATTTTCAATAGTTTAACGTAAAATGTTGCTCGGTTATTATGTGTACATATTCCATCAATCATGCAAGGAACATTAGGATTACGAGCTCTACAAGATCCATGTATCATTCGAGATAACAATTTTATGAATCCTTGGAAAAGTGATACGGCACAAAACTTAGGATAAGCAAGAGGTAGTGTATTAACTTTTTAAATTGTATATTATTATTATTTTTATTATGTTTTTACTATAAAATATTCATATTATTTTAATATGATTTTCTGGAACACGTTTGGTGGAAACGTAAAACCGGCCAGCTGATAAATAAGAGGTTGCGAGTTCAGACGTAGATGTGTATATATGTGTCAGCCAAAACAGTGTTTTGTAAACGTACACGTCTGTCATTACAACATTAAGAATGTTATTTGACCTTGAGTAGGTACTCATGTTGACGGGAATGAGAAATCTTGTGGTGTTAGCGCTGAATAGCCACAACAAAGGGGGGGGGGCATTCCGGCTTCCCGCGCTAACCTAGCGATCAGCTGTTTTTGCCGCGTGACGTCCGACTGGTGAAGAAATACGCGCGAGTCTTGATTTACCATGCAATCTTACCTGAGACAATGTCCTACTTAGCATCTCTCTGCTGTTTACACGAAATATTAACAATAATTGTAATGAGCTATTCATATAGAAAAAGGATTAAACAACAAGATTAAATGGTTTGCGGCAAAAAATAATGGTAAAATCTATTTCTACATTTAATAGAAAAGTAAGCAAGTCTGTCCACATATAACATTGACAAAATGGCACAAGATGTAAAATTAAGTCGGAATTTTTTATTATTCGTTAATTTTATATTAATAGAATTATTTCGATTGTTATTAATTTACTTAGAAACCTCAGATGATACTGATATTTTTCAGTGAAACGTGCGTCAGGTGTTAAAAAGAATATACGAAATTATACTACTTGCAGAAGAAACAAATTGAAAACATCACAAATTTTATATATATATATAATATGCCTGCGTGGGTGGGTGCGCGTACGTGCACACGCGTGCGCGCATGAGTGCGTGTATAAACATTTCTATGTAGTATAATATATTTGAAACAAGCTTCCAATTATTATAATTATAATCAATATCATAATCATTTTCTTTATCTACATTTTCTACATTCTACATTATCTACATTGAAATTTATTGACATTTAAAAGATACATTAAATATACTGTATTGAAAAGGACACTGTGCGCTGCGCCGTACGCTAGACAGAAAGGGTATAATAGCAACTATCTCGCTCTACTTTCGTCAGTGAAACACGCGGCAGAGTAAATTTTAGTCGATCCATTTTTGCAGTTCAACCTGCGATAACTTCAAAACCAATAAATATACAGCAATTCTGAAAACTGCATTGTGTTCAGTAATTAAATCTCTATAAGTAGCCAAAATCTCAATTAATATAATTAACAATTACAGAAGATACACAGAAGAAGAACGTGTTTTTTTAGACGTTTCTATTGGTTTACTACTAATGTACAATGAAGATATACTTATTATATCTTTATTTAGTATATAGTTATTTACGTGTCAAGAAAAGAACGTGTGAATAAAGTGATCACAACATTTTATACCTTATATGTTTTCTGTCATTGAATGATTAACCAACTTTTTAATAACAGCGTTGAAAAATAGTTGATTACGTCTTTCAAAGATTATTTTTACTACGGTACTGAAATTAAAAATAACTAAGATCGTATACAGGAATTAAACGTAGGCGACTGGAATACACAGCCGAGACACAGCAGCTGCAGGAATTGCTTACGTTCAGTAGACTTGGCAACGTTGTGACCTTCGTGACTTTATATACATTTTGTGGCAACACTGTGCATATTTTTCATCAGTAAAAGCTAAACCGATATCCGTGATAAAATAGTAATGCATTTTTTTAAACGTGTGAGTGGTTTGTAACGATAAAGTTAACAGGGTAATTATTATTCAACTTTTTTCAACAAACTATCTTGAAACGGATATATATTTTTACGGTTTTTTATGCTGATTACGAATATGTAAGAATAAAATGTCTAAGCTTACTCGTAACTTTTATATATGGGGTCTCAAAAAGATGAACTTCTCTGGTCAGAACTTGCATGTTTAGCTAATGATGGATAAACGTGATTATATATATATATATATATATATATATATATTTCAATCACTTTCTGCTACAGTCCGTTTCTTGATGTATATAATACTATAATACTTATAACTATTTAAAAAATATATATATATATATATCTTGAGGTAAAATAGTTATAAGTATTAAGTATTATATACATCGAGAAAAAAAAAAATATCTTGAGGTAAAATAGTTATAAGTATTATAGTAATATATATATATATATATGAAGTAATTTAAAATTTATGTTTATATTACCTCCAGATGTTATTTTTCCTTATTCGGAACATGTTTCGTGAGCTCCCGTGCTCTCATCATCAGCCTTTGCGATCTTGCTCCTGGTGAAGTATTTGTGTGTTGGCTGGATACTATTATGTAAAAACACAGATGAAAAAATAGCATACAAAACTAATAAAAATAATTTACAAAAACTAAATAGCCCACACAATAAAGATAATACAACAACTAACGGTATATACAAAAATGAATGCCAAGATTGCAATAAATGTTACATAGGACAAACAAAAAACAGCTGAAGAAACGTTATTTTGAACACCTAAACGCATACAAAAAACCAGAAATATATAAATCCAATTTAGCCACACATGCAATAAACACAGGACATGAATTTCCAGACATAACCAATGTGACACTAATAAAACATATACCACACAAAGGCACCATAATGAACATTTGGGAAAATTTACAAATATACAAACATAAAACACAAAACAAACTAATACCTGAACAAATACAAATCAATACAAAACATGACACAATATTCAAAGCACTCAACATCGAAAATACACAAAATACATATACCACAATCACACACAATAATACAACTTTAAAATACCAGAGACCAACAAGAAACCTTAATAGCATCCAGCCAACACACAAATACTTCACCAGACGCAAGATCGCAAAGGCTGATGATGAAAGCACGTGAGCTCTCGAAACATGTTCCGAATAAGGAAAAATAACATCTTGAGGTAATATAAACATAAATTTAAAATTTATATATATATATATATACAAATCGGTCCATAACGTTATCCTACGTCTTCCGATCCCTAGTCTCCATTGGTCTCGGTCTACCCAAGATTCCTTTTCCAATTCCCCGTCTCTCATTGCCCGGTTGATACCTTCTCTCCACCTCAACCTAGGTCTTCCTCTTCGCCTACGACCGTATGGTGTCCATCTCAAAATGTGCTTGGGGAGTCAATTATCCGGCATTCTTTGTATATGCCCAAACCATCTTAGCTGTTTTGTTTTTATGTCGTCGACAATGTACTGTACCCCCATTATCTCCCGGATTCTGACGTTTCTTACTTTTTCAAGTTTTGACCTCCCTGCCGCTCTTCCTCAATAATCCATTTAAATAGCTTCCAACAACTTTTCTGTTCTTTGTATTATTGGCCATATTTCACACCCGTACGACGTAATTGGTTTCAAGATTTTATTGTATATAAGATGTTTATTTTGTTTTGATATTTGTTGCCCTCGGGGGAATCTGTAACCCCTACAGTGCGTGTTCCCAGTTGGTGGATAGGGAGATGCCCTAACCGGCTTAGGCCGGCTGGTAGGTGGGAAATAAAATACCACCCACGGACCAACAGGTGGCGCAGAAGGGGCTCCTTAGCTGTAGAGAAAGCAACCCTTCTAGGAGAAGCTATTCTGAAATAAAACCCTGGCCCTCCAGGTTGGGGGATGAGGCATTGGGCTAATTCCCCAATATTCGGAAAACCATTTGTTGTTAAAAAGCCTAGTAAACAGCCTCGGATGGATCGGATAAAACGGACACGACTTAAGCTACGAAATAGGACACCAAACTTTGGTACTTGGAACGTACAATGTCTCTCTCAGAAATTAAACGACGTTATTTATAAAATGAACAACATAGACATAACTTTTAATTTTTTTTAAATAGACAGACAAACCTCCATAAACATGTACCAACTTGGAATAAATTTCTGTTAGCGATAAATCATCTTTCTACAAAAAATGCAATCACTCCCCAACTTTCAGTTTTCTCAGTTTTAAGAACAACACCCACTTGCTTATTTTAAGTAATCATATTGAAAAACAATTTGAGAGAATGGACTGATATTTCTTATGTTTAATTAGAATAGATGTTCAACTGAAACACACAAATTGTTGCCACAAGCAATGCCGTCTTTATGGCGATGGCCAGAACTTACGGGCTGCCATCGTATTTTAAGGAAGAATTACTTATGCAGATCTAATAATTTGTTACTTTGATGCTGTGGAATAGATAGGCTCACGGTGCTTTTTATCAATTGGTTAAATATTCAAATATTCAATCGTGAATTCAGGGAAATACGATATATCAGTGAAGAGCTTAAGTAGAGACTGTTGATAAGATTCATGGAAAGGGAACTGTGTGTAAAGATTGTAATATTATTCAGTGTAAATTAAGCACAATACTGGTATGTGTGTGTGTGTGTGTGTGTGTGTGTGTGTGTGTGTGTGTGTGTGTGTTCTATATAGCTTGTAATTGTACATCATGCCTTTACTTATGGCCTGTAAGAGTTTAGAGAGTCACATGGATCTTTATTAGAATGATTACTAATTCATTTAAAGAATCTGCCTAGGTACATAAAGAATATGCAAGAAGTAATAGGGTAATGCTGGTTGGCTGAATATTTCCAGGTGTTTATGTCACACGTAAGTCTTCACTTTTCATGTACGGCATTAATGTTATCCGCCTCTCCTAACATATTTTTTTACAGCGTATTTTACAGAGTACATATTCAGAGGATATTACTTTCGCTGAATATGTGAAATTGTAAGCGATATAATGTTGCTTTTATATTTTCGGAAAAAATGTATCACATTCGGCTTAATAAATATTATCACTGTTATGTGTAATTTTCAACTGCTGCCTCTAATATGATGATAGCAGAATTTATATTTAAATACAAGTAGAATATAATTTGAGTTGAAATATAGATTTTACATCTTTATACTTTAATTGAGAGCTTTAAATAATTTAAATTATCAGCTCTATGCAAAAGTTCCAATAATTTTCTAAGTGAATACCATTTTTTAATATTTCATAATATATCACATTTCCTATCTATTAGTTACTAGTATTGGTAATATAATTCTGCGGTTTATTAGATACATATAGGCCTACAATAATGTGACCAGGTCAGCTAACGTACATGCTGGCCCGACTGATAATACTGCACCGTGAGGGTTTGCTACAGACAGTAAGGCACAACGCTCAGTCATTGTGTAACGTCTAATCACAGCTTTGTAGCACTGCAAATGGGACAAAAGGACCCACACAACCATTACACGTAATGAGAGGATATGGATCGCTCACACTGGTCATGTTAGGATTACATTAGGCAGAGCTAATGAACATAACAATTCCATCAACTTACCAAAATAAATAGGCTACAATTTGTTTCTTACAAACCTCATATTTTTACTACACATTATATAAGTACATATTGTATAATGTTTTCTTTAAGACTATTATAGAAGAAAGGTAAGAATGGTATTTACATAAAGATTTTCTAAATTATAGACAGTTATTTTGGTATCAAGAGTCACTTGCCAGTTAATGGAAAGCAAATCCAAATTTTCTAGGTTCTTAGCTTCATATTCGTAGGTTGTAGATTTTTTTAGTATTTCTAAAATCGTGGATTTTACCTGATAATACATAAATACATAGTAACATATGTCCGTACAACTTTATAGAAAGCTTTCAATACATGACGATTGTGCATGAATGTGTGTGTGATAACAGGGACAGTAATACTGAGAAGGAGGAAAGGATAGTGAGTGAGAAGGGAGAGAGAGAGAGAGTGAGAGAGAGAGAGAGAGAGAGAGAGAGAGAGAGAGAGAGAGAGAGAGAGAGAGAGAGAGAGAGAGAGAGAGAGAGAGAGAGAGAGAGAGAGAGAGAGAGAGAGAGAGAGAGAGGGCACAAGGGAATCAATAACTATAATAGCCTTTAAAAAATACCAGGTTACTATATTTACCAAAACCATTTGGATTTGTCTACCTTTTCAGGAAACTAATCATTCAAACAGGCGATGAAAATTGAGTGATTATGACGACATGCAGTCTATTTACAATTGTAAATTGACAGTGGAACAGTCAGGCTGAAACGGTCAAATTATGTATTCGTCTGTCTGTCAGTCTGTCAGTCTGTCTATCCGTATGTCTGTATGTCTCTCTCTCTCTCTCTCTCTCTCTCTCTCTCTCTCTCTCTCTCTCTCTCTCTCTCTCTCTCTCTCTCTCTCTCTCTCTCTCTCTCTCTCTGGTTTAATTCAGGTGGTTTGACTATTATTTAGTCACGAAGTGAAAATGGTTTATTTAATAGTCTGTGACACATTCACTGTACTGATATCTGACTTTTGTATTGTCAGTAAATTTAGTACAGCCAAATAAATGTTAGGGAATAAAATAAAATTTTCATTACGCCCATTAAACTTTGGCCACATTCTTATACCATATTTTAAAAATACTTTTGGCGTTTATTAGGGCAATGGACTTTATGTTATAATTCATTTACATTATGGATGTTAGTTTTTATTTTCCAACAAACGTATTTATTTTGTTTTATTACGTACTTAAAAACACAATTTAGATTAATCAAATACAGTACAAATAAAAAAACAACTGAAAAAACGTTATTTTCAACACCTAAACGCATACAAAAACCAGAAATATACAAATATAATTTGGCCACACATGCAATAAACACTGGACATGAATTCCCAAAATAACCAACATGACACTAATAAAACACATACTACACAAAGGCACCATAATGAACATTTGGGAAAATTTATAAATATACAAATATAAAACACAAAACAAACTAATACCTGAACAAATACAAATCAATACAAAACATTACACAATTTTCAAAGCACTCAGCATCGTAAGTACACAAAGTACTAATACATACACCACAATCACACACAATAAAACCAAGTTAGAGTACCAAAAGCCAACAGGAAGCCACAATAACAACCAACCAACACACATGCACTTCACTAGAAGCAAAATCCGGAAGGTTGAGGATGGGTAGAAAATGGTACCCGAAACATGTTCCTAATAAGGAAAGAAATATCTTCAGGGTAAATTCATTATAAAAATTAAATATAATATATACATCAAGAAACGGACTGTAGCAAAAAGTGTTTGAACTTATATATTGTGCTTTTATTTTTTACAGGTATTATATTTAAGATATGTTCCACGCTGAGACAGCCATTAGGTACCGCGTTTATTTTTTTTGCTAGTATAATATTTATTATATTTGCACCACGTTGGATGCGTCATTAATTGTACTGTAATTATTTTAACAGGTATTGTAATTATGTAATTATGATATGTAACTACCTTTATTATGTTTTTTGTTTACCAGTACATGAAAAGAAACTCTCTCCCTCAGGGTTTATGATTATTAAGCTGTTTGATCGTATTTACGATTGTATATAATATTTTCTTTTCTTTAAACCAAACCAAATACAGTTAGTATGTAGTATTTTGAGAAATAACCATGTAAAAAATAGATACCAAACAAATGTAACTTGACTGATTCTGAATTCTTCCAGCTGCCACGTGTTCACTTCTGGTTGATGTTTATTATTTTCAAAAGCAATATCAGGCTTGGCGATCCGTTCCTTCACACAAATTTCTTATTGGTTTCACCGCTGAATGTTGTTTTCTAGGACGACTGCAACACAGATGTCTCCTCGGAATACTTAATTATATTTTATGGCCACTTAAACTATTCTTCAGTCCAGGATTTCCCTCTTCTATTGGCGTTCTATTAAGTATATGTTTATATTTCTTGTAATATTATTTATTTACTGAATATTAGTTTATTTTACTAAACTCAATAGGAATGTTGAATCTCTCCTCCTGATTGTTTACTTTATTAAATTTATAATCAAAACTCTGGTATAACAAATTAAATTCCTTTACTGTTTTTTCTTTTTACATATAACATTAAACTTGACGATATACAAATTTGATTTATTTAAATGTTACCAATTATTAATTTACATATCACTCTTTTAGACTCTTCATGCTGTTACTATTAGATATAAAATTAGACTAATGATGTTACTTTTCTTAGATATGAATTTAGACTAATGATGTTACTCTTATTCAATATAATTCAAGACTAATACATTTCCTTTTCATCTCTATACAATACAATCTTTAACAATTTACAAATTTGCCACTTTGATAATTCCCTACTTTCATTACATCTGTTTATCATATACCTATTAAAAACATATATCACTTTTGTATTTCTTATTAAACATATTTATTTTATCTATAATATTCGTAATTCTAGTTGGTATTTATTAAATTATAATTTTATTACTATTTACTCTTATTATAACATTCATTCCAATTTCATATATTCTATTGAGAACATATAACTTAATATTGTTTTATATCATATAGGAATCGACCTCTATGTTGACTGGGTGAGTCGATAGTCCCAATGTTTTTGTTTACATTTTAAAACATATGTTCCATTTAATATTAAATTTGTATCTTTTCTCTTTTAAAATTTATTATTTCCCTATTATGTACTGTGTTGCATTTTAACAGGAGTACATAATGTATATTTATATGTACATTCATATTGGTAAAAATATAAAATTAGAAATATATGTTCACACATCAAAATTACAAAAAATGTATACATTATAATCACATTAAAATGACAAAATTAGATACGAATTCTCTGATCATTTTTTTCTGACATACTAAATGCGTCAAACAATGTTAACACACAACACAACAATACGAATTTTTAAACAAGCCACATCAGCTGTTACTACAGAACGTATGCTGAATATTTAATATACAGAAAAGTAAACTTATGTGTCGCTTTTTTCGAGTAAAGTCAGATAACTTGGCATTGACAGTACAGATCCGCATACAGTACATCTCGTATGTATACAGAGAGAGTATATAAAAAATTGTGTAAATGTATTTGCAGAATAGTAAAACTAACGTTGCGCTCAAAACAATTAGATTATTAGGACTGAAATAAAAGAACAAGAGTCCGCAAAGATCACCGGAAAAGCAATGTGATGCGTCAATAGAAACGGAAGAAATGCGATCACACCGCCTAACCTGAATAACTCTAGACAGAATTTATAATTGAATTATAATAGTAAGTGCTCATTTTAATTATTAAATAATGATTTTGATCTTCACAATTTTTATTTAAAACATGTAATTATGACTGAATATTTCAAAATAAAAGTAAATAAAGATGAATTTTTATAAAGGCTTTTATTTAAACAAGTTAAATATTATATGCACTAAAAAGAAAATATCGGTATGGAGAACCATACATGACTTCCATGTTCTCAGATTTATATTTAAAATCATTTTCGAAATGAAATATTTCCATAGAAACTACTTCTTTCTACTTACTGGTTCAGCCTTAACCACAGTACTGTGCTCACTAACATAAACCACCACACGTTATCGCACTCGATTTTCACTGATGATGGAAGTCGATGACACAGCCGAAACGTCTGGTTTTGCAGAAAACTTTGGTCTACGGCCAAACAGGACGGGAAGGAATTTTAACAACAAACTACTTCTTTGTTGCCGATAATGTAGTACATATATATAAAATTATCCCGTCCTTCTTCAACTATAATTTTCATTTATAGAAAATTACCCCCACCCCGTTCAACTAGCCTCTTAATTTGTAGATATTTCGTCTACGTTTCTACAGTGGATTATTAAGATCTTCTTATCAGGATACATTATTTATCAAAATTAAGTACTTTACTCTTGTTCCAACAAAAAATGTTTCTGGTAAACCACCCTTTCCCCATAACCGATCTTCACCAAAATCAATAGGCCTTGAGTCCTCTACAACTCAGGCACATTTGTAAAATATTATTTGATTCTGTTTGAATTTACGGCAGTTATCGTTCGTCATGAAAAAATTTCTCTTGTTACAACATAAAATGTTGCCGGTAAACTACCCCTTTCCCTTAACCAATCTTAACCAAAATTAACATGCCTTCAGTTCTCTACAAAGTAGGGAAGTACGCAAAACATTATTTGATTATGTTTAAATTTACGGCAGTTATCGTTCGTCATAGAATAAATTACCCTTGTTATCACATAAAACGTTGTAGGTAAACTACACCTTTCTCTTAACTGATATTCACCAAAATCAACAGGTCTTGAGTCCTCTACAATTCAGGGATGCATGCAAAACATTATTTGATTCTGTTTGAATGTGCGGCAGTTATCGTTTGCCATAAAAACAATTACTCTTGTTAAAACATTAAAAGTGGCAGGTAAACTATCCCTTTCCTTAACCGATCTTCAACAAAATCAACAGACCTTGAATTATCTACAATTGAGGAAGGTATGCACAAAATTATTTGATTCTGTTTAAATGTGCGGCAGTTATCATTCGTCATAGAAAAAAATTACAATTGTTAAAACATAAAACGTTGCTGGTAAACTACCCCTTTCCCTTAACCGATCTTCACAAAAAACAATAGGTTTTGAGAACTCTACAATTCAGGGGTGTATGCAAAAAATTATTTGGTTCTGTTTGAATTTGCGGCTCTTATCGTTTGCCATAGGAAATACCCTTCTTTAAACATAAAACGTTGCTGGTAAACTACCCCTTTCCCTTAACCTATATTCACTAAAAACAATAGGTCTTGAGAACTATAGAATATAGGGCTGTATGCAAAACATTATTTGATTCTGTTTGAATTTGCGGCTGTTATCGTTTGCAATAGAAAATACCCTTCTTAAAACATAAAACGTTGCTGGTAAACTACCCCTTTCCCTTAACCGATCTTCACCAAAAACAATAGGTCTTGAGAACTCTACAATATAGGGCTGTATGCAAATCATTATTTGATTCTGTTTGAATTTGCGGCTGCTATCGTTTGCCAAATAAAGAATTACCCTTGATTTAAAAAAAAACGTTGCAGATAAACTACCCCTTTCCCTTAACCGATCTTCACCAAAAACAATAAGTCTTGAGAACTCTACAATATAGGGCTGTATGCAAAACATTATTTGATTCTGTTTGAATTTGCGGCTGTTATCGTTTTCCATAGAAAAGAATTACCCTTGATTTTAAAAAAACGTTGCTGATAAACTACCCCTTTCCCTTAACCGATCTTCACCAAAAACAATAGGTCTTGAGTACTCTACAAATCAGGGCTGTGTGCAAAACATTATTTGATTCTGTATGAATTTGGGGCTGTTATCGTTTGCCATAAAAAAAAATCTATAGACACAGACAGAAGACAGACAGACACATAGACAAACAGACACTTTTCGAACAATGACTTTTTTTCATGTTTTGAGGGCAGTACAATCATAAACTGCAATAATCTCGAACACGATTTTTTTCGCCATCACCATACTTCCATTTCCTTATGGAACATGGAAGTAAAAATAATGTTTCAATATAATTAAAGTGAACACCAAATAAATCTGCTTAAATACAATAATTATCTCAGATTTAAAATGACTAATAATACCGTTGGCATTTCTTATGGCATGTAATGAAATATAATAACCAAATAACTTTTCCATGAAGCTATACGATTTTAAGCAATTATGTTATCTTACATACTTCCAATTAAGACCTGCATGTCTGTTCCACCGATTACTCGTAATGCCTTAAATGCTCGTAAATATTATTGGTGCTTAAGAACCAATAAAAACGTGTGGCACTTATCAGGTTTTCATAATGGATTGAAAGATGAAAGTTGAAAAGTAACGTACAATCAATTCGCGTTAAATATTATATGTAGAAAAACTTTGACGTAGTCATGAAGCACAAGAAAAATTGAAAGCCCTACACCCAATTATTATTGTTGTAGTACATTCACTCGAATGTAATTGACTAGCTTCTATGAAATGATACTTGGTTATTATATTTCATGATTAGGAGTGCCCACGTTTTTATTATTAGTGATCTTGAATCTGAGATGATTTTGTTTTCAAGACTTAGGCCTACTCCGTGTTCACTTCAATTATATTGAAGGATGCTATTTCGCTTTTTCAGTACACATATTATTTAATTTAATTTAAATAAAAGCGTTTAAAACTTTTTTAAATTATATCCATACTATATCAATTCATTTAACTGCCGTATGAGAATTCCTTTTTTATCACTTCCCTTTGTGTGTGTGTGTGGTCGAGATGGTACAACATTTAACCCATCGGAGAAACTTTATTTCCGCCGACTGAACAAATCTCACATCCTCCTTGTAATTATCGACTATTCGGTGCCAAATAGAAACAATTAAATAGCATAATTTTATAAAATTTTAACTAAGTGTTTTCCTGGCTTTCCTGTTGTCTTTATTCCACCGTAAATAATTTAATATTTAGAAGTTTAATTACAAACATCTTGGTCATAACCATTCTATAGGTTCCACCATACGTAGTTAAAGTGTGACGTCTTGTTTGGGTTTCACTGCAAGGCGTTTAGTTCCCTTTCAACTAGTCGCCATTAACTTTTGATTATTGGTATAGAGCAGTTTTACTTATCTGCATTACAGAAAGGCAGATGTTAAATTAAAATTGATAACAACAGAATACTTAATAAATTAATTGTAAGAACTGGCAGTTTTTAATTATGTCAGTTAGTTTGAATATAGCCTATAAATTAAAATTTACAGACTTCAACAAAAATATAACATAATGTAAAAACTCTTTAGCTAAGAATACAACACAACATCTTTTGCGACGTAAAGAAACTAGCATCATTCTGAATATGAATCTTTCAGTAATGGAAACCCAATGTGAAACAGTGTGTGCACACTTAGATACGTATCAAGCATAATTCATTTGTTTTATTAAAAAATGTTTTTGTAAGTAAAGTTTGGTGACATGTTTGGTAAAGACAGCCGGTATAAGAGGAACGTTAAAACCGGCGGTGTGCACGGAGTGAACAAATCTCAGGTAGGCACTTTGTTAAAAATGTTTGTTTTCCATTATGGCTGTAGGCTGATATTTACAGTCTGCTTTCACCGAACTTAGCACTTCATTAAAACGTTACGCCTATTTTAATGTTGACTTTCAAGGAGTTTGGCTTATCCGTTTTTTTACAACAAGGAGAATGACTCAAATATGTATTGTTGAGTATTGCACCCAATATGAGACTTTGTTTATAGCGTTTCAAAAAGTTAATTTCAGGTAGTTATTTATATGCATTTACAAAGTCCAAATTAAAAAGAACATTCTTTATGAATTTGCTTAAGAGATGTATATGAAATTATATAGTATACTACATGTATTTACTATGAATGAAATATAGACACAAATATGGGTTCGTTTTCCTGATAATGTAGGAAAGATAGAACTGCATAAATAATTGACTACGTGACCTATAATTAATTATTAACAAGTCATAGTGTTACGACAGTTGCATGGGTCGTGAGCTTCAATCAGTTGAATAAATCATTTAACAACAGAAAAATATACTTTAAAAAATTTAGTACTACTGTTAATAAACAAAATATTTATATTACAATAGTTGAAGTTTTGCAATCACGAAATATACATTTTATTTACAAATGCTAAGTGTTATCCAGTCATGAATGTCCAACAATACCTGCAAGTAAACAGTTAACACTCATCACTTTGATTAAATACGTCTACCTAATAGCACGTCTTATCATATCGCTTCGCAATAATTAACTGCTTCCCATCGGGCTGTGTTTCTCTTATGTAGTAAGCAGCGTCAGTTGCAGCATACCAAACTGTTCACTGGTATGCGTTTTGGTTGCTGCTAGATAGCATACCAGACTCTCGACGCCACAGAAACAGCAAGAACATTACAAATTGCTCGTTCAGCCAACTTTGCGCATCCCTCGTTATTAGTCGCCTACCGCATCTGCGTAACTATATATATGTGGTGCACAACATGTTACCGGCAAAGTACAAAATCAGGCATTTTATAGAATCCCTAGGAATTCCATACAATGGCTGAATCCAGCCGGCAAAATATGAAATAAAATTCATTTCATACATTTCCTAGGCATTGTATTTAATACCTAACGTCTTATAGGTAATGTATAGAAGACAATGTGCACGCTATGGTTTCATGTCACAACATCACCCTTTCATGTCACGGCATCAAACGATTACCCTATGGATGTAAATATAAGGTAGGGTTTACTACATCCTCGATTTCCCATGATGTGTTGGAAACTCTTGAAAGTGAAGAAGAGCTCGAACAAGTCATCAACAATATACGGACTGCACAAAATACCGATAGGCCTACCGGCATAACTGAATCTATAGACCCTATCATGCCTAACCTAATTCAGGCAACAGAACATGCGAGCACTTCAACTGTAAGCATTAATCCTATAGAGCATTCTAGCGCAGTCAAACCACCGACCCAAATCACCCTATAGACGCACTCCAAGAATCCCGCCCAAATCCGACAACGGAATGCTGTGTTTGTTCAAACGAAACGTTTGGTTCTCAAAAGTGAGTAGAGTGCTGCAGAGATGTGCATAATACGTTTAGACATTTTTTGAACAATTTTGGAAACAGTGGAGATAAGTGTGACGATGGCAAGAAGCTGTGTGCTCTCTGCTTCAAAGCAAAAAATTCAACTAAAGAAAGGAAAAGGTCAAAATCATTTCTAGAACTTCAAGCAAAGAGGTGAAATCTGATTATGACAAAAAATTTCCTCCAGCTCCTGTAGGCGCGTCTGTTCGTGTTCCAATTCCTGAAGTAGACAAGGGGCGGGGAGATCTTTGAAACATCCTACCAATCGTCGTGAGTGTGACAGAAGACGGATCTTTACAAACTGAGAAGCACTAATGGATTGTTAAATGCTGTACACAAGTTCATTGTATGTCCAAGACCACTATGAGGGTTGAAGTTGTTCCTGAACAAGGAACCGCACTTCGTTCTGCTGCTACTGCCCAATCATCAGGATCCGGGCAAGGTTCGTAAAATGTGTGTGCAAGACTAAGTGTCAAAAAATATATGTAATTGTGTATAAAATAAAAGAAACTGCACTTAAAAATGCCACAGCTCTTTGTCTTGTTGTTACAAGTAGACTATAGGCCTATTCCATATATTTAGACTTAATAAATAATAATAATATCTAATGTCTTTCTTAACACGATTAGTTAAAAAAAGTTCTTATACAGTATAATTTGAATAAATTAGTATCTGAACATAATTAAATACAGAAAAGATAATCTTGAAATGCCATACAAAATCGTCCTCTGTGTAAAATCAAACAATTATGTGTGATATTGATAAAATGTTTTCATTTTGAACGTAGTAAGCTTATTTTACACTTTGCCTAAAGAATCACTGGCATTATATAGATTCCTAGGCTATGTACAGAATACCTGGGACAAGTATAAAAAACATTTGAAAAGTATTCTATTCTATACTTTGCCAAGAAACTCCAGGCACATTGTATGAAATGCCTGGATTGGGCCTACATACTTTGTCGGTAACACATATAGGCCTACATATGTAACTGCTTTTTGCAAATTTTGAATGATATCGTTTTCCCCGTGTTATGCCTTCTCTGTTTCTAATTATACTGAAATCCAGCTTAATTGAAAAACACGTTTTCCGTAGCAACTGTGCACGGTGTAGTTACAATGTAATTTAATTATGGCCTCGCACTATTTGTAATTTAATGGTAGAACTTTAAACGTGTTTTTATCACTATCCGAATCGCAATAGTTCCTTGTTATGATAATATCTACTCGCGGCGGAGATGTCAACCTCTTTCAACTGTCGTTAGCGATAGGCCTATTTAAATTTTTTTATACTATTGACTTTGTTAAACGTTTGTTCTGGTAAATACGTTTACTATTTGAAGGGGACGGGGGAAAACTATCAGTATCACAAAAACGATAATTTACAGAACAACACAATTTAAATTTAAAGACTCTGATTTAATTTCCAATGAGTTTAAAAAACATTTTTAAATAGTTGTTCATTCTTACCTCAGTCTTTGTTATTCTACTTCATACGTTCGAAAGTACTTTTTGTTATGCATGTACACATATATATCATTTTTATATATGCTACATGGACTATGATTATTATTTACACTACACATGGACCATGTGTATACATCACATATGGACTTGACATCGGTTCAAGTGTGTAGTGTGGTTTACTTTAATGTGTTATAGTTTAATTTTAATGTGATAACGACGTCAACACGGGACTGAAATCTGAAGATGAGGCCTTGTGCTTCGATACGCGTAATTTAAATAAAAAACAATAAGAAGTCACACGACGGAAAAAAAGGTAATATATTTTAATCTGTATTGAAATGTGACTTGGATACCAGAGAACATGAGTTTAATATTATTATTTCCCTGTAATTTATTAAGAAGGAAGACATTATTTCATATTTAAAATTGTAATTTTATTTTTATCATATTTAACATGCATATTTTATAAAATATAATGATGTATATTTTAAACAATATGCTTATATTTTACCACACCACGCGCACGCGCGCGCAAGCACACATTACGTATTATAAATTATTTATGTATAAATACATTTGTTTAATATAAAGTTAACACACACACACACACACACACACACACACACACACACACACATCTATATACACTCAAACACTTTTTGCTACAGTTCTTTTCTTGAAATGTAATATTTAATATGCAGATACGTTTAGAATATTGGGACATTACAATTTATATATTATGTATTTGAATAGTACACTACGTAACTATCGTACAACCTACCAGTTATGTCATGGGATTTCTGTGTTCGTTATGTTAAGACACCTTTCGTTGCACAATAAATTTTATGTAAGAAAAGAAGAGAGATTTTGTGGCGTGGAATAAAAGCTAATGAAACATTAATTTATAAAAAAAAACAATTTTTTTTAAATTAAGAGGAAATGTGTATTTAAATTGACTTTTAAAAGAAGCTGTTGTACACGTATTAATCGTCGTATTTTTAATTTTTTTAAATAAAATTACGTAGTAGTGTAATTTATTTAAAACGTTATAAGGTGCAGATAAATAATGTATAAAAAGTAAAAAATAAACACAGATATGAACATATAAATAAGAAACATAAATCGCATGTATAAAAGCTAATTATAAAATTGTTTTAATTACTTTGGTGTCTGACATTAAAATATAGAATTCAAGTAATTATTTTCAATGTTGCAAATCATATATCAATTTAATTTTTATTACAAAAATGAAAAGTTTATTTCTAGTATTTTAATCGAAATTTAATAATCGATATTAATTAATGTGCATCCATTTAAACTAACTAGAAAATTTACTAAAAAACAAATGTTAACTTTACAAGCTTAAATTATATTAATTAGTTAAAATTTTGTAATTACACTATGTACAATTATTTATTTCTTCCCTTTTTATATCATGACTAAACTTGTTCACTGTCTTTCTTTATAAAAAGAGACAGGTTCTTTTTTCACTTGTTTTTCGTGTCGAGTTACCGTGACGTGTGTGAGTTGTTCCTTAATGAAGATGATGATAATGCTGTTGGTGACGAAGTTGAGGATGCACATGTCTGTTGTCTTTGTCTGTTGAACAGTGTGTTCGCCGTCTAGAATGACTGGCGTCTGTTTTATGTCGCTGAGCAAACTGACGTAGTGTTTCCGTGAACCACTTCTTAGCGTCTGTCCATATCGCTTAGCAAACGGAGATAGTGTCCCCGTGAACACATTACTAGCGTTTGTCTCGTCGGATTTTTTTTCCGCTCTGGGCTGTGCGGTTGTGCGTCGCAGAGACGAACCGCTCGGGATCTGAGTTCCGAGCTATCTTCTGGAGCTCCTGCCTCGTGGTCCTGCCCAAGTAGGGCGTGTGCTCTATAGCAGGCCAATTCTCGGCTGTTGTGCTAGCCTACACTAGCGCAGTATACACCGAGGGCGTTTCCACGAATCACCTGGGCGTATACGGTACGTTCCCAGCCCAGCCACTAGAGGATTGTCTGGGAACCTCGCCGCACGTGCATAAAAATTACGTGCAAGCCGCCTGAAAGTTTTGTCTAAGGAGCGGACGCCAAGTCCTCTCCTTAGAAGGCGTGATGAAAAGCGACGGGGGACTTTGGCCGCTAGCCGAAGACCCCTGTCGAGGACGCTCTGCAACTTCTTTTTATGCATTGCGGCGAGGTAACCCCAGACCCGGCAGGCGTAGGTAATGACCGGCAGCAGATACGCGCCGACGATCATCCTGCCCAATTTCCTGGTCATGGCTGAGCTAATCAGGAGTGGAAACAGTGCGCACAGACGAGCGGATGCTCGCTTGAGAACTGTCTGCGCGTGGGTACACCAGGTGAGCCGACGGTCGAGGTGTAATCCGAGGTACTTGACCTCTTTGGACCAGCGCAAGTACGTTCTGCCGATACGTAACTGCCTCATAGGGTTCTTCCGTCGCTTAGAGAATTCGACGGCTACACTCCTGGTAGCGTTGAGTTGCACTCTCCAATTCTCAGTCCAGTCCACGAGCGTGTCGAGCTGGCGCTGCAGTCGTAAATACGGCCGTGTCGTCCGCAAAGAGGGCCATCTGGACTCCAGGCTGTCTCGGCACGTCGTTGACGTAGATCGAGAACAGAAGGGGGCCTAGAACACTACCTTGAGGGACGCCGGCTGTGATTCGTCTCTCGGAAGAGACTGAATCTCCAACTCTCACGCAGAAGGTCCTCTCCGTCAGAAAGCTAGCAATCAGATGGAGGTAGCAGTCCGGGAGTTCCCTAAGCTTGAATAATAGGCCATCATGCCATACGCTGTCGAAGGCTTTTTCAACATCCAAGAAACAGCCAACGGTCCGTTCTCTCCGACACCCGGCTTCCGTGACGCATTCCACCATTCTCATCAGTTGATGAGTGGTCGAATGCCCCACATGAAAGCAGAACTGTTCGGGGACCAGCACGTCAAAGTTGCTTAGATGTTCTCGTACACGACGCTCCACGAGGCGCTCAAAACCCTTGGACGTAGCGGAGAGTAGGCTGACAGGCCGGAGGTTGTCAGAGCGGGTGGCATCCTTTCCCTGCTTCGGGATCACGATGACCGTCCCCTTTCGCCATTTCTTGGGAAAGTAGGCCAGTCTGAGACACGCGTTGAACAAATCAGTCAAGACAATTGAACTCCAGGTTCGGGAAGAAGTCGTAGAGCGGTGTTCGTAACACCGTCCGGGCCTGGAGCTTTTCTTGGCTGAAGTTCAGAGAGCCGATCTGAGACCTCTTTCAAAGAGATGGGTTCGGGCTCCGCCGTGATCGGAAGAGACAGAAAGTCTTCCACAGCCATCTCGACTTGTTCGTCGAAGTGCCAGTCCATGGGCGGGTTGGGAGCGAACTGTCGCTCGAAACACAAGCCCAAGTACTCGGCCTTCTCCACCGGGCGACCCAGGAGTCGTCCGAACGGTCCAACAATGGCGGGGAGTGGAGGTCGTCGCCTCCGTCCCGTCAATGCGGAAGGTATTCTGTACATGTGACTGTGCGGGTCCGCATCCCCCGTTCGGGCCACGTCGATTTCCCAATAGCTACGTCGGAACGCCTTCAGACTGCCACGCAGTCGTCCGGTGAGCCGATTGTATGCTGCCTTATCGGCTGGATCACGGGTCCTCTGCCAACGTTTCCGGAATTCCTCTCGCGAGCAAGAAGAGAGACTTCCTCAGGGATGCGTTGGTAGTCAGGCGTGAAACCAGCTCGCGTACGTGAAGACACGCCTATAGCCGAGATGATTGCTTCTTCAATTACCGCTACTGCTTCGTCTAGGAGGCGAACGGAATCGAGTGGGATCGCTGGCGGCAATCTACGGCACAAGGCCGGGCCGTAGCGATCCCAATCAATAACCTTCTTCTTGTCAGAACGTGCATAGGCGTGCTGGGTAGCGACGTGGACCAAGATGGGGTTGTGGTCGGATGTCAGCTCCGTAAGCGAGAATACCTCGACCGGTCAGACAATTCCTTGGGTCACCGCAATATCTAAAACATCGGGAGCCGCGTTAGGTAGTGTCGGAAAGAACGTGGGTTACGCTGGACCAATTACCATCTCCCGGCGCGATTCAACAAAACTGAGCAAGCGCCTCCCGTTCGGAGTAGTCAAGCGACTATTCCAAACGCAATGCTTGCAATTCAGATCGCCGGCCAAAATTACCCTTCGGTGGGAATCGAAGATGACGTCCAGGTCGCCGACAAGGAGTTAAGCTTGTGGGGGCTTGTATGCTGAAACCACAAGGACGCCGTCAAGACCTCCGTGGACCTCAATGGCGGTGGCCTTTAGGTTGGTTAGCTACGGCAAAGCGACACGATGATGACCTATGGAGGTCCTCACCGCGATCGCCGTGCCGCCTCCTCGTCGGCCAACTCGGTCATCCCGATAGACCACGTAATTTGGTAATCGAAACCGGTTCGCCGGGGTCAGGTGGGTTTCAGAGAGGAGAAGTACGTCTGGTTTGAACCGAGCCAGGAATTCTAGAAGGTCGGAATGCTTGGAACCGATGGAGTTAGCATTCCAGACTATGAGCGAGAGACCTCGTCTAAGGCCTCGGTTCATAGAAGACCTATGACTTCGCAGGCTTCCGCCAAGAGCATGAATCTCTCATTCGGGTTAGGAAGTTTCCAGGTGGTCTCGGATGGACCTGAATTTGGATGCGACTTTCTTGAGGTCGTAGCCAGACAGAAAGTCGCGGACGAACTGTGCGTCATCGGATATGACGGAATGGGCGGTTTGCCTGGAAACTGAGGCCGCGTAAGAGCGACCAGGTTTTACGGCAGATCGGTCGTGGTGGAAGCCACAGGACCAGGGGCAGACGGTTTTGAGTGAGTGACAGGAAAAGTACGCTGTTGCGCTTCGTCGGACTTATACCGGGAAGCAGGACTTTTCTTGGGCTGTGGGCAGGCAGGAGCTCGGGGCCGAGCATCCGTTGTGGTTATCCCTTTAGAGGTTTTGTTTTTAATGATGCCTGCTCGCGGAAATAACGGAGGGGGCAGTGGTGGCGAGGCTACCTCTGGTTTAGAGGCGGGAGTTGGTGGTTCCGCGGAGGTGGAGGGTTGATTCTCCGGCTCCATAACCGAGATTTTGTCTCGTCGTTCAGAATCGTCCGGGGTTTTATACTGAAGGCACGCTGACAGATCGAAGATCCTTTAACATGCAATCTCAAACATGTATACTTAGTTAGCGCGTCGGTTTTCATACATTATTTCATTCGTATTTTTACACCCATAATTAGTATTTATGTGGAAACTAACAAAATCATAAGAACCGTGATACTTTTGTGATTGTTTACATATAAATTAATTACTCGTCACTTATTAATTAGCTAAGAAATTAATTAATTTGTTTAGAGTTCGGTTATACTTTTACGTTTCACCTTCAAATTGTATGTACTGCAACAATACATATATTTGCATGTTTGTAAATATTTAGCATAGAAATTATATGTTGAACAGTTTTTAACAATATTATGCAGGCTAAGAATTGTCAGAAAGCGTACACCTGCCCCGCGAGTGAATACAGCGGTTGTGTGTTTGTGTGAGTGAAGCCAGCTGAGACATGCAAAGATGGGGTGATACGTACGAATTAGTTGTTTGTCTGTAATGAGGTTTTAACCGGATAAAAATAAACTAATTAATACATTTTAAACCTATGAACAAAGACTTACCCCAATCATAAAAACACCATTACATTAAGGAATTTTTAACAAATATAGTGATGTAAAAGTATTGCAGAAATTTGCAATAATAAAAACGCCAGGTAATTTAATATTAATTACTAGTGTAATTAAATAATAATTAATAAGTGTGTTATATGTGAGTGACCAGGAAAAAATTATGCAAACGATGATATCGCTCGTGCTACGAGTATGTTTACGAAATTGCGAAAATGAACCAAAAAGTTATTTGTAATTAAAAGGACGCTTTGCACGAAGTGACAATATCTAACAGGTCGAAAACAGTCCTGGACTTGTCAGATCACCGTCCAGTATAAATATCACCGGCAATTTTGTGGCCATCTCAGACTCAAGATATCTTCACACAACGTCACGCTGCTGGTCTGCCGACCGATCGAACATCTTTACCTCACACACCAAGACTTATGGAGGAACTCTGGACCATCACAAACAACAAACCGTAGAGACAGAGAACACAGCATCAGCATAATTATCATCATCAAATTCTCAGGATTCAGGACACACACACACACGCAACGGTAACGTCGGTAGTACGCAGGTGATGAATAAAGAATTATGTTTTTTTGTTTGTGAAAAGAACTCTTAAAAAGAAACTTATATATGAACAATGAAGACTTGAAGTTATAATATAATCACTGTACATAAATTTAAATGGTAGTTAAAGAAAATAATTTAATTTAACAACAAAATTTAAAAATACTAATCTTCTGCTGTATATTAAAATTTGGGTGTATCAGCAGAAATAAATAATAGGTTGGAAGTAAATGTTAGTTTTTTATTTTTTTTTAAGCAACAATTAGTTTTATTCTTGAGATTTAATATTTTTTTGTTTGTAAATGAGTTGCTATTATTATTTAAAATTTGAGTCAAATTCAGGCACACTGAAATAAAAAGTGTTTAGATAATTTGTTTAACATGTCTGTTTAGCTATTAAGATTATATGGTTGTTTATTTTTTATATGTCATGAACAGCATAGAAGGTTATATTGTATTTTTGTAAACTTATAAAAAGGATTATTTTTTATTTTTATAATTCGAAATTTTAATATTTGCATATACGTATTCTATTAATATTAATAAATCATAGAATGATTATTTTTAAATGGTTTTAATTAATTATTTCATGTCATCAACACCTCACAATTATTTTTTTATTGTGCAACTACTTGACGCAACGAGAATTAAAAAAATCCTGCGACCTGCCCGGTGTGATACGCACTTCATAGTTGCGTTAAGTACATGGTATTGTATTTGTGTAATTTTTTATAATACTTGTAACGTTGCAATACACATGTCATTTCCAAGTCTTAAAATGAAATCATTCACTTTGCTGTATGTATTGTCAGTGTGCGAACTTTTATTATAAAGATATATTTAATTATTTGTATTTTATGCCTGTGTGAACTGGAGCTCACTACTACAAGTTAAATGACGGTACAAAAAGATGATTGTCTCCTCCCTCGGTAAGGTGACGCAATGGTAGGCACAGAGCACACACACACAAGAGTTCGCCACCCCTCAATATCCAAGTAACTCGTTGTTCAAAACAGGTTAGAATTTTTCAAATTCTTGGCTGTTCCCATATGCACCATTTTCTACAACTATTCACAACTGTTTATATTTATTTTGTATGCACAAATAAGTTAACATGGGGAAATCTGCAAATATGTTCATTGCTGCAATATAATACGTTGACTCGCAAATTCAATATACGTATTCTAGTCAAACGCATACGATTGAGACAATGACCGGTTTACGAGCAGACTTTGAGAGAAAACAAATAAGTAAGTGAAGCAAGAAAATAGAGTAGCCAGATTGTGCACAAAGTTGCCTGTCAAACACAAGAAATAATAATCACCGAAGAAAAGACAATGAGAATAATCCACGGCTAACAGAAAGCGAAGGCGATAGAAATGCTAATAGGGAAAGGAATGTAGAATATATAAATAATAACAGATATCGCAATCAACGAACTTATACAAATTGCATATAACGTGATTTTGTTAGACAAGAAAGTAAAAGCAATATGAAGGTAACAGGTACAGAAGAAAGAGTGATGAGAGAAGATCTTATAGAAATAATGAAGGACATTACCGATGGCCACTCACCATCACCAAGTCGAGAAGTGAATCAGGAGGGAGACAAAAGGGACTAGAGCACTACAAGTGATTGATAGTATTTCAACTAAGTACGACTGTGGTTAGGTGCAGTGATCAATTACAGTGTCAGCAGAAGTCACGGTTCTGGTTAAAAAGTTCAAGTTCTGGCTTGCAAGATGAAGAAAATACATTCATACCAATCATAAACTGATGTAGAGGAAAACTAGATATTTTTAATTAGAAAAACAAAAAGAATAAATTATTTTTAATATAGAGATACAGCAAAGAAGAACTAGCTGAAACAATTAATGGAACACATAATTAGTCAAATAAACAATGTCAAAATAATAAAAATGTCATGATTCGAAGACAAATGTAGATTAATTTTATTTGCTCAATCAGTATGTTCCCTGTGACTTGACTAATAGCATTAAAAATATGAAAGAAGAATTGTCTAACACCATTAATCAAACAGATAATGAGTTAAGATAACAAAGGCAAAATAATAAAACATGTGATAATATGAATACAAATTTACAAAAATTGAAACAGGAGTTGACAAGTAGAACTCATTACATCAAGTATTCAACACAATTTGCCTCAAACTTAATATAAAATTATGAAAGAAAACTAGCCTATGATTATTATAAACTATTGAATGAAGTAAGAAGAGAATAAAGTTATGACTTGTTACAAAAAAAGCCATATGGTATATGAAAAACAATAGTCGCTACAGAGATGATCATGAAAATAATCCTCATAAAACGCAATGGGAAGGTAAAATAGAGTAACACACATAAATAGAGTTACACATAAAATAGAGTAACCAAGATGACAATGTAACACATTTAAATACCAGTAGATATATAAAAAAAAATTTACTATGCCCGCTACAGAAGACTCGATAATTTCAGACTAGATAGAATTCCAATTAATTACCATAGTTAAAAATTATATTTTATAGTTTCTATT
The DNA here is from genome assembly GCA_034769895.1 of Magicicada septendecula. Lineage (NCBI taxonomy): Eukaryota > Metazoa > Arthropoda > Insecta > Hemiptera > Cicadidae > Magicicada > Magicicada septendecula. Next base: position 149,312,688 of record CM068369.1, read on the forward strand.
TTTATGTAAATATGTTCATTTGTTGAACTATTAGCTTTATCATGTTTATACTATGAATAAAATTGTATGTTTTAATTAGAATGTTGCTTAATTAATTTTGTTTACTGTGGATTGTTTAGCTTGCAATGTTACCGCATCAAGAATTGTAATTAATGTTTGGTTTTTTAAATCCAGCAAATGTATATTATTTTATAATAATAAATACTTAAATTCGTAGTGACTGTCAATCAATGAATTTTTCCGGTGAAGGGTTTGTGAGGATCGTTCAAAAAGTATAACACAAATTTCAAATTATTTGTGTCGACTTTTCGACAATATTTATTGTCATAATCAGGACCTGTGTGTGAATACAAAAGAAAATGTCAAACACAACAGATCAATTATTTGAGTGAACGTGTTTGTGTATGTGTGTATCCTTGAATATGTGAAATAGTTGATACACATATCCTTGTATATGTGTGTATTCTTGGATCACATATACAAGGATACACACACGTATGTGCACACACACACACACACACACACTCACATACAAAAACACGTTCACTCAAATAATTTACCTGTTGTGTTTGACATTTTCTTTTGTATTCATACACAAGTTCTGATGATGACAATAAATATTGTCGAAACGTCAACACAAATAATTTGAAATTAGTGTTATACGTAATTTTTGATCGATCCTCATAAAGCCTTCACCGGAAAAATTCCTTATTAAAGTTTCTTTAGATTATAAAGTACAATAATGCAAATCCTTCATTAAATTAAAATATAATTTTCATTCGGAATAAAGGGAAGTAATATGTAGGCTACTGCTGTGAACTCTTAGAGTACATAAACCTTGTCGAACTGTTGAAAATTGTAAAGATTTTAGGAAGATTTTATTAGAGAGAAAAACAAGAAGGCTTTCAGCCGTATTGAATGGGGTAAAATGTCAAATTAGAAAATATAGTAAATTATTTAAAATAAAAATAATAGTTTTGTGTTATGTACAAATCTGTAGATAATTAAACTAAAATGACGTTTGTTTCAGTGCAAGTAGCGCAAAACTCAATAATAATGTAGGCCTATAAAATGTTAAAGTAGTTTGTAGGAAACATAAATAAGAATTTAAAAACATTATAAAACTTAACCGAAGAACAAGATAGTGGTTTATAACAATAATGTATTCTAGAACAAGACGCCAACTCACTTTTGTTTAAGAGTCTGTTCCGTTAAGATCAAAGCCAAAGGAGTGCCGTATAGTAATTAATTGTCAGTCAGTGTCAATCCGGTAGTTAGAAATAAATAAGAACTGCTGCGGTGAACAGTAATAGGGTTAATCAGGTAAAATGAAAATAAGCTGAAAAATATATTATTAACATCACTCGAAGAAAATAATTTACAAGGAAAACTATAACTACCAACGTACAACGAAAAGCCTGATAAGAAATAGTTTACTAAGTGATATTACGAAGTATACATAATTCGTACCAGGTAAAGAGTAGTGTTATATTAAAACACATTTATTCGAGACAACGAAATAACATAATTACATTAACAAACACAATAATTGGACTCTGATATTTTGTCTGCATAACTAAATGATGAAACTAAACAGTATACTTTATTGAGTGACATTAGTAGTGTTGATTTTCAAATACTACACTTTAAACTAGACCGTATAAAAGAAAAATTCAAGATTAAACATTATTTTCACCGAATTGAAAAGAATTTTTTGCTTAGCGTTTTTTTTTGGCGTCTGCCGTTGCATTGACAAGATGGCGACTCCGCCTGGCTACTGTTAAAATACTTTGAATAACCTGAATATTAATAATTTGTTATAGTAAATTAAAATTAATATTAGTAATAATAAGAAAGCAAATTAATTTTGTTTTTTCGTGGTTTTTTGTCGTTTAAGCTGAAACCTGAAGACCTGTTTGCTCTGATGTCTTGTTTCTGAAATGCTTCCTTATATTTGTAGGTTTTCGACCACAGTGACCGTAGACATAAAAGCACAATTATATGTTTCTCTGTGATCAATAGTTTTAATTTTGTTCTGTAATATTTTGATTTCCATAATCGAACGAGTGGCTGTGTGTAATTCTTAGAGTACACAAGGGCGAGGAACTCCCCTGGCTTCTTGAACATTCCACGCTCACACGCTACAACTTCAAACGGGCTAGGCTTCAATCGTGTCGATTTTGTGACATCGCGTCAAGCTGTCGTCCTGACGCCCTGAAATATACTTTTGTTAGTTTATATATCAGGCAGATGTACGTTTCTTCCAAAATCTACGGCCACGGCTTTAGCTTTTCTTGTTTTCCGGTTTTTTCTTGGTATTTCTTTTACCCCAGTAAAACTAATCGGCATTTATCTTATGAAGCTTCATTTCAATTTTAAGTTGCTAAGTTTCTTCTTGTAACTTCAATTTTTCCTCACTATTAGCTGATTCTATAGCTTTCTGCACATGTAATTCCTTTAACTTCAGTTCGTCATATGTAGCTCTTGTGTCCGTACGACGACAGTCAAACGCAACGTTAAATTCATTTCGAACGTTGCTCTGAATATTTCATATGAGATTTAATGTTAGAATTTTTTTCTACTTGGCAGTAGTATTATACTTATAAATAGTTAATCAACGGACACGTCATAGACAGCAAAATCCAGGAAAAATAACCCGTTCATCATGTTAATATTAACTCGAATCCTGTACGTAACCATACATTACCATCACCACGACATAAAAAAACTTATTTGAACAGAAACAATTTGTTGGCCGCCCATATAAGTTCCTATAGAATCATCGCTTTTGTATTGCACATGTTAGATTGTGATCGTTTTCCCCTATACACGATATAAATAGGACGCTGTAACATGTACAATGTTGGTTCTTTTCCTGTGCCGTTGAACGTTATAAAACAGCAGTATAAAAATACGATGACAAGGTTAGCTAATTTAACAACTTTTGGATTCTTATTCTTTTCCTGTACTCTTTATTTGCCACTAAATCATTCGTCTTTGTTCCAGACTTTAATATTTACTGACGTGTAACTAATGAATTTAATGTTAATAACAGTGAAAACTTTTCACGGTGTTAAATGAAAAAAAATATATATTAATGTCTTTACTCATTACTATAAAGCCATTGGTAGAAGAGACGTGGGTCGTCCAAGGATGAGATGAGTACCGGAACAGGTTTACATAACCTAATCCTTGAAGAAAAGAAGAAGAAGAAGAAGAAGAAGAAGAAGAAGAAGAAGAAGAAGAAGAAGAAGAAGTCTTTACTCATACCGGACTTGTAGAAATAATAATTCCGTATATTGCAGAGAAGCTTTATTGTTAGAAGTGACTTAAAGCATTATGATATCTGACAACAAATGTCAGACAATTTACAAAAGCCAGAGCAACTGTCACACAGCATCCAATTTATTGTTTGTCACAGTGCGAGATTAGCGAGTGGTGGACAGTGTGACCTTTTTATATAACGCTAGATATACCTATCACTGTTTTTAATCAATAATATGCTTTAACCGTTGCAGCTGCTAGTTTATCTGGTATACAACAAAACATTTATGTAGGTAAAAGCTTTTATGTTATTCCAAATTCTGTTTTTGAAAATACCCTGTATTTTACCAGCAAGTCACCCGTGCTGGTTAATATTTCATTTAGTAATTCGAAAACTTTATAAAAATATATAATGTAACTAAAGAAGTAAGCAGATTTAAGTAACTTTCAAAAACTAACTTTTTTATTTGAAGTTCCGCAAAATCTTAAAACAATATCAGTCTTTAAGTTTTTATTGAAACATTTATTAAAGTATTATCATCATAACAATAATAGGTTTAACTTAAAAAAAGCAAATAACTGTCATACAACGTCTTTGTACATTATCTTTGCAATTCGAACGTCCGCTTGTAGTATAGTTGAAGTCCACGGCGACCTAATCAACAATAATTCCTCAGATCCAGGTTAGTCTATTTGTGTTCGTGTGATTGTTTATCGCTATGGCGGAACAGACCTTAACCAGAACTGGAGGGTTTTTGAATTCAAAACGATAATTTAATTACCCTGTAACCGTCAGTGACTTGGTTCTAGCGTTTTTTATATAGACGCGTTTCGTGACATGTGTCACATCATCAGTAATCCTCGTCAAATATTAAAATTCACATAAAACACATAAAAACACATTTGCACATATTGTAATAAAATATAATAGATTAGATATTGATTGAGTTTGTGTGTTCTTAATTGGTGTGGCTCTCGACGTCTTACTGGCCTGAAACACTTCCTTAAGTTTCCCAGCTGGTCGAGTCCCAATGGTAGCAAGACCGGTCGAGTAGCGTAATGTTGATGAAGAAATATATGTTCAGCTCCACCAAAAGTTTCAAATCAAAAATTGTTGTTTTGAAGAAAAAAAAAATATGTGTTTAAAAAAAATATATAATTAAAAAAATTATAATTTTATTAATTAATTAATTATAATCAATTAATTAATAGAGTGTTGCGAGGTTTCAAAAAGTGTAACACTCTTCTGAAAAATTTTATTGAAGTTCTGGTATATTTTAAATAAACTACCACCACTCATAAGATTGTCTCCAGGACAGTCGATACTTGTTTACCTTTTATGTTTTTTAGGTTATATTCACTTATAGGTGGTAAAGTCCTGGTAGATTGTTAATTAGAATTATATTAGTGGTTATTAGTAATATTTATGAAATAAAGAACTATTTAGTGTTGAAAAGTATTAATGTTTTATTAGTTATGGCAATATTGACTCTTATCGATTTATAATATCGATTCTCAGGATATCGAAAAAGTTACAAAATATATTATATAAAAATCATACAGGGTTCTTTAAACAGCCAATTATTATCAAAGTCAGAGAAATCGGGCTAATATTTAAAAAGTATAACGTTACGACAAATTAATAATTATTACTAAATACAGACATTGAATAGAAAATAATATAATTGTTTTCACCAACAGCTGACGTGAGCACTGCAGCATTGGAATTGTAAAAGAAAGATGGCTGCCGTCAAACTGGTCCAAATGTTGCTCGATTCTGCTACGTTCCGAATGATGTATTTTCTGGCAGTATTCCTGTTCTGGTGTCTGCAAATCTCTTGTTAAATGTTGTGTAGTGCCTGGTGTAATGTTTCTGGGTTGTATTTTGTGTCTCTGTGTAATTATAAGTTCAAACACTTTTCCCTATTCCGACACTAATACGGTTATTGTATTATACAGTTTTCTGGTGTTTTGTGGTGTTTTTCGGAGTAGATATGTATCGTTCAGTGTTATTTAGTGTTTCTTGATTGTTTCTGTCATAATGTGAGAGTTCTAGAAGTATTTTGTAAGCCACTCGCGATTCACAAAAAACGTACTATTCACTCGCTTGACATTACCTTTGTCAGTTAGGTTAGATTCGACACAAAACGCTCGTCATATTAACCGTTCGAATACCAATAATCGACTATCTTATTTCCTCCAGTTTCAATGAAACTCTTAGCCAATATAATATTATTCTTAACATTGTTCAAATATATTTTCATATCCTGTGCATATATAATAATTCACTATATGATTGCCTAAACTTTGGTTATTTATCAATTTTATTTACTAGATGTTATTTAAATTAATCTTTCAGTTCATTCTGGTTATTTTAAGAATAAATAATGCCGTTTTATAGTGTTTTCTGTCCAAAATTAGTAATTTTACTTTCATTTTTGGTATTCTCTGAAAAGTCAAAACATCTCCAAAATTTACTTCCTGTTATTATGTAAATTCAGCCATTTTATCAGTTATATTTAATATTAATCATCTTATATTGTATTAAAAAGGTTTATATTCCCTTATTTTCTTGTAATTAACTGAATTAGTTGTATTCTGAAACATTATTCTGGAATATATGACTCCCATGTCTAAATTTCTGAGTTTAGTCATTTTCATTTTTATTTATAATTCTGAATATAATTTATTAAAATCTTTCTAAATGGTATGTGCAATTATATGGCTTGATCTCAAGTTTATTTTGTCTAAATCCCTTTTGTTTATTTGCATTTAAATGAGTAATTTCTCTGTTTTAATGAAATTTGGTTTTCTTTCTCTGGCCTATGATTTTTTAACAATTTTTTCTTACAAAATATTTTACAAACAATATATGATGTGTGATACCCTCTCTGACTTTTAAATATAGTCTTATAAACTAAACATTTTTCCAAATTACACAATAACAATGAGTATTGGTTACAATACCAATAACAGTTAAACAAATAAAGAATATTTTTTAAATAAATAGTTGTCTTCAACCTTCAGGCATTTTACAACAAAATCCTTATTTCTAACATGGAAATACGGTTCACAAAAAAGGTTTTTTTTTTTTTACTAACTCAAGTCTTAATTACTTCCTACTATTTACAAGTAGTAATTATTTTTATAGTTCTGATGTTAGTTGTATCAGACCCAAACAAATGGCCTTATATCTAACACATTTTTAAACATTCTTACACTATATACATAAAAACCTTATATCTATATTCTTGTTGCTAACTATTATTATAAGTGGGATTCTACAGTTTTTATACCGTCTTTTACACATTGTCTTTGGGGAATTGTACCCTGTCATAAATAAATAAATAGAATAAATTGTTCAAAAAGTATTATGAAAGCTGTTTTTTTCTTTTTTCATACAAAACAAAATGTTATTTTAAACAGATTTATGTCTTATAAGTAACATATTCTCACAGTACACATTTCAAGTCATTGAAAATTGCATATTTCATTGTATTCAATGTTTGTGATTGCCAAGAATGAAACACAAGGTTTATTTTCTATAATACCCAAAACTATCACTGGTTCACTTTGCACTTTTTTATATTATGTTATTGCTAAGTGGTCGTATAGTCTTATTAACATAATAAATTGGTTAGTGTTTTACAATGGAGATTTGTTCCATGGGTACTATATTATTGTTTCATCTTAGTTCACAGGCAACTTTTACTTTATACACTTCTCTCTCTTAAATTTATATACATGTGGTTTTCATTTCGTTATACTTTTATTGGTTAATGATTTATTTTGGAGGTATGGGGATTTGGGTGTCTTTTATAAGAGCATGACATCTTCTTCATGATGCTGCCTTCTTCTTCTATCTTCTGTCTTCTTTTCTCCTGCCTTCTGGGACTGGTATCTTCTCCATCTTCTTCTTGATGCCATCAGGTTTCTTGGGATCTTCTCCATCTTCTTCTTGATTTTTAGAAATACATCACCTGTATTGGTTGATCTTGGCTTATTTTAGGGTTTCTATTCTATTTATTCTTCCTCGTTGTGGGTTTGGTCATATTCTGTACTGCTTGGTTATTCACTTTCTTACCTTCCTGGTTTATACCTTGAAAACCTTTGGTTATGAGACTGGTTTTGGATGACTCATCACTAGTAACTCCTTTTATTTGAACTTGTATTTTTTTAAAAATAATAATGATTCCTTTCCACAGTTGCTATGAATTAATCTATTTATATTAAACTTAATGCTTTCTTCCAAATTTAAGTGTTATAACTTTATTATTCTAATGATCAATTGCCATTCAATATTATGCATACATCTGTCACGCTACAGATTGCTCTCCTCCAGAAGTAATTATTTCAGACATGTTTATGGATGAAATAATTTCTTATGATAATTTCATCATTTCTTGTAATTCATTTTCTTCTCCATTTTTATATCGACTTTCTTATATTAGAGTTTAATTAATTTTATATATATAGTTACTTGTTTTACTACTGATCCTTTTCGGATAGTTAGTGTCTTCTGAGATATATTATTATTGTAATAAATTTTCTTTCTTTATCAACTTCGTGTTGTATCCTTGGGATATTAATTCCCTAACATTCCCTATCACGTGGGCTGGGGCAGATCAGAGGGGCACTGTACGCTACTTCTCTTCTGGCCATACACCACTTCTATAAATTGAGTACAGAGGCATATCCATCCCTGCTCAAAAAACATAATGCTGCTGGAATTATCTTCAGTCAGTCATCGAATAAATAAATAAAAAGTAGTCTCATTTTCGACTAATAAAAATATCTTTGGATTCTCCACTTCGTAGTCTCTCAGATTATCTCACATTTTCTATCTTAATAAATCTTCATAATTATTATTATACTCATTATATATAGATTTTTTCAAAACTCTTAACTTGTCTGATATATTTATTTTTATTATGATTGAAAACCTTTCTTTTAATAATTCTGGTTACTGTTTACAGTGTAACTCTCTTTTTTCTCCATCTGAATTCTCTTTATACTTTCTTCTGGTTACTCATAGTATTAGTATGGTCTTTATATATAGTCTTTCGTATTCATTATTTGAATGGTCTTAATATATTAAATTTAATTTTTTAACATTGTATCTTTACATTAAATATTCAGGTTGTTCTATTGATCATTTTATTTAAACATTTTGGTTCTTTCCTTTTTCTTAGAAAGTTATTAATCCGCCTTCGCATTCATTAACATTAATTCATTTATATTATATTTCATGTGGTATTTCTTCTCTTTGCATTTCATATAGGTCTTATTATTATCATTTGTTCAAAATCATCGTCTCCATTTGTTTGGTATGAGTTGTTCTTCTTTGCTCTTAATTAACTGTTTTCATTATCGTTTCATAAGTAATTAGTCCCTTTGCTTCCAAATTTTTTCTTTTCTTGCATATTACACTCTTTTTCGTTATTCTTCTCTACTCCTTCAAATGCTATTGTGAATATCTAGCATTTATTCTGGATTAAAATTAATTCTTCTTTTCTGAATTAATCACTTTATTTTCTTCTCAATTCAATTATAATTGACACATAATTATTTTTTGGAACTTGGTTAGTTTTAATGTAAAGTTCAAACTATTCTTTTTATTTAATTGAAAAATATTTCTCATAAATCCTTGTAATATGTTGATCTTATCTTGTTTCAAAGTACTGACGTTCTATCAACATTCAAATTCTGTTTAATTCATTTATTCCCAGAATTGTTTCATTCAGAATTGTTTATAGTAATGTGATCTTACTATTATTTCTGAATGTTTCGGTATTTCTCCAAATTCAAATTCTTCTTAATTATTTACCATAAAGTTTTCTCATAAACTTAGTTATAGTAAGTTGGTCTTACTTCATTTTTAAATTTTCCGTATATTAAATCCAAAAGTCCTTTCTTCTTAATTCTTCCAAAATGTTTTTCTCATAATTCAGTGGTAGTAAGCTGTGCTTGCTTAATTTTAAATTTTTTAATATTAAGTTCAAAATTCTCTCTCTTTCTCTTTCTTCCATAAAGTTTTGTTCTAAATTATCAGGTTGTAGTAAGATGTACTTACTCAATTTTAAATTTTTGTAATTATATTTTAATTCAAAAGTCTTTCTTTTTCTTTCTTCCATAAAGTTCGTTCCAAAATTATTAGGTTGTAGTAAGATGTACTTACCCAATTTTAAATTTTTATAAATATATTTCAATTCAAAAGTCTTTCTTTTTCTTTCTTCCATAAAGTTTGTTCCAAAATTATCAGGTTGTAAGTTGTTCTTACATATTTTAGAATTTTTTAAATTAATATATAGTTCAAAATTCAAAATTCTCTCTCTTTCTCTTTCTTCTATAAAGTTTGTTCCAAAATTATCAGGTTGTAAGTTGTTCTTACATATTTTAGAATTTTTTAAATACAAAAATATTAAGTTCAAAATTCAAAACTCCCAACTCATTCTTCATAATATTTCTTCATAGAAGCTTGATTGTACACTCCTTTGATTTTTCCTGAAACGATTTCCTTCAACTCATATGTATTGTTATGCTTATCATTTACCACAACATATGGTTACATATTGTACTCTACACTGGACCATATTATTTATACTTTAATAATTTGATTTTCACTTTTTCTTTTCTTATAAATTTTCTTTTCTTTTATATACCCAGGAAGATGGACGATTTTCTTTATGTCGTTCCATTATTCATATTCTTATTTGTCATGTTCATTTTCTTAAATAGTCTTCATTCATAAAACCCAGTTTTGTTTCTATGTTTATTCTCCATATCATTTCCTTTCAATGATATTTATTCCGTCTCCTTCACCGTTGTTTTTCGCCGTAGTCGGTTATCATGGTATCCGTCCCTTTTCTTGATGTCGTGTGGCATTTGTGTTAACCAGGGTCCATCATCTCAATTGCTCTTATAAAATTTACCCTAGGGCGCGACACTCGGTTATTATTTTTGCTATTATTGTTATTACTAAAATTATTATGATGGTAATTTCGGTTAGGTGGGTAAGGTCTGTCACCATTATTGTTAGGATATGGATTTCTCTGACTGTAGGGGACATTATTATGTTGATAAAAATTGTTTCTATTGTTTGGATAGGGGTTGTCATTCCTAACGCCGTTAAAATTTCCGTTAAACTGGTTATTACGCGGCGGGTTGTTAGGGCCGTCGTAATTACTGGGCTGGTTCCGGTTACTTGTATGGTTATTGCCGTTATTGGTATATGTATTCGGCCTTGCTTCTGGTCTCTCATTTCTCTTCCTGCTCTGCCGATAATACTCCTCGTTTTCGTATCCTTCTAATAACTCGGTCATCGCCTGGATCGTCTTGATCTGGCTGCCTCTCCGGGCCCTGATAATGTCCTCATCATAATGATACGATATCTTGTTCACTAAACATTCTTCTGGGATTGCTGGCTCGAGGTGTTTTGCCATGCACACCTTCCCCAAGAAATATGCCGTCATACTGCTACCTAATTGTGCCCTGTATCTTCCATTACAAATATTGTCACGGATCAAGTTCTGGGTGGTCTCAGACCAGTATTTTGTCTTAAACATTTTCCGGAACTGTTGGTAGTCGGGAATTTCACTCCGGTTGGCCATCCACCAATTATCAGTTATGTCTCGGAAAGACTCGTCTAATATCTCCCTGCTATGGCTCCATTGGGTAATTTTATGCTTGGTCAAATATTCTTCTACCCTAGCCAGGAACTCCATCGGCTTGCGTTTGTATTGCCGGAAGTTGAGCCACTCTCGGCTTTCGTTGACAGGCAATCCGGTGAAATGAGTTGGTCTGTTTCTTATCGCTTCCATCTCCTCTCGGCTTTGTCGCACCTGACCGGTGATACTGGCCATGGTCTCTTGTATATCATTACATCGTTCTGTGACTTGGTTGCGAACTTTTCCGAATTCTTCTTGATTTTCCTTCCTCTGTTCTTCTACCTTCCTACGACTATGTTCTTCGATATTGGTGAACTTGATGTTCACCACTTCTTTAAACTCATGCACCTCCTTTTCGGTCTGGTTGCACTTTCCATCAATCTCTCGAATCTGTCGATTGACCATTATATTTTCTTCTTCCATCTTCTTATTCATCGCTTTTTTGTTAACATTGATTTCTTTATTCAGTTCTTCTCGCAACAATTCCATCCTTTCGTCCAGTTTGTCCAAATTCTCCTGATTGACTTCTCTTAATTCTTCTCTTAGAATTTGATTGTCCTCTCTCAATTCTTCCAATTTCTCCCCATCTTCTCTTCCAGCTTCCTGTTGTCTTCCTTGAATTCTTCTTTCAACTGTCGGTTGTTCTTCTCTATCTTCTTCCTGGTTTCATCGATTTTCTGATTGGTGTTCTCAATTTTATTAATCAATTCTTCTATAGTTGACTTGAATTCTTCCTTGAACGATTGGTTGTCTTCCTTCAATTCCTCTAAATTCTTCCCCATCTCTTCTTCCATCTTCTTGTTATCTTCCTTCAAATTTTCTATGTTCTTATTCATCCCAGTCAACTCTTCTTTTGTGGATTGATTATCCTTCTTCAATTCTTCTAACTTTCCTCCCATCCTTTCTTCCATCTTCTTGCTGTTTTCTTCCATCTGCTCTTCCATCTTCTTGATGTTTTCTTCCATCTTCTCTTCCATCTTCTTATTGGTTTCATCAATCTTCTTACCCAGGGCCTGGTTGTCTTCCTTCAGCCCTTCCATGTTCTTGTTCATCCCACTTAATTCTTCTTTCAATCCCTTACTGTTTTCGTCCATTTTCTTGTTATTCTCTTCCATCTCCTTCTTCCTGTCCTCCTTGTCGGATCTGTTGCTATCTTCGATTCTCTGACCCATTTGAAGGAACATTTCCATCATCATATCCATCCTAATCTCCTCCGTTGTTTTGGATTTTTCCACATGTCTTTCCTGGACATTTACTTCCCCTGTCTGAGTACTCGTCTCAGGTTGTTCCCCTGGTTGTTCAGGTTGTTTGGACAACACTGATGGCAACGAACTTTCCACGTCTACTGGCGTTGCCTCTTTATTGTCCATTTCCAATTCTATTTCTTTTTCGGCCTCCGCCGCCCGTTTCTTAGATGTTGCACGTCGTTGCATTTTCCCTTGAAATTCTCTGGCTTTGTAGCTGTTGCCTAGCTCCAACTAGTGATTGGGCAGATTGTATTGGCCTTCCAATCGCTAATTAAAGCCTCACGTTGGGCGCCAATTTGTAATAAAATATAATAGATTAGATATTGATTGAGTTTGTGTGTTCTTAATTGGTGTGGCTCTCGACGTCTTACTGGCCTGAAACACTTCCTTAAGTTTCCCAGCTGGTCGAGTCCCAGTGGTAGCAAGACCGGTCGAGTAGCGTAATGTTGATGAAGAAATATATGTTCAGCTCCACCAAAAGTTTCAAATCAAAAATTGTTGTTTTGAAGAAAAAAAAAAATATGTGTTTAAAAAAAATATATAATTAAAAAAATTATAATTTTATTAATTAATTAATTATAATCAATTAATTAATAGAGTGTTGCGAGGTTTTAAAAAGTGTAACACTCTTCTGAAAAATTTTATTGAAGTTCTGGTATATTTTAAATAAACTACCACCACTCATAAGATTGTCTCCAGGACAGTCGATACTTGTTTACCTTTTATGTTTTTTAGGTTATCTTCACTTATAGGTGGTAAAGTCCTGGTAGATTGTTAATTAGAATTATATTAGTGGTTATTAGTAATATTTATGAAATAAAGAACTATTTAGTGTTGAAAAGTATTAATGTTTTATTAGTTAATGGCAATATTGACTCTTATCGATTTATAATATCGATTCTCAGGATATCGAAAAAGTTACAAAATATATTATATAAAAATCATACAGGGTTCTTTAAACAGCCAATTATTATCAAAGTCAGAGAAATCGGGCTAATATTTAAAAAGTATAACGTTATGACAAATTAATAATTATTACTAAATACAGACATTGAATAGAAAATAATATAATTGTTTTCACCAACAGCTGACGTGAGCACTGCAGCATTGGAATTGTAAAAGAAAGATGGCTGCCGTCAAACTGGTCCAAATGTTGCTCGATTCTGCTACGTTCCGAATGATGTATTTTCTGGCATTATTCCTGTTCTGGTGTCTGCAAATCTCTTGTTAAATGTTGTGTAGTGCCTGGTGTAATGTTTCTGGGTTGTATTTTGTGTCTCTGTGTAATTATAAGTTCAAACACTTTTCCCTATTCCGACACTAATACGGTTATTGTATTATACAGTTTTCTGGTGTTTTGTGGTGTTTTTCGGAGTAGATATGTATCGTTCAGTGTTATTTAGTGTTTCTTGATTGTTTCTGTCATAATGTGAGAGTTCTAGAAGTATTTTGTAAGCCACTCGCGATTCACAAAAAACGTACTATTCACTCGCTTGACATTACCTTTGTAAGTTAGGTTAGATTCGACACAAAACGCTCGTCATATTAACCGTTCGAATACCAATAATCAACTATCTTATTTCCTCCAGTTTCAATGAAACTCTTAGCCAATATAATATTATTCTTAACATTGTTCAAATATATTTTCATATCCTGTGCATATATAATAATTCACTATATGATTGCCTAAACTTTGGTTATTTATCAATTTTATTTACTAGATGTTATTTAAATTAATCTTTCAGTTCATTCTGGTTATTTTAAGAATAAATAATGCCGTTTTATAGTGTTTTCTGTCCAAAATTAGTAATTTTACTTTCATTTTTGGTATTCTCTGAAAAGTCAAAACATCTCCAAAATTTACTTCCTGTTATTATGTAAATTCAGCCATTTTATCAGTTATATTTAATATTAATCATCTTATATTGTATTAAAAAGGTTTATATTCCCTTATTTTCTTGTAATTAACTGAATTAGTTGTATTCTGAAACATTATTCTGGAATATATGACTCCCATGTCTAAATTTCTGAGTTTAGTCATTTTCATTTTTATTTATAATTCTGAATATAATTTATTAAAATCTTTCTAAATGGTATGTGCAATTATATGGCTTGATCTCAAGTTTATTTTGTCTAAATCCCTTTTGTTTATTTGCATTTAAATGAGTAATTTCTCTGTTTTAATGAAATTTGGTTTTCTTTCTCTGGCCTATGATTTTTTAACAATTTTTTCTTACAAAATATTTTACAAACAATATATGATGTGTGATACCCTCTCTGACTTTTAAATATAGTCTTATAAACTAAACATTTTTCCAAATTACACAATAACAATGAGTATTGGTTACAATACCAATAACAGTTAAACAAATAAAGAATATTTTTTAAATAAATAGTTGTCTTCAACCTTCAGGCATTTTACAACAAAATCCTTATTTCTAACATGGAAATACGGTTCACAAAAAAGGTTTTTTTTTTTTTTTTACTAACTCAAGTCTTAATTACTTCCTACTATTTACAAGTAGTAATTATTTTTATAGTTCTGATGTTAGTTGTATCAGACCCAAACAAATGGCCTTACATCTAACACATTTTTAAACATTCTTACACTATATACATAAAAACCTTATATCTATATTCTTGTTGCTAACTATTATTATAAGTGGGATTCTACAGTTTTTATACCGTCTTTTACACATTGTCTTTGGGGAATTGTACCCTGTCATAAATAAATAAATAGCATAAATTGTTCAAAAAGTATTATGGAAGCTGTTTTTTTCTTTTTTCATACAAAACAAAATGTTATTTTAAACAGATTTATGTCTTATAAGTAACATATTCTCACAGTACACATTTCAAGTCATTGAAAATTGCATATTTCATTGTATTCAATGTTTGTGATTGCCAAGAATGAAACACAAGGTTTATTTTCTATAATACCCAAAACTATCACTGGTTCACTTTGCACTTTTTTATATTATGTTATTGCTAAGTGGTCGTATAGTCTTATTAACATAATAAATTGGTTAGTGTTTTACAATGGAGATTTGTTCCATGGGTACTATATTATTGTTTCATCTTAGTTCACAGGCAACTTTTACTTTATACACTTCTCTCTCTTAAATTTATATACATGTGGTTTTCATTTCGTTATACTTTTATTGGTTAATGATTTATTTTGGAGGTATGGGGATTTGGGTGTCTTTTATAAGAGCATGACATCTTCTTCATGATGCTGCCTTCTTCTTCTATCTTCTGTCTTCTTTTCTCCTGCCTTCTGGGACTGGTATCTTCTCCATCTTCTTCTTGATGCCATCAGGTTTCTTGGGATCTTCTCCATCTTCTTCTTGATTTTTAGAAATACATCACCTGTATTGGTTGATCTTGGCTTATTTTAGGGTTTCTATTCTATTTATTCTTCCTCGTTGTGGGTTTGGTCATATTCTGTACTGCTTGGTTATTCACTTTCTTACCTTCCTGGGTTATACCTTGAAAACCTTTGGTTATGAGACTGGTTTTGGATGACTCATCACTAGTAACTCCTTTTATTTGAACTTGTATTTTTTTAAAAATAATAATGATTCCTTTCCACAGTTGCTATGAATTAACCTATTTATATTAAACTTAATGCTTTCTTCCAAATTTAAATGTTATAACTTTATTATTCTAATGATCAATTGCCATTCAATATTATGCATACATCTGTCACGCTACAATATTTACTAAATCACAATAACGACACACACATAACACGATGTAACTTCGGCTCCGTTGGACCGTTCCGACCGCGCGTGTAGTTGCCGAGCCACTGATTAAACTAAGTCGATCCTTATCACCAGTCATTACCGTCATGCGCGATTATATTTAGGGCTGTATCATATAGTGAGTGAGATTGAAACCTTAATTGTTCGTTTAATATACTGTTATTGTTGATATTCTTGTCTTTAAGTGATTTATAAATCTCAAACTCCTCGAGAGCGTCCATTAACCTACCCTTACCGCATACATGGATTGCTTTGAAATTAGTATCGAAGTCTGTGTAATTATGGTCATGCATCACCTTTCCTACATTTATATACCTTATCGCAATATATATGTGTGTTTGAGTGTGCGAGCGCGCGCGTGTGTATTCAAATTACATGAAAGAAAGGACAAGAAATCAAGCGTGCCAATACCAGCGACTATGGTGATGACACTAATACTAATGCTGACAATAATATTATTAAAACATTATTTTTTCGTTTTAAGGGCTTGGAAACTAAAGCGTTTAGCACGAAGACTGTGACCAGGAGTGTAGCTTGACTATTTGTTCCGTTCTCACCTACCGTCTGGTTACTCAATAGACCTACTCAATGAAAGTGAACACTGCACACATATACTGTAGATGCAATACAATTTTATCACAGCCGATACAGTAAATTTGCTACTTTAAGAAAGAAAAGGGTTCTGTGATTCCTAAGTCTTTTTTCTGGTTACATTTTAATCTGTGTGTTTGTCCGGGTTCAGCAAGATCACTACAGTCCTCAGTAACATGTTTCACTGTGAGTACTCCGCTACAAATGCGGACAAGGTCGTTCATGTAAATGGTAAGAAGTCGTCAAGTTAGAATGACCAATTTGCAGTCTCGTGATGCATACCTACACTACTGTATGGTTATGAAACTTGGGTCATACAGAAAAAAGATGAACAGAAGATACAAACAGCAGAAATGAAATTTCTGAGATCAGTTAAAGGTGTAATTGACGAGATCACATAAGAAATAGAGAGATAAGAAGTGACTTATATATTTTTGCACTAAATGAAAAGATTAAAGGATACAGAAGAAAATAAATTATTCAACACATCAATAGAATAGAAGAAAGTAGAAAACCGAAGATGGCGAAAGATTACAACCCTAGAGGCAGAAAAAACTTGGTAAATCTAAGAAAAAGTGGACTGTGGAATAGAAACAGACCGCTAATGTCTAAAACCGTTAAGATGATGATGATAATGATGATGCCATTTGTCATTTACAGACGCTCTGCTTCTGCTGCTATCCAATTTGTTCAATTTTTAAGTACGTTCCTGAACATGTAATTTCTTAGGTGAAAGCGTTAAAACGTTAATACTCTCAACAGTGAATGTCTACCGAGCGCTTCTTCCGACAATAGTTTTATTCATTACGTTTTTTACCAGGCGATGTAAATTAAATTGTTATTTAGCTCTTTTACAACTTTGCGATATGTAAAATAAATATGAAATACACACTACAAATGCTGCTTACATGCAGAGAAAATTTCATGTAGTTGTGATAAGCAATATGTTTTCATGTATCAAAAAATTCGTCAAATATGAAAAGTGATTGAAGTAAGGACGTAAGGAAAAAGTTGATTGCACGGGAAGCTAAGAAATTGATGGATAACCGTTATATCTAACCCTTAACACGCAAGCCAAGTGTAAAGAAAGATACGATTATAAAAAGGTGATGAATAATGCAGTTTAGGAACTGCTGAAGACTATCGTTTACAGAAATTGCTGCGTAATATATTAGGAATATTGCTAATATCTCACATGAAAATGATGTGTGAAAATCGTTCACTGCTTACAAGGCTATAAAGGGTACTTTGTTATTTCCACTATATTAACCCTAATCTTAATTTTATCAGCTGACGTAAACGCTTGAAGGTATTCTTGAAGGTATTTTTAATTTGTTTGAAATGTTTAAATATTATTACAGATAATTTTTTCAGATGTATGATTGTGATCGTATGGCGACGTTACTTACAGGAAGCAAGCAATTTACGCGATTGATTTAAATAAGCGATGTAAGTCCATGAATAAGTGTTGGTTTTAAAATAATAAAACATCTCATTAAATAACTAATTTTTCAATATCCTATGAATGATAGTGGTTCAGAATTATTGGTAACCAAGGGAAAATTGTGTTTCACAAAATAGCGTGGATATTACCATCGTTACTGAAACAAAAAAGACAGATCTCAATCCTGCGTACTTTATACACACCAAATCTCTCTTTATTTCTGTCACTATCGCACTAGTGTCTCTTATAATATTCTCTTATCTTCTGTTATAGTTATTATACACATCACATGTCGGTCTGTCACGCTGCGAAATATTTCGAAGTCCATAGAGGTATTTTGTTGAGTTGAAACTTTCTGCGGTCTTTTATTGTCATGTAAGCCTACGATTGTTTTCAAATTATAGTTACAATTTTCTTCAGTTTTTCCACGTACCGGTTTATTTAATACATTATTATAATAATTGGTCTATCACATTAAATATTACTGTATTATTTTCTTAAGTATTCTTCAATAAGGAATTTCGAAGAACTTAATAACATAAAATTATTGTGTGGAAAAGTATATAATAAAATAAAACCATGTTATGAGAAAACAATGTTTCCCACTAGCTGGGTCACACAGAAGAATAAAGAAGTTAGAACGTGGAACAGAGGTAACGTCTTCAGTTAAAATATTGCGTTTGAAAGACCAAATGAGTTTCTCCACAAGAGTGTGTAAACAAGCAGTCTGGAACATTGGACCCTATTACGACGTTAACACTATAAACTAGTAGAACTGTCGTAACAACGCGGCGTCAACAAAATATATTACTTTCTATGCAGTTCCACATACGATTCATTACTTCTTCTAACTCTCAGATTTTACTTGAAAATTGTACGTTCTCTGCGCAGTCTAAAACAAACGAATTTAACTGGAAATGGTTTATCAATTTATGTTCCATGCTTAGATTTGTATTACTAATCACAAATATATATTAGAATATTTATTAACTTAATCAAATTGAGAGATACCAAAAATCGTTTTAGTCTTTAAAACCCTTATTTTATAAAAGAAAATAAAATACATTAAGTAAACTAAATTAATCAATAAAAAAATCAACCTAATTTTAGTCCGTTTATTATTAAATCATGAAAAACCAATTAAAAAGGTTAATTATTTGCACTAGTATTCAAGTGATTCGGGATTATCTAGTAAATACAAAATTAACATTTAACGGCCACTGCTCCTTATTTCCTCCTACAAAGTGCCACTATTTTTCCTCTGTTTACCCACTGCATTTTCCCAAGTTTCCCTTAGTCTACTTCCTTTCCTACATTTTTATTTTGGTTCCTTGTTTCTTGTTATTCTTTTGTGCCCGTTTTTGTTTATTCTGTACAAATGTTCTTATCCTTCATTTTATGTACTTCCAAATCGTTTCTAATTTCTCCATTTCTAACTTCACACTTTTTAGTTACCTTACTTAGAAGTATCAGTGTTTTCTCTTATAATTAAAAATAAGTAAATATACAGTTTTTTCTTTCACAGTATGTTGTTTTATTACTGAATACGCCAAAGTCTCAAAAGAAATAAATGGTAATATGAGTTATTTTTTATAAGTTACCCTTTCCAGAAATCGTCATTTCAAATTTTCAACTGGAAACAATGTATTTCTTAGCTTAGATAATAGTATAAAGACAAGTAATAAAATTATAATCACATTTGTAATTAGAGTGTATTCATTAATATATATGTTGATCTTTTGCTTCCGACTGCAGAGGTTTGCGATACGTATTCCGACATATTTTTCTATGATGTCTTGGTCACTCGGGAGGAAGACTGACAACGAGATACAAAATCTAGAGCAGAAAACGAAACTCGTCTTGGTCAAAAGCGGAATGTTAAGAATCCATCCAGGACATACGGTTGATGATACTAAGTAAAATTTCTGAACAAGCATGCACACACGTGCGCGCATAAAGGCACGGATATGATATATGATTACACACGCGTGTATGTATTACGCGCTCGTGTTGGTCATAGTCAAAACATATGGCACATAGCACAGCACATCACAGTCGGTTAGGGATTTCCAATAAAGCACAGCGTTATGTTATGATATAAATAATAAATTAATTTTTTCAAAGCGATTTAATTACAATTAGAAATGGAACGATGTCAAGTGAGGCTTCTTACTCGTTTTATTCCGACCACCAAGAAAAATGTATTTTATCACTGTGACAGTAGTAACATATGGTTTTCGATTCTCTGTAACGCACTAACAAAATGAACAGACGGTCCAATAGTACTACAAGGTGAGTAAAATATTGTCTCAAATAAGAAGTAGATATTGTGTAAATGCTGAGGAAACATTTGCTTCTGGCACTCCAATATTTATTGATCAAATATAATGTAATATAGAAAGCGGAATTTTGCTTAAAGTGGCAGGGAATTTATACCTCACATATATTCAGCGTTCGACAAACTGTATTTCCATCCATTTGTTTCTACCTCTTTGCAACGAAGGACTGATGCTTTTTTCAGCTTGACTGATGTGTTCCAGGTTTGGGATGTATGTAAATTCTTTGTTGAGAAATACCTCTCTTCTTCGTTATTTATACATTTATTTGGTATTTGACTAACATCGTTTGTAAACGAGTTAATATTATCATGTGAGTAGAGTAATATTCGTTAAGTTCAACTACTTCAAATATTTTCAAAATATTCATGACAATATCTACTATTAATATGCGTAGTGGAAACACAATTGCAGAATTTAAAGTAATGTTGTTTAAAGTAGCAACGATGTGTATTTAGAATTCGTTTTTAAATTCACATAAAACTATTAATTTCTTTCTGAGAAGGCTCATGACACCAGCTTCAGACAGTAATTGTGTTTTATAATCCTTATAACTGGTAGCTAAGGTATTTTTTTCGTTTAATATATGGCAAAACAACATTAATTCAGTTAATTGCCATTCAGTTAATTCGGTTAATTCAGTTTTCCAATTATCTGCTGGGCACGGCAAGAACAAAAATCACAGTAGAGGTGTTACGTACAATAAAATATTGAATGTATTACATTACGTACAAAAATGTTGTAGTATGAGCGATGGCCAACATAATCCGTTAACATATGACCACAATTGAAAAACAACTGTGATCACGATAAAGAAATAAATTATAACGGATGTCAATAAGACACAAAATTGTATTTTGTAGCACGCAGTATTTCTGAGTCACCAACCTTCAGTGTTTACAGATTCTATCTCTACAGTCTCTCTTCCCACTGCGGATAAACTATAAATGATCTGTCCGACTATGTTACCCGACTATAAACTATAGTCGGATATCAAAGACATATCCGATTATATGACTTTGATATGTTATTGTAGTAGCTGTAAACGTGTAATTGAAAACTGAAAGAATTGCAAAATTATTTCACCGAATGATAACATGGGAAAATGTCTTATTTCGACATACAACTGCATGTTGTATACACCTGGAATAAGTTATGTTCTCTAGGAATAGAGAATGCGACTTCTACCTTTAGTAATACTGCACAACGTTACAATCAGGTTTGCAAATAGTTTCTTCTCGTCTGTTGTGACCTTCAAACCCTCACCACTATTACTTTGCACAAAATGCATTTTCTATTTAATCATAGGCTTGTTGTTTCCAGTTTGAAGTTGGCCGCACAAGTTGCTCTCTATAAACATTGACTAAACAAGATTTCTTTATTTAACGTATACGAAGAGGTAATACATTATCTTAGACTCCATGTGTTTCTGACTAATTGTTTTTGGTGCACATTTTACGTTTATAGAAACCACTATAGTTTTTAATTTTGTTACATTCACAAAAGACAAACACGTCTGTCGCCATTATTACCTATAGTATCCTCTTTCAAATTTCAGCTTCCTTAGCTATTTCGATTGACCAAGTTCTTTTAAAATCTTCTGATTTTTTTATTCCCATTACAACAGTTCTGACGTTGTTTCTGTGCGATTGAATAAAACCCGTCATATTTTAAACATTGTATTTCCCCTGACATTCAATTTACTTCATGCGGTAAATGGTTTAAACTTTTAAATCTTGTTTTTAACAAGAACCTAATATCAAGAAATTTTTATTTTATGTAACAGTAAATAAAGCTAATTAAGTTTATTCTTTTAGTCTTTTGATTATTTATTGCTTATTTTTAGGCTTTTCTTCTATTATTGTGTTTAGTAGTACCACTGTTTATACTGTCATTGATATCTTCCCAGCTTCCAGTGTAGACCTCATTTCTGTTTTCTTTTTACAGTGATTTTTCTGTGACTTGTTTCAAATATAAATACTTCACTGAACAAGTGGAATTAACTTTGATTTTTCTCTTTGAGTTATTTTGTCTTTTCCTTTGATGAAAATAAAATATTTTAAAGATTAAAGTTTTACAGTTTTGATTTACCGTTTTTCCAGATACCAAATATGTTCCATGTAAAAAGTGCCATAAGCAACTGTCATATCTTTTTGCATTTTCCAAGAAATCCCTCTCAGCATTTGACATTTTGTTGAGTATTAACGATGTGATTTTTTGGGTTGATAAACTAAAATTCGATGTCCCGACGTAAAACAAAAATTCATACAAGCGCCTTCTACCAAGTTGCTTGCTTTTCCCGAGGCTTAGGTCTTATCTTTCCCCAAACATGTTCATATACTAGAGCATATTTACATAATAGTTCTCACTTAGTCCTAATGCTACTTAGTTTAAAACCAGTCCTCGTTTGGAAGACTAAGAAGAAAGCAACTAAAAGCCTAAGATCAAGTTTGAAAAAGGGAATGCACTAGCTTTGTGGAAAAAAGTATAGACCACCCACTAACAAACACGTATTTTAGAAAAATGGAAACATGAGTTACACAAATGCTAGCCAGTGTTTGGTAGCTAATAGTTTTGACAAATGTGTGGGCGACACCTTCGTGTACATGAATAACAGTGGGGAAGATTGCAAACCATATAATTAAGATTAACCAAACGCAAAACGTACTGTGTTTTGTTAATTATTCAGAGAATAATAAATATGTATAAGAAACAAAGATGTGTTATGATCAGGCGGAGGAGGAGGGAGAAGTTAAAGTAGGAAAGAGAATGAAGGAGGAGACAAAGAAGGAAGTGATAATGATATCAAAGTAGGCGACCGCGACGGTGAACATGCCGTGAAACAGACAAAAACAAATTAGAAGTTTGGAGTTTTTAAATTTGATCTTGTTTAATTTGATGTTTGGTTTCTAATCCACTTTTTAGGATGATATATATTACAATCAGCCGAAAATATTTTGTAAAGTTTGATTATACCATTTGTCTAATTACAACAGACAAATTAATTAGAACTTAATTAGAAATTGTATCAGTTCTCTATGTAATCTACTACAGTTCTTAGTATTGTATACTTAGGTGATACCGTTGCCTCAAGAGAGTCTTATTTCATACTTAAAACACTAGAAGTAAAATGCCTGAATCATATTTACACTCTGTTTTTCATTCCGTAGGTTTTGAAATGTCTTTATTGATCACTAAGTGTAAATTGTTAATAGTAATGGACGTCACTAAAATTACTCTGAGTGACGTCAGAATTGCGTTAAAACAGCGCAACTATTTTTAACATTACTTCCTGAAAAACGGCAATATTTCATTTTCTGCCGACTTGTCATCAACAGTTTTTCATCTGTTAGGGACAGCTGAGTTTTTCTTGAAATGTGTGACAGGTGTAATAAGAGGTCATAATACTTCTCTGACAGTGAAAAGCTGACTACTGCTCGCTAATCTGCTCTGTGACAAACAATAAATTGAACATTTTTGACAGTTTCTGGAGCTTTTATGAAAGCACCAACTTCTTTGTTGTATCTAGTGACAGTCCACTTAAACTTCCTTTATCAAATTGATCCAACCAGATGGAAATTTTCTAAATAAAATAAATTATAATAAAACATGTCATACGTGACTACTTTAAACGTTACTGTTAAATAAAATTAATATCGATTTTAAATTATGACATATTTCAAGTCTTGTTTATTGTATATTACACACTTAATTTTGCTCAAAGTTCCAAAACCGTTATGTTATTTCTTACAGGAATACAGACAGATGAGAACATTTTTGATTACCATAAATAATTAGGAAACATTAATATTATTTCAGCATAAATTTTGTTAATTAATAAGCGTATAGATTGTGTAATTTCGTTTTACATGTTCTAATTAAGATGAATAAAGTTAGTATTACTGGAGGTCTACCTTAAACCCAAATTATTTTGCTTATAACGGTCTCTTCTGTTTGCAGGTGCCGTAAAATATATGTACAGTAAAGTTCAAAATATGTAACAGGTTAAAATTTTTAACAGTTTATTACGTTTTAAAATGGTTTACTACATTAATGTAAAAAAATAAACTTTTTATTTGGAATATGATGTTTAATCTTCCTTCTCACTGCTGCCAATTTATGTTTCTTAGGATACTTTTTACCCATTTTCTCCATAATTTTTTTAATTAAAAAGTAAGTTATAATCAAAGTGAATTAGAAATTAAGTTATAATCCTGAAAAATAATTCTTCCTTGTGTTACACATTACTCACTTCCTTTAAAACAACATTCTTCTGTAAACACACATTCCCAAGTCTTTAGAAACAGACTATAAACACTAGGCACGACATGTTAACCAGAGGCGTCGAACACAAAATTTCATTGGTGTGCAAAGGGAACACAGAAAACCAAAAACTCATAAAATAGCTTAAGATATTAGTGGAATACCACTATATATACTAGGGGGTACCCAAAAATAACCGGAATTTTTTTTTTAAAGCTATTTATTTAATTTTTTTTACAAAACAACCTTATCACCTTCAAAGTACTCTCCATTACACTTAATACATTTGTCCAATCTGCGATCCCATTCCTGGAAACATTTTTCAAACTCGTCTGTTGTGATGCCCGACAGCTCCTGCCTCGTTTTTCTCTTTACCGCTTCCACGTCGTCAAAACGTTGTCCTTTCATGTCCCTCTTCATTCGCGGAAACAAGAAGAAATCGCACGGAGCGATGTCAGGTGAGTAAGGGGCGTGGGGCAAGGGAGTCATGTTGTTTTTGCTAAAAATGGCGCACTGAAATGGCTGCGTGAGCAGGTGCATTGTCATGGTGGAAAAACCAGTCCCTCGTCTGCCACAAACCGGGCCTTTATTGTCGCACATTGTTACGCAATCTTTTTAAAACCTCCAAATAGAAAGCCTGATTAACAGTCTGACCTGGTGGGACGAATTCAGAATGCACTACCCCTGTCACATCGAAAAAACAAATGAGCATCGTCTTGATGTTTGATTTCACTTTACGATCTTTTTTTGGGCGAGGCGACAATTAAGTTTTCCACTGGCTTGACTGTTGTTTAGTTTTGGGGTCGTAACCGTAGCACCATGACTCGTCACCAGTAATGACCTTGGATAAAAAATTTGGGTCGGTTCGGAGCTGGTTTTTCAATGCACGGCATGTTTCAACTCGATTCTCTTTTTGCTGTTCAGTCAGGACCCGAGGCACAAATTTTGCAGTGACCCTTCTTATCCGCAAATCTTCTGACAAAATTCGCTGAACCGAGCTCCAAGTTATTCCAGATAACTTACTAATCTCTTCAATGGTCCGTTGTCGGTCTTCAAACACGATTGCATGAACTTTTTCAACATTTTCGTCAATTCTGGAAGTTGACGGACGTCCAGAACGAGGTTTGTCATCAATTGACATTTCACCTTCTTTGAAACGAGAAAACCATTGGTACACTTAAGTTTTTCCCATAGCACTATCCTTGTAAGCTGTTTTCAACATCACAACAGTTTCTGCGGCGTTTTTCCCAAGCAGGAAGCAAAATTTCACAGCAGCTTCACTTAAATCCGCCATGACAAAAAACGAGGAGCAAGCGAAACTGCTTTTACAAAACGAATTACTGTGGCCGGACACAACCTTCCCAGGCGACAACAATGACGGCACAGAACTCGGAACGAGTTGCGCTACGCTCGCCTAGCGGGAGATATGCGTACTACGTAATCGCAGCGCTATTCCGGTTATTTTTGGGTACCCCCTCGTATATATATATATATATATATATATATATATATATTGCGACAATACAAGCATATGCTGTAATGTGCATGTATTAAATAAAATAGATATTTAGATTAATTTTAGTAATATGTAATAGACAAGCAGGTGTGAAGTTGAAAGCTGAGTTAGACGCAGGAATGAACATGCATGATCACGCGATTATTGCTGAGAGAGTGTACAGTAGTAAATAGTGTGTGTGCATGAAGCCTGTTCAAGCCTGCAAGTTTGCAATCGCACCCCAAATAGATACTAAATTAGAGTTTTATTTAATTATAAGTAAACCGTAAATGTTAGAAAGATTGCAAAGACTTCTAAATATGCGTAAAAATCAGACACATGTGCAGTGCGGAAATGGTGTGATTTTGACGTTCAGTGCGAATTCTGTACGATTTTAAGAGCATAGTAATTACACTAATTAAGTGATCATTATGATAATTACGTATAATATGTGTAATTAAATCCGACAATGTTAGATCACTTTGAAATCCGCATTAGACATTGCAATTGGCAAAAATGTGCGAATATGTGAAATTGGACGATAGTGGGGGAACTGACACCGCGGACAGTTTCTGACATGCAGAATCCTGAACCGACAGGTGTGTTTTTTTGGTGAATATAAATACTGGCCCAGGAGAGCCAAATTTACTCTTCAATCAGTTTTCAGTTGCAGCGGTAAGCTCTGTCCGTCAGCGACGCGAATTTTAATTACTTTCAATCAGTCTTCAGATATAGCGGGACGCTATGTCTAGTATCGACGAGATTTTTTGTTTATAAACTGTAAAGTCTAATGGACAATACGTTAATTCAAGTATTCAAAAACAATAACTATTAATTTGGTTATTTTTAACTACAATTATCGGACGTACACAACCAGTCTACAACCACAAACGTCAACACTCTAGACAAATGGCGAGAGTACATAAAGCTGAGGAACGATATGCAGAGCAATAGAGGCGGTTACTAGAACAACAGAAGCTGATGCAGAGCAACATATCATTCCATTCTACAGGCATCAGATGGGACCATGAAGGACGAGTGACTGGAGGACGACAAGTGGAACCGGAAATCGCAAGAGGAAATCCAGTAGGAGAGGACCGACAGATCACCGGAGGACATGGGTACAATCTGCAGAATTGAGGTGACAAATAACCAATTTATAATTATGAAAAAATAAAGACATTGAAAAGACATTTTTAAAAATTAAAAGTAAAGAAAATTTATGTCATATGTAGATATAGATAAGAGAATGTAATTTAACTTTATTAAGAATTTTGTTTAATGATGACCAATTATTTTAAAGTTAATTTAAATCATTGCTTGGATGATTAACAATTGATTTAATAATTTTAAATTTTTATTTAAAGTGTGCAAAGTAATCAGTGTGTAATATCACACGAAATGTATAAATAAAAGTAGTTGGAAATATAGAAGAAGGCTAACAATTCGATTAGTCCATTTAAAATTGTATAAAGCATTAAGATGTATGCCAAGCATAGAGTAATAATGTAAATAAGAACAAACGTATGAAGCACACAGTCAGACTGAGCAGTCGAAAATTTATAGTGTAACAAAGAAATGTTTAACATAGATTTTTGCTAATATAAGATATAAGACTTATTTTATGATGAATGTACTGCAACAAAGAAACGTTGAAACAATCGATAATGAATATTTTATGGCGAAGTAAATGCTATTTTTTTTAAACACTTATAATTTCGTTTGAATAAATAATGAAAACATGTTACAATTTATAAAAGGAATACTCTTATTATGATTACAACCCAAACTCCAGTTATAAATACACCTTATTAGTAATGTTGTATGAATGTTAGCACAGCACAAATTAATTTACTATTGTTGTTACATTTTGTCTCCCAAGAACGTTGGGCTATATAAATTAATTTACACTTATGTTGAAAAGTGGTTGTGTTACATTTTGGCGCTCCAAGAACGCGGGGCTCCTCAAACACAAATAAATTTGTATTTGTTACAATATATACAAATATAAGTTAAATAAACATATCTTAAGTTAAGTTTTATATATATATATATATATATATATATATTGAAACGATTCAAATTAAAATTGCATAGATAGGTTTTATTAAAATTATTACAAAAGAGTCTATATCTGGAGGTAGGAAAATTTATTAAAATAAAACATTAAAATTTACTACTGTCTTATTACTTCATAATATAAAATTGTTTATTAAAAACTTCTTTTTAATAACTGAGTATATTTGTTTGTTTTACAAATAT
Organism: Magicicada septendecula; assembly: GCA_034769895.1. Classification (NCBI taxonomy): domain Eukaryota; kingdom Metazoa; phylum Arthropoda; class Insecta; order Hemiptera; family Cicadidae; genus Magicicada; species Magicicada septendecula. The sequence continues at coordinate 149,341,021 of CM068369.1, forward strand.
GTTACTTAATCGTTGAATTCCACTGTTTGCGTAGCCTCTCGACGCTCCGTACGCTGTCCGACTGGACCGCTGCAAATCTGCACGTCGACCGATGACTATTACGCTGACAATTCACGTCTTTGCACACACGAACACTGCGATATGAACTGTTATTGTTTATAATTTAACTTCACTTAATCTCAGGGATTTAAAACTGGGTAAAATAGATGGTGTATTGAGCTTACACAAAATTTCGGCTTCTTGAAGTGTTCTCGCGTTACTATCAAAATATCTCGGCAGATACTTTTCCCCTATAGGAAATCTTCTACTGTACGCGGGAAAGCACTAGAATGATCTATTTATTATTTGAGTTCTATAAGTGGTAATGGTTACGAAGAACTCGAACCGTGAACCAACTTCTAAGTCTAAAGGAAAACGACCTGTCTTGTCACGAAAAACTCGTGACAGCGAGTACGTGTTTCTATGGCAAGTACTCGGAAGAAAACTGAGCGAATTGCTCTCGACAAAGGAGCGTCTCAAATAATTTTTAGACCTTCTGATTGGTTGAAACTCTAGCAACGTCACAGATAAGACCACAGATAGACTGAAATCAGGCTTAAACTCTGTCCGATTCTGCAAAGGCCTGTCTAGATTTAATCTACAAATTTTATTACTTTCTAGGAGATAACGAGAATAAAAGAAGACTGATTTCATTTTTAAAAAATATATAAAAAGTACGGTTATGGAGAATTGAGTATATGGATAATGTAGCTTATAACCATGAGAATACTCTGTCCAAATTTCAAAACGAAATGTTAATTTTCCTGGAAGTTATTAAATAAAATGTAAATCACACGCGCACCCTAGGACTTACACAAAAATATTTCACATGACATAAAAGAGAATAAAACTGTGAAAATTTGACATAATATACTTTTTTATATCTAGCTATTATACTGGTTTAAAACCTATGACTACTGTACAAAGAAAGAACAAAATCAATTTAAAACTTAACTATGGCCATCAGAAAATGTTATATAGCATTAGTATTCCACTTAAATGAACTTCATATCCTGTATACTGTGGCAATTTATATATATATATATATATATATATATTTAGAAAAATATTTGAAAAGGTGTTCCAAAACAACTTTATAGTGGCGTTACGTGTTATAAAACAACCGATGCATTTTTATTGTAGATTTCAACCAGTTTTCATTAATGTGTGATTTATAACAAAGTTACATTAATAAAAGCCCTGTGGTGAGATTTTATGGGACTCGGAATGAGATACTCATTAGCATGGTTGCATGCGGATGGTAAAGCTTAGAGTGATGAGTAACTAGAGCAAGAAAAAAATGTTAATTACTGTGTTATAATTTTATTTATTCAAATAGCGTTATTGAAAAGTTAAGCTTATTAATCCTTTATGAAGTCATTAAAATGTACGTTACATGCACTTAACGTACTATATAATATTAAAAGCAAATTGTATCTAAAATAACAATAACCTACTATAACGCTGCTGTTTTAGCTCTCAATATGTGATTAACAATGACATGCTCAATTTAATCAGTGGCATAATTCATTGTTACCATTTCCTACATAAACTACGGTATTATTAAATAATGTTTTGCAATTTGATGGATTGCATATAAGTTAATTAGTAAATACAAAACCGAAACACAATACTTTATTTCTCCATTTAAAGATAAAGAGTGAAAAGGTATCGATGTTCAGGCCTATTCTGAAGTGATTCTCAAAAAACACTATAGAATGTTTGTTTTTTGAGTGGGAGAAATAATGTTTATGTTGGTGTAAACGCGATCAGCTGAAATACTTTAACATATGAAGTATTATATTCTTTGTGACATCTAATTTTTGTATACACTCCACCATGTGGTATCGTCTATCTGTGCGTTGGAAGTTAATCAAAACAGTGTTGTTAAAAACTCTTTATTTTTGGTCTAAAATTTAAAATGTTTCTGTGCAAAAGGTACTGGTTTTATATTAAGATTATACATTTTTAAGAACTATAAATAGGGCAATGAAATTAATAGAAACCTTGTAAGATGAGATAATGTGTGCAATAATTCAACAAGTGTCAAACAACTTCATTTGTGTTCTTTGTTAAAATAATATTAATTAAATGTTAATAATTTATGTATAATATGAATTCAGTATTATTTCTATATTATTATTTTATATAATAGTATGTAAACTATGTATGTTAATGAAATATTATGATACAGTAGATAGCAATATTTCCTGATTCAAACAAATTGTAACACGTTTAATTTATGGAAATAGCCTTCTATCTACCAATATTATCAGTCATTACATGTTATAACGATATGTTATATTTATTAAAATTTAATTTTTAGAAAATCGTTTATAACTGACATCTATTTCGGTGACATAGTAATTATATGATACTATAAATGAACAAATTGCAGTATTTATCTACATTAAGTTAAATAAATATTAAATTTAGAAATTATTAGTGAATAAGATTATTAATAAAAATTAGTATGTAAAAGTTATATTTGTTAAATGCAATCTGTACGAAGTAAGTAATACAAATATTTTATTTTATGCTAAACTTCTGTTGCTACCACTAATACTCACTTACACTTCCATGAGCGCTTTCAAGCCTCTCGGTTCATCTTCAGATGGAAACACCTTCTGAAGATGAGCCGAGAGCCTTGAAAGCGCTTGTGGAAGGGTAAGTGAGTATTAGTGGTAGCGACACAAGTTTAGCATAAGTTAGACTTAACCACTAAATTGTATTTATCGTTTAAATATTTTATTGTAAAATGATTAATTTTAAAACATTGATCGTGAGGGATACGACATAGGCCCGAGGGTTATGAAACAGCATGCCCATAAGATTAAATTAGTAATTATTTTATACAATAAAAATGTATATCATAACATTATACTAAAATATGATTTAACTCGCTTCATTATATTATAATTTATAAAACAGCAGTTTAAAGGGTCTACAAAAGACTATTACGAGGATAAGTCCATAAGTATCCGCAAACAACTTTTATAATTTATAATAACAACAGTGCAAATCTGACAATTAGCTCACTTTTTAATATAGACCCTTTGCTTTTCAATACGTTTGGTATATTGAAGCAAAAGCTTCCTGATACCATCAAAAAGAGTTTTTCGGCTGAACAGCAACCTACATGTGCACCGCTTTCTTTACTTCTGAGTCTTTGGAAAGTCGACGGCCTCTTAAGGGATCTTTAAGTTGATCAAACATATGGTAATCAAAATGGGGGAGATCGGGAGATTTTCAAGACCTCAAAAGGCAATTGCTAAAGGGTCTGGACTGTGTGGGTGGCAGTATGTGGGGGGACGTTGTCATGGAACAAAAGCGCTCCTTCCAAAAATAGGCGTTTGAATCAAATTGCAGGCTTCATTTCATTCGACAGCATCTGACTATAACTTGCTCTATTTATTCTTGATCTCTTCTGCAAGTACTGTTGCAGTATTGGCCCTTGTGGATCCCGGAATACTGTGAGGGATCCCCTTCCTCTAGAAGGTTCACTCTTGAATTTCTTTTTGACTAGAGATTCGGGGTGTTTCCGTTCCATGCTCTCGCATTTGCTTTCAGGCTCAAAATGGTGGATGCACATTTCATCTCCAGTCACTGTTTGCTTCAGAAAAGCTTCACCTTCATTACCATAGCAGTTCGGTAAGCATTGACAGATGGCCACACGAATGCACTTGTGCTCTTCAGTGAGGTGTTTTGGGACCCATCTTGCATAGACTTTACGAAAGCCAAGCCTGTTATGGATAATTTCATATGCACAACATGACTAATTTGAATACGGTATGCCACTTCATCGATAGTCACTCTTCGGTTTGACTGAATCATGGCATTAAATTGTTCAATAATGGTGTCAGTAGTGGTGTCGTCATTATCTTTCCTCATCCTTGACGCTTGTCCGACCGTTTCGATGCATTCATATACACTTCACTGTGGTAAAACATTATCCCCATATTGTTTTCAAAGCCTTCTATGGATTCTGGCTCCTGATACGCCTTCAGACTACAAAAACCGCATGAGTCCATATTGTTTCAAACGGAGTGAAGGGGAACCACGTTTCTCGCGCAACAATCCACAGCTGACTGATGCGACGGACGTTCTGTCCACAAGCAGAGACAACGGTACCATCTGTCGGCATACAAGAGCACTAAATGATACTGCCAACCTATAGACGATTATAATAAAATTGACTTATTGACAGACCCCCGTATATAGCAATCCAACAATGGGAATTTATATTTTCGTAATACTAAAAATAACTACAGAATAGATTAAATTAAAGAAAAGCAATTAAATAATTCCAATACTTTTTACTTCCATGTTCCTTAAGGAAATGCAAGTATGGTGATGGCAAAAAAATCGTGTTCGAGATTATTGCAGATTCTGATTGTACTACACTCAAAACATGAAAAAGTAATTTTTCGAAAAGTGTCTGTGTATCTGTGTGTGTGTGTGTGTGTGTGTGTGTGTGTGTGTGTGTGTGTGTGTGTGTATCTGTGTGTCTGTAGATTTTTTCTATGGCAAACGATAACAGTTGCAAAATACAAACAGTATTTTATTTGAGTGTTAAACGTAACATAGTGGTGGAAAATGATGCTTAGACGTTGTTTCCCATCGTATGTAATATCATTATGATAGTTAGAACAAAATTTGTTGAATAGAGTAGAATTTTGTCCCCCGTGAGAATTTAAAAACAAAAATTCATTTAGTGTATTATAGTGAAACATGAACGACACTGAACATATTTATTTATTCGTACATACATATTAATCCATATTTAAAGACACCTTTGTGTGTGTGTGTGCGCGCGCGCACGTGTGTCTTAACCAGTATTCATACGACAAGTTGGGGCCTATACTTACATGAAATCGTTAGCGCTATAGGATGAGTGATTAATGATTTTTAACAATTCTATTATTTATAGGCATACAATTTAATTATTGTTGTTTTAATAAACATTAAGTAAATTAAGTTCGTTTATGGATTTAAATTGAATTAAGAAAATATATGTCTTCAAATTCGTCTAAAATATCAAATTTTAAATTTATTAACATAATTAATTTGATTAAAAATTTAACTAAAATAAGCTTATTTGCAAATATGGTGCTGAAATAATTTTGTAAAATCAAGAACATACTTACATATATATGGGACAAACATATATATGCTAATGCATTTACTGAATGTACTTGAGTAATATGAAATTTATAAAATTTCTTTTAGTACTGTTTTAAACTAGAAAGTCTTTACGAATAATTAAGAAGGTGTATAACTTTAAAAAATGTTTCATGATTATAGTAAACAATTCACTTTTTACTTCCCTCTCTCACAATGGACATACTTTTGTAGGACCCTTTTTTGTAATCTTATACGAAGTCCATCGTCTTAATTTGTTCCTGTCGTTCCCGGCGTATCTTTGGAATGTCATCCGTCTGCTTTCCTTCATTGTTGGTCAATTCAGGCAGCAAGAAATCCACTACAATTTTAAGAATCCTATATATAGCAGCTCGATGAGTTGACGAAGTTGAGCCAAGAATTACTTGATCCGGGACTAAATTGGAACTGATCTTGACAGGCGTCAAGAATGACTGACACTGTAGACCTACCGACGTCAATCTTCTTTGCAGAAGTTTGCCATTCTGTAATATGATTACTCAAGAAAACGATTTGTTATTTACAATCTTACGATATTTAGTAATCATTGTCTTAATTCCAAATTCTTGCAAAAATCTTTTAAAATATATAGATTGTGTTAAAATCGAAACTTCCGGTTTTGAGTACATTCAAAATGTTGCGATTTGATTTTTCCAATAATTCATACCCATATTAATCTACAATTGCGATTGTTAATATTTTATTTGATGAGTGATCGCAAACTCTCATGGTCGGAGTGTTGTCACCGTGATGAAGATTACTGTCCGGGCTGTTAGGCCGTGATCTACTAATTTCAGAAGTAAAATCTCCAGACGTTTTGGCCGTATCCACAAAGATCTTCTTAGTGAACATCTTAGGCTAGTCCTTAGCGAGCGTTTAAAACCTTCCTTCCCGCTCCATTGATGGGCACGGTCGTCGTGAGCCTAAACGTCTGCCGTTTTACCATATGAAATTAGCCGGACAATAATCTTAATCACATTGAATATTTTATTTAATAAAATTTAATTACTTACTCATGTTACGTTTTACCATCCTACTCATTAATTAACCTAATAGCGTTGTCTGTGAATTAACGTTATTGTATAATACTTGACACGTGCTTTTAATGGTACGCGCACATATAAACTTATTAAGACATTTTTAAAAATAATGCATTTAGTTCATGTTGTAAATGTTTTAACACAACATTAAATATTAGTCCTTAAACTAATAACAGCATGTTCTTATTCATTTTCATCTTCGTTATAGACAATTATAATTTTGTTCTATAATAAATAAAGTCTCTTTTTGTTAAACATTTACTGGGATTCTTATCACATATGTTAAATAGAAAATTGCAACATGACGCTATGTTCTTGTTTTAACCTGTACAACAAAGTTCTCTGAATAACTAAATACGTAAATACTTTAGTAATTCACTTACCTTCTTAGGGACAGACGATTATTCCTCTTGTTCAATTCTTGAATTATTGACAATTGGTTAAAGAAAACTTCATTTATAACTAGGTTTTGAAGAACTCGCGTAGTTATGATAGTCTCGTGCATAGACGTTCCTGACTATGAAGTACCAGGTAATAATCGTATATAAAACGATTATTTACAGGTAATATATTGCGACAATACAAGCATAGGCTGTAATGCGCATATATGAAATAAATAAATATTTAATTTAATTTTAATACAGTAATATGTAATAGACGAGCAGGTGTGAAATTGGAAGCTGGCTTTCAAACAGGAATCAACAAGAAATATCACGCGATTACCGCTGTAAGCGTGTACACAAGTAAATAGAGTGTGTGCGTGAAGCCCGTTTGAGCCTGAAAGTTTGCAACCTCACCCCAAGTAAATGCTAAATTAAGAGTATATTTAATTTTAAGCAAACCATAAATGATAGAAAGAATGTAAAAACTTCTAAGAATGCGTAAAAATCAGACACATGTGCAGTGCGAATTCTACGTAATTCGGACAATCAGTGCGAATTCTGTGCGATTTTTAAAGCATAATAATTACACTAATGATTCGATCATTGTGAAAATTACATATCATGTGTGTAATTAAATTAGACATTATTAGATCACCTTGAAATCCGCATTAAACAGTGCGATTGGCAAAAAAGTGCGAATATGTGAAATGAGACGAGAGTGGGGGCACTCAAGCCATGGACATGTTTATTCCTGAGCCAACAGGTGTGGTTTTCTTGGTGGATATAAATACGAGCCCAGGAGAGCCAAACTCTCTCTTCTAACATTCTTCAGCCGTGGCGGTACGCTATGTCCGTCTGAGACGCGAATTTCTAATTACTTTGGACAAAGTTAGACGCTATGTCTAACATCAACAAGACTTTTATATCGTAACTATAAAGTATTACGGGAAATGTTTTGATTTCAAGTAGTAATGAAAAACAATAAATAAAAAGTACCGTAACAATAAAATCGTCGGACGGATGGCGAGAGAACTTCTAGCAGAGGAACGAGACACAGAGCACTAGAGACGGTTCTATCACAACAGCAACCGATCCAGAGCAAAACGTCATTACAATCTACAGCAGCCGATGTACCATGAAGGACGAGAGACGGGAGAACGAGCAGTGAGACCAGGAAGGGCAAGAGGACCCTGAGGAGCGGACCGATGGATCACTGGAGGACATGGGACAATCTGCAGAATTTAAGGTGACGAAAAACCAATTTATAATTATCAAAGAATAATTAAAGAATAACTATGTAGATACAGATAAGAGAATGTAATTTACGTGTAATCAGAATATTAGTGATTTTTCTTTAATGAATGAACTGTCAATGTAAAGATAATTTAAATCCTTGCTTGGAGAATTAACAATTAATTAATTTATTTAAATATTTTTATTGAAAGCACATAAAGTAAAGTAGTTGGAAATAATCAATTAGTTGTGTTAAAATGATTATAAAGCCGTAAAAGGTATGTCAAGTATAGAAAAAGTATGTATTAACAAATTTTAAAAGCACACATTCAGACTGAGTAGTCGAGAAATTATAATATAACGAAGAAATGTTTTACTTAGAATTGATAATATAATATCTAAGCTATAAAATCTATTTTTGTGATGAGAATACGGCAAGCGAAGAAACTTTGAAACCATAGATAATGAATATCGTATGGCGAATTAATCATTATTTTTATATTATTATTTTTATTATGTTTGCTTGAATTAATAAAGGAAAACATATTACAATTCCTAAAAGGACTACTCTTATTATAATTACACCTGAACCTCAATTATACATACACAGTGTTAGTAATGTTATATATAAATGTTATATGAGTATAAACACAGCACCAATTAAAATTACATTAAATACAGCAATGTGTACCGTTGTATAATTTTGGCGTCCCAAAGAACGTGGGGCTCCACAAAATTAAATTATATTAAACAATTGTATTTGTATTGTTATAATATTTTTATTTATTAATTAAGTAGATCTATTGCAGATGTATGCTAACTGTACGTTAATAGTTAATATTAGTACGAACCTTTCATTAATTGCATGTAATGTAGAATTATAATTTGCAACTGTTAATAATACATGGCAGTCCTGATTATTGCAGCAAACAAATGTCACATTTCTGATATTAATACGTAGGACTATAATTGAGTGGTAACTGCTCAGTGCTACTGATCCAGTATAGTAAATTACTGGGGCCGTAATATTATGAGTATGACTGATATTACATTACAGATACAAATATTTGAATGTAATTGGATTTTAATATTCAGATTCATATAAATGCTCAAAGTATGTCCAGTAATTGTTGAACACCTAGAGCGTTCAAGTTACATGTTTGAAAATAATTATGTAAAAGACATTTATGCATATGCAGAGGTAAATGTACAAGAGATATTCAATTTTAAATTTATCAAAAATAAAGTAAATCTATGAATCTGAATGAAGTAGAAATTTTTACTTATTGGTAGAAAAAGAGTCAATGATACCGAATTCAATCGGAAGCGAACGGAACGAAATCGAACTTCATCCGGAGAGTGAGACAGGGGAAAATATTTATTATCTGTTGCAGCACGGTGAACGAAGATTCACACTTATTGACTGTGAATAAAGCGGAATGGTAATTTTTTATAATTTATTAGGCACTTAAGTGTAAAACAAACTCAACCCTCTAAGTATGTTCTTACGTTTAGATACTTGCTTTTTACACTAGAATACACTACAGGCATTTTAAGTTACAAAGACTCCTATATTTCTTCGATTATAAAATATTATATTTTCTATCTCTTAGTAAAATATTAAATATTTAATTTTGTTTACTAAAGATAAATCTTGACCATCTTATTCTAAAAACCATACTTCGTATAACATATATATTAAGGAAACAATGAGACTTTAGAGATTGCTAAGATTATGCATTACTAAAAAGGAATTTTATATATACACGAAAGTTATAGGTAATTACATGTAAACTATTAATATGTTTTGCAAGCTAAGGTATACTGCGCGCAATAGTTACAATGTGAGTCACCAATCACGTTGTTGTGAAATAATAATTTGTTTAAAATACAGTAAAGTTATATTTGTCACAACTCATCACAACTTTCAAGAATTTTCAATTTCACACAATTTATTTATTTAAAAAGGAGTCTATCAACCTCAGTATATTTTTTAAACAGAAAAGAGGGAACTTTATTTTTGAAGTGTCTAAAAATACAAGTTTGAAACATAGATTTAGGCTCCTTACTGTGTGACGCCACTCAGTGGCCCGACTCGGTCGCTTGTACCCGCATCTTTGTAATGCCACGCAGTGACACCACTCAGTGGGTCCTGTGAATGGCTTCGCTTGAGACACACGTCACTGTCCATTTGCTCAATGATGGAAAGTAGTTTTATTCAGAAGATCGTTTTATTACTTTTTTCATCACTTTAATTGTGGACTCTGACGAAGAAGTTCTTCTCCTTGCTCTTTCCGTACGAAGACGTCGCCTTCGTAAACAACGTCGATTGTCGATCCATCAGATGACGTGTGAACGGTTGGTAGAGGGTCAGTTTATACAATATTGAGTGATCTGAAAGCGGGCAATGAGAAGATTTTTTAACTATTTTAGAATGTCACGAATACGTTCATTGTAACAACACGTTCAATCGGCTTCTTAATTTACTGGACTTTTATTACCAGAAGAAAAACACAAACATGAGACGAAGTATACCCGTTACCCGTATACCCGTGAAGAGAGGTCTGCACCACTTTGACGTGAGTTATAATACTAATTCACACAAACTACACACACACAAACACTGTGTGTGTGTGTGTGTGTATGTGTGTGTGTTTGTCTGAGTTCAACAAGATCACTACAACCCTTAATTTTCGTTTTACTGTAAGCGCTCCTCTACGAGTGCAGCCTGGTTGTTTATTTCCTTGTAGGAAGTACGAAAACATCAAGTTAGAATGCCCAATTCGTAATCTGTTAATGCAAACATGTTCACGACGATTGCGATCACCTGCCATTTCCAATTTACGGGCGGTCTGCTTCACGGCAAAAAGTTTGCTCTGCCGTCCATTCTACATCTGCTTCGACATTTAATAATGATGGTTGTGGCAGCTACTCTTACGTCGTCAGGTCTTGTCGCATTTGCGTCGACGTCTGGGCTATCTGCAGCGTCAACGCAATACCTTCGTCATTGCCTTCAATACACATACGACCCGGACATCAAACAAAAGTAAACAATAAATCAAGGTCATCTAGCTCATGGCATAGCTCCATTGTCTGTTTCAATTACGGATCCACTGAGCCTGAACTGTCCAAGTCAGTTAGAAAACTCAATGAATCCGTAGAGATAACAAATACCTCCGTGTTCACAGAAAAGAATAGCTGGCCACACCGCATACAGTTCGGCGGTGATACACTCGCCGCTTTGAGCAAAGTCCAGGAGTAATAGGCGCCGTCGTTCACAAACGCACTACGGTTTCCGCTGTCTGCCTTCGTACTACCAGTATATACAGTGGTATGTTCTTCGAAGTATTCTTTCAGGACTGATCAAAAAAGAAATTTCAGTTCAGTTGGGTAGAATAGATTCTTGCTTTTACTGGCGATAACTCTAGCCGGCAATTTGGTCTGCGAAACTGCCAGGGGGGCACCTTGGATGGAACGTGCGCTTTGGACCATAGGCGCCTTGATGTTGTAGAAACTAGTTATTGAGAGCGCACGAATGCTGGCTGGTCGAGTAAACGTGCAAGGATGGTTGTATGTGCTCGTAAGTCTGTTGCGCCCAATCAACACGTGGTTTACGTCTCTCTGTAGTGCTGAAAGTTGAGCCACATATTTCACCAACAGTAACTGACGTTGCAAATGTAATGACGTCATTTGTCCTTCACAATAGAAGATTTCTGCTGGGCTAGTGCGTGTTATCACTGTGGCATATACTCTGAACCGGGGCAACAGAAGGAAACCTGTAACTGATCAAGTACTACAAATAGAAAATGATTTAAGAAAATAATATTAAAGCCTGCAAAAATTGATACACACTGTTGATATACGGATGCATGAGTAGATGACACACCTATGTTCAGATCAGACAGAAAATGTTATTACCATGACGAAAATCTTGAAGCGATTACGAAAAATGTACGTTGTTGTTTCGTGCATGAGACACGATAATAAACAAAGAAGAGTTTTCTTAGTACGAAGGTTGGTGTAGAATAGCACAGGCACTGATAACGGATAATGTAAATAAAACTACAAATGCAACAGGTACTACTACTACTACTACTACTACTACTACTACTACTACTACTACTACTACTACTACTACTACTACTTCTACTACTACTACTACTACTACTACTAATTACTCTACTAATTTATTAAGCATTATGTTATGATTCCTTTCTCAGTATGTATATATAGAGCAAAGAGAAAGTGACACAAGAATTTAGTAAATCATTAAGCCTAATTGATATAACTTAAGTTAAAAGTTACTATATTTACTATGCAATGACAGCAAAGTATTTATACGTATACTAACCTAAATAAGAGAATACTACCTTTGTTACAAAATATAATAGGCTTACGTATAATACGCGAGTACCAGGTTGATCCATAAATGTGCAACTCCTATGTAGATCCAGTTTACACAGTATGAATACATTAATAATTATAAAGATATATTTGATTTTATTCGAGCGCAGGGTAGCGCATTAAATGAAAACGTTTACTACATTTATAAAAAGGTGGGACACGAGAAAACATCATGAAAATTCCAGAATCAGAGTGACGGATAAATAGGATATTTTTAGAATGCAAAAACAAAATCACCCACCAATAATAATAAAAATCACGCAATCACAATCTACAATAAAAAGAGACAGCCTCGTTACTACATTTTACATAGCACTAAATTGGTTGTAATAAATATAGATGACGTAATACGACAGACATTGATGTGCCAACACCTGCTTATTACACTAACGTGAGGTCTACGAAGGTAACAGCAGCCTGAAGATATGTGAAGAGAAAATATCAAAGGCGTAAGAAATGCAACACTTTATGAATGTAAACGAGAACAAAATCTTGAACCTAACTCACAATACCAGGCAAAACAATATTTAAGGTTAAGAGATGACAGTGAAAGTTATTAAAAATTAAGGGAAGAAAGGATTATTCTACTTTACAAAATAAGGCATATTTTATGATGCCATTAATTTTTGAGACAAGATTTATGACCCCGTCTTAATAGATACGCTGAAGAACGATAAGAAAATTATTTTCTCACTGTAAGCTGTGGAAGGGGAGTATTGGTTACTCCTCAAAAAACCATCAAAACATCCGGACAAAGACTGCATCCAAATTGGGACATTGAGATATAAAGAGAGTGGATTGAACCAATAATATGGATTAAAAGCTGCAATAAGCAAAACATACAAATAAGAATAAAAATTCAAGAACCCAAACCGTGATTCAAAATCGAAAATAAAATAAAAACGTTAATCTACCAGAAAGCAGACGTAAGAAAATAAGAGGGGAATTAAATATTCATTACGTTTTCAAACACCAATAGAATTTCGCTTTATTGCTTTCGTGCAGGGTAGATGGAGAGATTTACACATAATCTTTTTTAATTTTGCCGATATATTTTGAATACAAAATGTAATAAAAAACTATCATGGTTTAAAACAGAAACTTTTATTCATAATTGGATTATTTAGCATACGCACTCATAGTAATAGACTACATATTTTTTATTAGTTGACTCTCATTTCAATATATGCAAATAAACATGTATACAAATAGAATCAATTTGGATTTTATCGCTGAAATTCTATCAAAGTCTATACATTGACGTTTTGGTAGTTGCTGTGTTATGTTTTGAACTGTAGATTCCAATTAATACCAGATACAGTTGTATGCAGTAAACTAATTTAGCTTTTATTTAGAAATCACCGAATTTGTTATTCCACAAAATAGCTGAGGCAAATCTGTTTCTGATAGCTGAGAAAATCTGTTTGTACGACCAAATGTACACGCAGCTATAGTCTATGTGAATGCTCAAACTTTCAGACATATGCATATAAAAAAGTAATATACAAACGATTTTTATTATTACAGTTGAATTACTTCTAATTTTCGTAACCCTTAAACGGTTTGATGTAATATAAACTGCTAAGTTTAATTTCTTTAATCTTTTGAACACTGTGTCATCCATAAGGTGTAAGTTCTCCCCAAAATCGAAGCCTACGCCTAAGCTATCTTGGTCTCGTAAGGGGAGAGTGGCAACAGATGTCACGTCACTCTTTGATGGCTAACAGGACAGTGATAAGTGAGTTCTGATAAGGATATGTGATCGGCTGAAAACACACCGTAACCCACGGTGGGACCGATTATGCCAGTGGGTGAATCAATGGCTCCATAGTTAATGGATGACGAACTATGGGCTCAGGGGACCGAGAAGAACACTGCAGCATTTAGTCTTAGGTGCTGTTCTGGGGAGTTCCACTGCAGCTCTTTGTTTATTTCCACGGTATTCATGGGACCTACAGGATAGAGTCACATGCAAACTCAGGAAACGAGGATTCCTTTAAAATACCCTAATCGTGAAAAGAGTCCTAGAAAAGAATCTTGTAAAGAGAAGTCGGCACTACACAACTGTAGTTACTGATAATTTTCTAACATCGTACGCATGCGGTGGTAAAATACTTGATAGTGAAAAGAAGGAAATTTCACGAAAGTAAATCCCTTAATAATAGAGAAATCTGTAACCGGTTGTGCTGGTTCAGCTTAAGGAAAAAGGTTGGTGGTTCGTTGATATACCACCAAATAACGAGGTATCTGATGACAAAAAATATCAGCAACATAGACGATGAAGAAAGTCTCATTACAACTCTGAATACTACAAAGTGGGTGATAGTGAGTTGTACTTACGCAAGTGCGCTGATGTCGTAGGCTGAAGGTGCACTGAGAGCGACAGAAATTTCCGTCCCCCTCCTGCGTACTCACCTTAATAAGACAATACTGCCAGTAACAAATATGAGCAGAAGCGTGAGAGCTTTTACTCCTGTAGTGATGCACTATTTGCATTTTGAGCACACGGCATCCAGACATATTCTCCTGTGGGAAGTCGGGTCATACCGATGGCACTTTTCTAGAACCGACGAAATTTAGATCCTTTTACAGAACACCAGTGAGCAATACTCTTCCTGGCCACATAATTGCCCTATGTGAAAACAAGAGGTAGCCACACAAGAAGTGAAAACATTCAAGAAAGTCAGCTATCTCAAAACCAATAAATGTTTTTCTGCAGTGAACCAGGGCAAAGTCAGATGTGCAAAATCGCATATGCACGATTTGGCAGCAAGGAGGAAATGCTCGTTAAATGAAATTATGTGCATCTCTCATATGAACTGGGTTCTGAGATATGTGTTTAAAGTATTCGGACTACCGAGCCACTTAACCAACATAATTGATTGGAAAACGCAAAATTGCAAGATATACAACCGCCGTTGTATATTTACTCGACCAGGCAGCATCCGTCCTAGACTAGCGTCTAGACCAGCGTAACAACACTTAGGTTCCCAAGGATCAAGCAAACGTTTCAAGTGGTGCCGCCTTCCTACTTCGCAAAACACATTGGTGATTGGATGTCACTAGTAGAAGCAAGAAACTGAGCTGAACTGAAGCAATCCAACTGAACTAAAACTTTTTCCAAATCGATCATAGAGGAGTACATTGAAAAGGATTAATACCATTGTGTAGACTGATGGTTTGATGACAAGAGCGTAGAGTGAGTAGTATGGTTACAGTCGAGGGTGCCTCCCCCTCGTGGACTCTCCAAGATAGCAAGTGTATATCTGTCTGCCTACCTGCCTGGTTGCGATGCGCTAGACAACCTAGGATCACTTTTTTCTTTCGTTTCGTTTCGGGGTCTTGTAGACATCAAAGGTAATGAAGAAGCAGACGCTGCAGCGAGAAGAGATGAAATTGTCATACGACCTGAGGCGGTAGTTGCCCCAACTATTATTAATGTGTAACAACACATGTAAACTTCATTGGACAGTTACTGTAACTTTTCCAGTGAAACAGAGCGCCCGTAAATTGCAAATGGCAGGTGATCGCAGTCGTCGTGAACAAGTTTGCATCACCAGACATCAAATTGGGAACATGAACCTGGCGTCCTGTTACTAGACCAAGAACTTTCATTATGCAGTTGTTGGGAGGCACTTACGGAGAATATGTAATTAAAGACTGCAGTGATCATGCTGAACACAGACGTGAGTTGAAAAATGAACAATAGAGAGACCTCTGCCCTCCTTAAGACAGAAAGTGTACTATATCGGCTCTAACAAGACTGATTTGTATTTACGTATATACGCAATAAAAATTTCCATTTTCGTTATGAAGCATGTAGCGGGTGAAATGAGATTTTGCAGGCACGTGGCAGGGTATACTCTCCATGATCACAGAAGAAATACACATATACGGCAGAAACTGAGTATTATGAGTATACTCGATAGGATTGCCCAGTATCGGCTGAATTTGTGGGAACATCTTTTGCCGAATGGATGACTACCGCATCCCTAAACAACTATGGAACTATAAGCCGAAGGGACGGACAGTTGTGGAACGTCCGAAGAAGCGCTGGGGTTATCAGCTCTAGAGTCTTTTTCTGTTTAAGACCGGAACAAACAATCCTTGGTTTAATCCTTGCAGATGATGATGATTATTATTATTAAGCTTCTATTTAGGTGAGAAACGGCTTTGATAATGGTGGAAAACTGCAATACTTCTGGTTGAAATTATTGCGCTAAATTTCATATATACTTAGAAAAGCACTAAACTTAACAAAATTGAAGATAATTAAAACATTATGTTTTTAAATATTTTTTAGTCCTTTCACCTTCAATTTAAAATGTATTTTACTCTAAATATAGAAACCAATCTTGCAATCAGATATTAACGCCAAAAGTCATTCTAATAATGATCTTAAGTGACTTACACTACGTTAAAAAATACAAGTAATAAACTAACAAGTTTTGTGCTTACATTTTACAAAATGTGAGGAGATTTTTAAAATGTTTCTTAACTTTGAGAAAAGTCAAATTAAGACACATTTAAGACATGACAATAACATAGTAACTTATAATGAATATTTAACCTGCAAGAGTATATGTAAGTGGCAAAACACATGGAAATTATCTTCTTTTTCTTTAGCATTTCCGGAAAAAGGCAACCAGCATCAAATATCCCTCCACCACTTTTCCAGTTTTTCGACAACTTAACTCGTTTCCTTATGGCGCCTAGCTTAATGTAGGTAGTATTTTGGTGGCTTTCTCAAAATGTGTTCCCTCCAGCGATTTCTAAAATTTACTATTTTCTTTTTTTTTAGTATACCTTTTACTCCCAACCAATTCTCAGTAATATTACGGAGAATATACTTCACTAAGTGGGAAGTAATTAGCAGCAGTTAAGGAACACCTTTCATTACAACACTAAGTAGAGTCACACGTAGTAATCTTCTCAGGAACCTGTAACATCATGAACAATCTATAGTATTCATAAACAACTCACACACGAGGAAGCCGTAATGATAGCAATATAGAAATAACGCTATGTCGTCAACTTTTAAAGAACGCTAGTTTCTAGTAAAAAATAACAATTGAATGAAATGAATGCTTTTTGAAAATATAATACAAGTACTTTTATTTGTTTAAATGGACTATGTGTTAACATTTTAACTACTGAGATTCTTATTTTATACTCGTGGATCTCCACTTTAGATACTTTCATTTTGTTTTTGGATACTTTCAGACACCATTTTGTTTTTGCTTTTATTTAAATATATACTAGGTCTGTCCTGACTATTCCAATCAGTAAACATTCTGATTTCGCTTTCTTGTCTACGAAAATTATTATATAGGATGGCTGTTTTTTTTTTAGCACAGTGAAAATACAATAAAAATAATTATTGTATAAGTAATGCGTAAGCATTTTAATTACATTTTTGAAAACTGAATAACGTTATATTGGGAATGTATATTTAATAAAATTAAATGTGCTGAAGGCATACAATATTAAATTGGCAGAACACGCGATGAATCATTTACTCTGCCATACTTACACGTAGTCATGCAGGTTTCAATAGATCTTTTGTCTAGTGTTTCTACTGCCTCAGGACTAACTATTAGACTGCTACCTGTATCCTTTGTCTCTCTCCTATTACAAAAGGTACAATACGGAGGGCATAAAACCCCCTCCTTTACCTTCAGGGTATTATCAGGGTCAAACAGTTTCCTTTACGTAAAACGTTCTTAGTCAGTCCAAGGAAATTTATTAATGAAATTTCTATACACTTTCCTTTAAAGCTGTTCTTAGTAATTATAATACAATTAACAACTTGTAGTGTATCCTATTTGTTAAAACTTTAATGTTTTGTTTAATACTTGCTAGTGATGAAAATGATGATGATTTTGTGCATAACGTTTATTTGCAAATACTCCTTAAGGAGGCACTATCAGTTGACAAAGCTAAATATGGATAAATATGGTGGAATCCAATATATTTTCAAACTTTTTAAGACATCAGTGTGATACTATGTCAAAAAGACAACATAGGAAATCTAATAATATGCAATAAAACACGAGATGCACAAAATGCTACTTACAGGAATAGACTGCTCGGTGCTCTAAATGACCTTAGACAATAATTGCTTAAGACTTAGTGAATGGAGAACTATGCAATATAGTCGAGGATGCAAATGTTTAAAGGATGTGACTTTGAGTCTGACCATTCTCATATCAAACGCTAGTATTCCTTGACCCACAGAACGGCAGTTACCCAAACAAACATTCAAGGTACATATATTACAAGACGATAGATTACGACAACTGAACCAGGCTCAGCTGTGTTGATTTACGTAACAAACATCGACAAATAATAATGTAAGTCAAGAGTGCCATAATATCAGAGCTATTATCTGGGATATATAATATCCCACGCGACATAAGAAGCATTAAGAACGAGACGTAAAATACACGAAACCGCGGCATGCTTATATGGAATGACGATATTGCCCAAATAATAAATGTAAAGAGACAGACCTGTTTGAAATATTTAGCTTTAAAAACTAATCAGACAAAGTCAGTGTCTGAACTTTGCTGTGCCATTCACATATAACCTCTGCTGTGCAACTGCCAGAAAAGAAGTAACGAAAATCAAACGAAATATTCGTGAGAACTCTATAAGTGATACAGAGCAGGAATTGCTGGTTAGGGAGAAAAAGCTTGCAAAATATTATTCATCTTAATCAAGCAGACTCAGATAATTTAAAGATCAGTAATATGGCAGAGGAGAAGAAGGAATGGCACAGACAGTATGAGTGGCTGTGGACTCAGGAGCAACTTGAGGAAACAAAATTTCCAGACAGCAATAAATATGTGGATTTCCTACAATGCTGTAAAAAGAGAAAATCACTCGGCACTGATGGATTGAATTTTGAGCTTACAAAGTATGCGTCAGCCTACCTGCTTGATTTTGTATTGAACTTCATTAATCTGTGCTGTACCACCGGTCATATTGAAGATTGGCAGATTTATTTTTTTTTTTTTCGGCAGGGCAGGTGAAAATCTCTATAGACACACTGGAGCCCCGTAGCTCCAGGTAGTGTGGGACTCTAACCCACTAAAAACACCTCCCTTTGCAACAACTGAGCGAGCCCATCAAGTTGCTTTTCTTTAATATTACAGTCACGGTTTATGGGGTAGAAGCCCACTGGCTGTTCCCCGGGTTGAGATTATTGCCTTTCTCTCTTTTAGAGTTTTACAGATTTAAATGCACTAGTGTGTCACCAAATCTTGGGGCTTCAATCTTTTAAGCCTTCTTAACGTGTGAGGAGCTTCTTCCACCACGCAAAGCATTTCTGGATTTATATGAGTCTGAATTCTCCTGTCATGGTTAACTGCATATTTTGTTACGATTTCACTGACATATTCTACTTTGAGATCTTTGTGCAGATTGTCATTCCTAATATACCAGGGGGCATCAACGATACTCCTAAGTACTTTGTTTTGAAAAGTTTGGATCATTTGAATGTTAGATTTCTTGGTGCATCCCCAGAGTTGTACACCATAAGTCCACACAGGTCTCAGCACTTGTTTATACAACAGCAATTTGTTTTCAACTGTTAGTTGTGAATTCCTACCTGTTTAAACTTTGTACTGTTTTATCAGCTGTAAGCAGTCTACTAACATTGCACGGCACGCGCGGATGACGTCACGCGTTATCAAACCTTGCAATCGGCCAGCCTAGCCGACTGCAAGCCAGTATTAGTTCAGTTTATAACACGACTCCGAGCGCAACTCTCGTTAAACACATCTCTTACAGCCGCGGCTTTTGGCTATTATACAGCATACATTTATAACATTCAACTTTAATCGTCTACCTGCGTCCATCTACCATGGACCACGATTTCATTCAAAGTTGATTTCGGGCATTATCGCCTCAAAATGCATCCGCACGTGCTGATCGTAACTAACAAACCAAAGTATTCAATAAACGCATGTTCAATATCTTAAATACAGTCCACTTCTTTCTAACAAACAATCCAGCCTTCCTTATTAGCGTCTTTGGAATAACTCGCGATTCTTCAAGAGCTTCCAAACCGCATCATTTTTGGTCCCACCGGACCGGATTTCACATTTCAGGCCAAAAACGACATCATTTTTGGTCCAATCAGGCAGGATTTCATATTTTCAGGCCAAAACAAACTAGATCATTTTTGGTCCCAACGGCAAAGATTTCTCATACCTGAGTACACAGGCGACAGCATTTATTTATGTACATCATTTCTGGAAAAACCAATCTGAATTTAATCACGACAGACGGGCATCATTTTCGTCCTGAGCGACACCATTATCGTGAATCACGTCGCAGTCATCTCGACAAGATTCAGCCAAGCAGTAGACCAGAGACGACGGGACGAAACAGGACAACATTTTCGAGATTCCACAGCTTTAATTGATGGAGGGTACAACATGAGGCAACGGCTAACCGGCAGAGACAGGAGGTGTAGCAGCTCCAAACGGGATCGAAGCCAGCTTCATCACGAATGGATCGACGACCACGTGACTATAAACTTTACCTATATTTGATTTATTTTTAATAATATTTCACTCAGTGTGTATTTTTTGACATATTTATATAAACAATTAACTTATTACACAATATAAATTAATAGATGGTTGGCAGCTCATTCTCAGTCAGAACTTTAAAGATAAAGCTATACTTTGTAATCATTTAGATTTATAATTTCAATAATTTAATTGCCAACGAGTTTGATTAGTTAGAGAGAGTAAGTTTATGTTCAAACCAACGATCGCTAGCCACCAAACGTATTTAAACTCATTCAAAATTAAGTTTGTGGTTCACATGCTCGATGCTCAATTGTTTCTAAATATCTTTCCCTTTTTTATCTCAAACTGTAATAATGGCCGATGTAAGGGCTCTGATAAAAAAACGAGGTACAATTAAGGCCTCAATATCCCGAATAAATACCTTCGCGGATAATTTTGATGTGTTAAACAGCGATCCTCATGCGCTCAAAATAAAACTGCGTCATTTGATGGAATTATCCACCAAATATGACGAGATACAGTCACAAATCGAGGCTGAGGAAGCAGACGTTGCGTCAACAAGTGATAGAGTGCAAACGGAGGACGATCTCTGTGCTATAGAATGCAAATTGCAACACTTGTTGGAGCAATCTGAGCACTTGAACCAAAAACCACTAATTAATACTGATGGTAAACAGCCTAAAACAACCCCCATTCAATTGGAACCAATAAAATTACCACGGTTCGAGGGTAGTATTGTGGAATGGCAACATTATTACCATATTTTTATGGAACTAATTCATGTCAGAACAGACCTGACAGATATACAGAAGCTTCATTATTTGCACTCGTCATTACATGGCGAGGCGCTTAACGTAATAAAATCATTACCCATAACACATGAAAATTACGCGGTGGCTATCGATCTGTTGAGGAATAGATATGATAGTAAGCTGATTGTCTCCGCTCACCACGTGTGGAATGTACTAGACGTACCATTAGTCCAGCAGGAATCCCAAGGTAGCATATCGCAATTTATTGATCAAATCTCTGGAAATATAAACGCTTTAAATAATCTCAAACTGCCAGTCAACACGTTTGAAATTATTGTCGTAAATCATCTAGCCAAAAAACTTGACAGTTACACTTTACGTTTGTGGAAAGAGAGTTTATCGGAGCATAAACTCCCTGATTTTAATAGTTTTATAAATTTTTTAAATTCACGTAGGAAACTACTGCAAAATATCGATAACGCGACTAGCCCAACGAGCAGGTTGAACAAAAGCGATAAGTCTCCTTATCGCAAAGCAGTTAAACAGATAAGCACTCCAAAGGGCGCATTCCACTCACATATTAGAAATAATTTATGCAGGCTATGTAACGGTGGACATAGACTTAGCGATTGCCCACAATTTATATCGCTGTCTATCCCTGATAGAAAAAATGCGTTACTAAAAAACAAACTTTGCTTAAACTGTCTCCGTTCGGGACACGAGGGTTCAAAATGTCCCTCCAAATTTTCATGTAAAAAATGTTCTAGGCGTCACCACACCACGATTCATGTCCCCAACAGGGACGTAACTTCTGTTAACAACCAGTGCTCACTGAAATCACAGACCAATAAATCGGTATTGTTATCTACCGCCGTCTGTATGACATACAATAAAGTCGGCAAAAAATTTCCCGTTAGGATATTACTGGATTCCGGTTCTCAAGCGAACTTTTGCACAATGGATTTCGCCCGCAGGTTGGGCCTCCAATTAGTTAAATCGCAATTGCCCATCACGGGTATAAACAACTCGCTTTCCCAGGCTGACTTCAGTACTAACGTAAGGCTACATTCACGCTATAAACCCTTCACGTTAAACGCACATTGTGCCGTATTACCCAGTATAACTAATAATTTACCGGCGGAGTCGTTCAATCTTACCTCTTTAAATTTACCCAAGCGCATATTCTTGGCGGATCCTCACCTACATTGCTCATCGCAAGTCGATATATTAATCGGCGCTCAATATTTTCTACAATTAATTGAACCTGTGAAATATACGCGCGGACCACACTTTCCTATAATTCAGGAAACCAAGTTAGGATTTATTTTGGCCGGTGACTTACCATTCAACGTCGATGTGACTAAAACGGTTTCTTCATTTATGGTCTGTAAGGATGATAATCAGGTTTCCTCGCAACTAAAGGAATTTTGGAAGTTGGAGGAAATCTCTAGTCGCGAAACCCGATCTGAGGACTCACCGTGTGAAAGGCATTTCGTGGAAAACACTAGCCGCAATCGCGACGGGAGATTCGTGGTAGCCCTGCCCCGCAGATCTGACAAATCTTATTTGGGAGATTCTCTCCGCGGAGCAATACGCAGATTCCAATCGTTAGAATTCAAATTCAAGCAGAACCCTACCCTTTACAAGGATTATAGCGAGTTCATGAATGACTACTTAAGACTTGGCCACATGTCGCCGCTTAATGAATACGATCTGTCGCTTGACAGGTCAGAGATCTTTTATCTGCCCCATCACGCAGTCTTCAAAGACTCTAGCTTAACCACTAAATTGCGCGTGGTATTTGACGCATCCGCTAAAACCACCAATAATTTGTCCCTTAACGACACTTTAATGGTCGGTCCTACGATCCAGCAGGATCTGTTTTCGATAATGGTTCGGTTCCGCACCCACCGATACGTGCTTATTGCGGACATTGAAAAGATGTATCGCCAGATCATTGTTAATCCTAAGGATTCAAACTTGCAACGCATTGTTTGGCGTGATGCACCGCATAAGAAATTGCGACATTACGCGTTAAGGACGGTTACATATGGCACTGCTAGTGCCTCCTTCCTTGCTACGCGTTGTCTGGCTCAAATAGCTTATGAAAATAAAGCCGACTACCCTACCGCTGCTAAGGCCATAGCAAATGACTTTTACGTAGACGATCTCATAACGGGTTCGGATGATCCGAACAGCTTAGCTGAAATGAAAGGCGAGATCGAGAAGTTGTTGAGGAGGTATGGTTTTTCGTTACACAAATGGTTCTCTAACCACCATAAGATTACGACTCTTCGCGCCCAAGTAACCCGTGACTTCGGCAAGGGTCAAAACGTGCGTACCTTGGGCATACAGTGGAATGTTGAGGGGGATAACTTTTTGTACACCGTTAGGGGTGATGACAATTTAACCGTTCTCAACAAGAGAAGCGTGTTGTCAATCATTGCCGGGATCTATGATCCACTAGGTCTAATTGCTCCCATCACATTTTGCTGCAAGCATTTTGTGCAGCAGTTGTGGTTGGCGGGCACTGATTGGGACGAACCCTTGTCCGGGTCACTGGCCAATCAATGGTCGGAATTATACGCCCAATTAGTCTCTGACACTCATTTTGAGATTACGAGGTCGGTTAAGAGTTCGAACAGTTACCCAGTTAGTTCATTGCAGCTGCACGGATTCGCCGACGCTTCGGTTAAAGGTTACGCGTGTTGCATTTATGTGCGGGCGGTCTATTCGAACGGCGCCATATCATCAAACTTGTTGTGTGCTAAATCTAGGGTCGCTCCGCTGAAACAGATAACGCTTCCTAGACTTGAACTTTGTGCTTGTTTATTGTTGGCTCAATTAGCATCCAAGGTTTTAAATGCCGTCGATTACAATTTTGACGGATTATATCTTTATTCGGATTCGATGATAGCGTTGTACTGGATACATCAGCAATCTTCCCGCTGGAAGGTATTTGTGGCTAACCGTGTCGCAGAAATACAGCGTCTTGTTAGCAGCAGGGGAACTTGGCGTCATGTAGTATCGAATGACAACCCTGCCGACGTTTTATCGCGCGGTTGCCTCCCTCGTAGTCTGCACTGTCATGCTCAATGGTGGCATGGTCCCTCCTGGTTGGCTCGTGATGCGGCCTCATGGCCGGTCAGCGCGTTCGACATTAATACTCCCTGTACCTTTCCCGACATTGAAGAGGAACGTCGCAAGCAGGCTCAGACCTCACTAATTGTCGCGTCCTCAACACATAGTTACATTGAAAACTATTCATCTCTTACGAGGCTTATTCGCGTCTTCGCCTACTGCCGTCGATTTCTTCGCAATTCTAGGCTCGCGGTGGTTGATAGAGACACGTCCTTTTTGTCGGCTCAAGAATTGTCTGACACGCTCTTGGTTTTTGTCCGGCAATCTCAGAAGTTGCATTTCGACGTAGAGGTTAGGGAACTTGAGGCACACCGGTGCCTTCCACGCAGTAGTAAAATTCTTGCTCTCAACCCATTCCTGGATAAATCAGGCATTTTAAGAGTGGGTGGACGCTTGCAATTCTCCCCACTTAGCTACGAGACTAAACACCAAATAATTTTACACCCGCACTCTCATCTCACGAGATTAATAATTGAATACGAACACATCCGTTTGTTGCACGCTGGAGTGCAATCAACTCAAGCTTCGCTTAGGCGTAAGTATTGGATCATACACGATAAGTCCTATATCCGCTCAGTGATACATAAGTGTGTCACTTGTTTTCGTTTCCGGGCTAAAGGCGCGAATCAATTACTCGGTCAATTACCCTCTTCTAGGGTCACGCCGTCAAGGCCATTCTCACAGTCGGCCGTGGATTAGGCAGGTCCGGTGCTTTTGCGCCATGGCGGGCAGCGCTCTAAGTCCACGACCAAGGCATATATCGCTCTATTTATATGCATGTGTACTAGGGCCATCCATTTAGAATTGGTGTCGGATCTTACTTCCAACGCCTTTATAGCGGCTTTAAAAAGGTTCATATCGCGCAGAGGTATTCCCGCGCAAATATTTTCGGATAATGGCACGAATTTTCGTCGTGCCAACCACACGTTGCATGATTGGTACAAATTTTTAACCTCCAAGGAAGTTGAACAATCTTCTCTGGAGTTTTGCGGTCTCCACGGCATCAAATGGTCCTTTATCCCCCCTTCAGCCCCTCATTTCGGTGGTTTGTGGGAAAGTGGTGTAAGGAGTGTTAAATTACATTTACGTCGCGTAATTGGCGGTACGATCTTGAATTTTGAGGAATATTCTACCCTTCTTTCTCAAATTGACGCTTGCCTTAATTCACGCCCGTTATGCGCCGTGTCCGACGATGCTAGAGACCCTGAACCCTTAACACCCGCTCATTTTTTGGTCGGTGCTCCACTGACGGCACTTCCGGAACCCGACTATACACAAGGCAATAATACTCATTTGGGCAGATGGCTTCTGCTCCAAAAATTTACGCAGACCATCTGGAAACGGTGGTCTAGGGATTATCTGCACCAGCTGCAGCAGCGCAACAAATGGCGCACCCCATTTAAGAATTTGAAGGTCGGACAACTTGTCCTCATTTTGGATGACAATTCCCCCCCTCTAGAATGGAAGCGTGGGGTAATTACCAATGTTTTTCCGGGTCAAGATTCCTTAGTACGCGTCGCAGAAGTACGCACCGCGCTAGGTATCTTACGCCGACCCATCCACAAATTATGCCCCCTTCCGGTGGCAACAAGCTAATCGTATGCGTGCCATACGAGACATACGAGGTGTGTGTGTGTGTGTGTGTGTGTGTGTGAGTGTGTGCGTGTCACATTACATGGAACACGCCCGGGACATTCCCCGGGGTGAGCATACAAGTCAATTGTATCATAAGCATTGTAACATTGTTAAGTGTCGCTAGCTATTACAGAAATAGTGATTGTGTCTCATATGTACTATCAATTATTATGAATGTTGTGTATTGTTAATATGTTTATGTGATTCAAATTCCGAGAACCACAAGTGTCAGTTATAGTGTCAATTATTCTATATGTGTATTGTATTTTTCAATGTCATGTACCATTGAACTTTGATACGATTATGATAACATTATGTTTCTATTATTTCTATTACTATATATGAAGCAGTGATCAAGATGGTTTCTCTTATATAATTTAAGATTATTATTTACGTTTGTCAAGGTTTAAATATATGTATTTTTTATCCATATGTTATGCTTCAAGAGAGATCATGTTCAGTTATGTAAAGGTTCATTTTTATCATGATTTATTATTTGTTGTACCTTTTCTAGTACAGAAATTGTTTTGTTTTGACTTAAGCTTTGTGCTAGGTTAATGAATTTTGTTTTCTACAAATTTTATATATAAGTCTTTAAGTATATTATGTTTATTATGTCTATGCTCTCTGGCCAGTGCGCCAATTATTGTATCGCTTACGACATGTAAGTCTAAGTATTATATTGTTCAATTTAACCGTTAATGTACAAAATCGTCCCGATTTTGGCGGGCAGTATGTTTAAACTTTGTACTGTTTTATCAGCTGTAAGCAGTCTACTAACATTGCACGGCATGCGCGGATGACGTCACGCGTTATCAAACCTTGCAATCGGCCAGCCTAGCCGACTGCAAGCCAGTATTAGTTCAGTTTATAACACGACTCCGAGCGCAACTCTCGTTAAACACATCTCTTACAGCCGCGGCTTTTGGCTATTATACAGCATACATTTATAACATTCAACTTTAATCGTCTACCTGCGTCCATCTACCATGGACCACGATTTCATTCAAAGTTGATTTCGGGCATTATCGCCTCAAAATGCATCCGCACGTGCCGATCGTAACTAACAAACCAAAGTATTCAATAAACGCATGTTCAATATCTTAAATACAGTCCACTTCTTTCTAACAAACAATCCAGCCTTCCTTATTAGCGTCTTTGGAATAACTCGCGATTCTTCAAGAGCTTCCAAACCGCATCACTACCTAACAGCCAGTACAATTTCCTGAATTTTATGTTGAGTTCCTCTTTCTTTTTTTTCACATGCTCCTTCCATTTAAGTTTTCCGTCCAGAGTCATACCCAAATACTTAGCAGTGTTAGAGTATGGCACTTCTTGTTCATTAATGTAGATCTTTTGTATTTATATTTTTCTGTTGGTAAAATTGGTGTGTATTGATTTCGTTTCATTGAGTTTGATCCTCCAGCGTCGAGTCAAATCCCATACCTCTGCGATTGAAGTTTGCAGTTTATTGGCCGCTGTCTCGGCATCATTACCTACCGCCAGAACAGCAGTATCATCCGCAAAAGTCGCAACGGTTGTTTCCTCACTGTTTGGTAAATCTCTCGTGTATAACAAATACAAAATTGGACCCAATACGCTCCCTTGGGGAACTCCCGCGGATATTTTCTTTAAAGTTGAATATTCATCCTCATGCTTCACCCTAAAGTATCTTTCTGAGATGTAAGACTTTAGTATCAGATAGAATTCTTCTGGGAGATCCCTATGTAACTTGTACTGAAGCCCATGATGCCAGACCTTATCAAAAGCCTGCGCTACATCCAGGAAGACGGCTGAGCAAATGTTTTTCCCTTCAAGAGCCTTTTCAATAACATGGGTGATTCTTTGTACCTGGTCAATAGTGGAGTGCTTTTCTCTGAATCCGAATTGATGATCCGGCAACAGGGTTCTTTCCTCTAACAAAGGCTTTAATCTCTTCAAAAACAGTTTTTCAAATAGTTTTGAGATCACCGGTAGCAGGGAGATTGGCCTGTAGGACTTTTTATCTGTTGGGGCTTTGTCAGGTTTTAGAATCATGATAACCTCAGCCACCTTCCACAGACTAGGCACATACTTCAGCCTGAAGGCAGCGTTGATCAAATGGAGTAGTTTTCTCATGGCTTTTCCAGGCAGTTCCTTTAGTATTTGGCCTGTTATCAGGTCAAAACCCGGGGCTTTTTTTGCGCTTAGATTGCTCTTAATTTCTTCTCTCAATTCCTGTGGCGTTACTTTCTGTATGTTTTCCTATCTACTTTCGGCTCAAAGTTAGTGTTTTCCTCTGCTGTTTGTCTAGGTAACGGCTGGAAGATTTCCTCAAGGTGTCTGGCAAAGAGAACGGCTTTCTCCGCCGCACTTTTCGCCCATGTCCCGTCTTCCCGGCTGATGGGCGACTGGTGGGTTTTCGGCCTTTTCAGTCCTTTAGTACTCTTCCAAAGTGAATAGTCTGTATCCTTCTGAGCTGTTAGCTTGCTTAAATATTTTCCAATCCCCTCATTTTTAATCTTTTTTATCAGTTCCTTCAGCTCATTACAGAGCAAGTTCAAGGCTCTTTTATTTTCTGGTGTGCGAACTCGCTGCCAGGTTTTCCTGGCCTTCCTCTTTTTCCTGACAAGTTCATTCACCTCTGGAGGAGGGCAGATTATTCTCTGTTTCAGTTTTCTGTTGATCTGGGGAGTGCTTTCCCATGCTGCTTTCTGAATATTAGTATTAAATCTCTCGACTTCTTCATCTAACTGGTAAATATCATTCAAAGGGACATGAAGGTCTATGCTTTCATCCAGTAGTTGCCTGAATGGGGTCCAATTCGTCTTGTTACTTGAAAGCTGGCAAGGGTATGACCGAGAAATAACCTCATCATTTATTGTCATGACAACCGGTGAGTGGTCCGATGAGAGATCCTCACAGTTTTTAACATCTATGTACCTGCTGGATAATCCTTTAACAACGTAAAAGTCAATCAAATCAGGAAATTTG
The DNA here is from genome assembly GCA_034769895.1 of Magicicada septendecula. Lineage (NCBI taxonomy): Eukaryota > Metazoa > Arthropoda > Insecta > Hemiptera > Cicadidae > Magicicada > Magicicada septendecula. The sequence goes on from CM068369.1 coordinate 149,370,324, forward strand.
TTGCCATCTGCAGGCCAATAAGTTGGGGTAGCGCTTGAGTGAAAATCAAGTTTTACTTCAATCCCAGCTTTGTATAGTTCCCTGCCTTTGGTGGTCGATAACCTAGAACCCCAAAAGGTGTTTTTGGCGTTAAAATCACCTCCAACAATGAAGTAATTCCCCAGCATTTTGAATAAATTAACATAATCTTCTTTTTTCAGATTTTGCCTTGGTGGGCAGTATATTGCAGAAATTTTAAAGTTTCCTTTACCAAGCAGCTGCAGTTTGACAGTTACCACTTGAAACGAGTCCTCCTCTATTTTCAGGTCTTCATAATATTTGATAGTGCTTTTCAGCAACAAGGCCGTGCCTCCTCTGGCTCTATCCGCTGGATGAGCCGCATGATAGCAGCTATATCCTCTTATATTAACAATCGCATTTCTGGTAAGGTGGCTTTCCGAGATTAGGCAGATGTCAATGCTTTCCATATTTAGAAACAATTCAAGCTCCGTTATCCGTTGCAGAAGTCCATTTGCATTCCACGTTGCAATTCTTACGGTGTTATACATGTTTTTGGCTTAGAGAGGGGCAGCAGTTACTTGTGCGCCCACCTGCGCAATTTTTTTCGACAATTTGTTGTTTATTTGCTGTTGCTCAGCGAGTTTCTCGAGAATTTTGTCAGTAGAATCTTTTTGTTTTTCCATCGCCTTATTCAGGACGTCAAGTCTTTCAGTGACCTCACTAAGCACTTGATCCATTTTCCCAGCGTTTCCTGCGGTCTTGAGTTGTTGTTGTTTCACTGCTCTTGCATAGCTGTTCGTCCCTGTATCCCTACCTCTCGCTGGTAGAGGAGCTTGTTTGCCCCTCGAAGTCACAGTAGGTAGATATAACGGGATTTTTTCCCCGGAAGACATATTCCCGACACCAATAGTCTTTTTCTTATTGTTTTGGCGTCTTTGATTCTTCATTTGCTGTAGTTGCTTGGCCACCTCACATCCTCTGTAGCTGGCAGGATGTTGCTCCCGACAGTTAACACAAGTGGGCGGCGTGTTATGATTTATCGTGCAATCGCTAGTATAATGTTTGCCTAGGCATTTTACACACCTAGGCTCCCGATGGCAAAATTTCTGCGTATGGTTGAAACCTTGGCATTTTTTACATTGTGGTATAAGGCCCGAGTTTTTCCGAAGCGGTTCGATTTTAACCCTCATGTTGAGAATTGATCTTATGTTATATATATTATCTACATTTTCCTCATGATCGAACGTGAGCATGAACAGAGGAAGCCTTACCCTACTAATCTCCTCCTTCCCCTGTTCATCCTTTTTCCTTTCTTTTTTAATGATGTTCACAGCATCAATTATTTTGAATCCCCTCTGCTGGAGATCAACCTTGATCTCCTGGTTTTCGCACGTTGGGTGGAGACCTCTAGCCATAACCTTAGTGGGCCTACGGCTTTTGTCCTCGTACGTATACCACTGCTTATTTTCATCACTCAGTTTTTTTTGCCAAAGCTCTATATGCGTCCGAGTTCAATGTTAGGATTTTCCATATATTGTTATTCATCGCCACAATTTTGTATTCCTTGTCTGCAACTGATGCCATCAGTGATTTAATATCTGCATATTTGGTTATCCCAACTACATGGATTGGTGGAGGAGGTGTAGTTTTTCCCTTTTCCACTCTTATCTAGTCCTAACCTTCCTTGAGTTACCTCATCCTTATTAGGGTTGCCCTTATTAGCAGCAGTCCCTTCCCTACTAAGGTTGAGGAAGTTTCCTGCTTCTGCCTCTGGAAAGGATTCAGCTTTTCGCTTTCTTCTGCGTTTCTTGGTTTGCTTGACTAACCAGTCAGTTTCTCTTTCTAGTTCTTCTTCGTCTGTATGATAACTAACTGGAGTTTTAGTGCCAGTATCGTGTTCAGGCAGTTTACCCTGTAATATCATTATTTTTTTAAGCTGTTAATTTTCCTCTGTCAGCTTATGTAGCTGCTTATTCAGTTGATTCATGGTTTTTTCCATTTCATGTAATCTATTTTGCAATTCAGCTTTCTCTTTATCCACTTCTGTCGTATTATCGATCCCGCGCGTACCTGCTTGAGCCGTGTGTTCTGGTGGTGATCTTGATATTGTTGATCTCCTTTCAAATGGGTTTATATGCGAAAGTTGGCCCTCCCCAGAATCCATAGGGCCGACCTCCATAAAGGAGTGTGGATTTTCCAGAGTACCTGGTCTGCCACCTGGGGTAGTTAATCCGTTTGTTTTATACATCGCATAATTTCTAGGTGATTTTTGATCAAGGTTTTCTTCCTCTAGCCTTTGATAATCCAATATCTTACTGCAAGGCAACAGTGCTAGTTTGGTCCGCCCCGGGTATTTTATTTCCCCGGTACCCACCATATCTGGTGAGCATTCCCCTATCCGCCACCCGGGGAGGCGCCCGATGGGAGACTAGCACTCCACACGGGAAGATTGGCAGATGGCAAAGTAGTTCCCATATTCAAAAAAGAAGAGTGTAGTGACTGTGATTACTTCAGAGGGGTCAACCTGCTTAACATATATTAAAATTGTATACATCTATTTAAGAAACGACTGACTGTAATAACGGGGATTATTCTTCCAGAGACCCAGCATGGTTTCAGGAAGGGCAGATCGTGTTTAGATTGCATCTTCACAAGAACCCAGGATATCGCCAAGCACAGAGAATATCACTTCCCAACGTACATAGGTTTTATCGATTGCAGAAAGGCATTTGATAAAGTGAATAGGGGCAGGATGTGGACAATAATTGCAACACCTCATTAGAGGCATAAAAAGTCTTCATGTGGAAAACAGGAAGATGGGGCACAAATCCTAGTGTGAGTCTGATCAATTGTGGAATATAAGGGTGCCCATTGTCACCTTCTATTTTTAATTTATATATATATATATTTTTATATATATACACACATACACACACGATGCCATACACAACATTTTATGATTGGTAAGTCTACAGTTGACACATTGTTATTTGCTGATAACCAGGCTATCCTGTGAAACTCAAAAAGGGGCTTGCGGCATGGGGCTAACCCCGTACAAGCAAAAAGTATTGTAGATGGTATTGTTCTGGAGCAGTTCAGTAATTTAAAATATCTGGGCTTTATTGTGTTTAATACTAACAAACGATGTGCTGAGTAAGCTACGCAAGTACAACCGTACATGCGTGACCATCGAGAGAAATCTCAAGTCAACGAGAAATACGTCTGTAGGTCTACAAGGTGACGACCCTCCTGACAGTTCTCAATGGGTCTTTGAGAATTGAATTTTAACGAAATCCCAGGCTAGTCGTATTCATGCGGCCGAAATTATTTTTCTCAGGTACCGTACGTGGTATAGTTTGTAAGACTGTAGAAGAAAGATAGAAAATAAATATTAGGTATACATTAGATAGGATTTCCTAATATCGGCTAAAATGGCTGAAACATATTGTTACGATGGACTACTTGATCGTCGTAGGTACAGTGGAAACAAAATACAAGCCACCAATTAAGTCAATAATTACCAGCTTTAATTTTCACAGTTAAATAGTTCGTAATTAACAACACAGTTCCTTACAACAAATCAAATAAAAATTGTTCACACGCAATAAAATGTCCACTAATATTAAACACAATTGTATTACAATTATCCCGCCCGATTATTAAACACTTCACTAATAACCACTTGAACGCGCACAGTAATGTCGCCCGATAATCACTTGTAATCCTCCGACAATAAACTCGAACCGTACTGTAAATATATCGCAATTATACTGAAAAACTAAGGCCGCTGACGCCTAGTATTTATACAGCGCTAACAGACCAGAAGGTTCCAAACTCCGTCTTAGCGCCAGTGTGAACGATGTAATTAATTGCGGCCTTTACACAGTCCGCGCTGCTGGCGGGTTCCAGAAAAATCTCGCGAATGCGTCGAGAAGCACGTACACAACACAGATTCCGCTGGATTCAACTGGAAGATTCGATAAACACGTAGATTGTTCTGTGATGTCGTAACAATATTAACCAAACTAAATGGATTACAGGCCGTACCCCCAAACAATTATAGATTTATGAGGTAAAAGAATGTTTCTCTTACTCCATGTTCTTTCCTCTTCCATTTTTCAGATCTGTTATATTATATTTCCATTGAATTCTGGGTAGGCCATTGGTATTTTCTTATCTATTCTAAATTCAAATATTCTCCAGGTTCCATTTGCGATAGATGTACGTACTCGATGCACACATCTTTACAAATCTAAGTATTTAAATATCCTGAACATAAAAAATCTTACTAACAAACAAACATTCAAAACAAAACATTATTACCATTACAGGCCTTAACATTACTAAAATAATATTTTTAACAAAATAGTATTACTCAAGACTTTCAAAATTATTCTTGCAGAGTTTTATAAAACTAAACGTGTCCTAATTGTAAGCAAATTACTACAAAATTATCGAAAAGATCTATTAATAAAATATAATAACTGGCACACCTCATCGATCAAAATTTATCTTCTTTAGGTGGATAGTCTGTAACAAGTGAACCCTTTACTCAGACTACCTTCATCATATTTTCATACTTCACGTATCAACATCAGAATATTGTGTGATTTTCGTAATCTAATGAACATAAAGGAATTTCTATTTAAATTATTAAAATATCAATCATTGCGAATAAAAATCTTATGTTAAAGATACAAATCTTACATAGATCTGAAATAACACATAAGTGTTTATTTTTAAAAGTAAACTAAAACTTCTTAACCTGTGAGTGGCAGTTGATACACCTAATGACTGCTGGATATTGTGTTGTGTTGCGTTGTAGTGCCTTTGCACCCGTGTCTCTGTTACAGTTCGGGTTGAGCCCGAGGATAACTATTGCTTGTCAGTCTGACAGGTACCTGAAATCCGGAAAAGATGACTCAAAATGTGCAGTTTGAATACTTGGCAGTCATTATAAAAACAAGTGTAAAATCAAATTGCGCACTAGCATTATTTATACGGGAATTGATAAAGTGACTAACTCATAGTAAGAGCCTTAACGTTAGTGAACCCATATTTCCAACAAAATGCAATTATTTAAAATTTGTATGAATATTATAACAATAATATTTTTATATTAGTGTGTCTTGTTTGTTTATTCGTGAAATAAGCAATTGTCTTTTATAGTATTATATTTGTTGTCGAGTGGTTCGTTAGTTTTTCAATTATTAACGGCTTCACAATAGCGAGAGTATCGTACGCAGCCGTATCGTTTGAATCGGCGCCGAGAGAAATAATTAAATCTGCAATAGATAATCTGATCGAGTCGTTTCTTTTCAATCGATCTATTTTCGCGCCTGTCTGTGAGGTTATTCCGCTTTAGTGGCGACGTACTCGATGTCCCTGCTCTCGCCACAACTTCTCTCCTCTGTCACCTGTGTAGGTAAACCGATACGTACGGTCTAAATTCCCACTGTTGTATTTGTCAATTGTGTTATATTAATTTAATTTGTATAAATTCTCGGAAATATTTGGAGTTGTGGAATATATGGATGTACTCAATTAATGTTAACTTAGCTCTTTAATAATTATCAGTGTTAGTGTGCCTAGAACTTAAATAACTTAAGATTTATTCTACAATTTCATCCAACCCTATTATGCCTTGAAGAGAGTTCTGTCTAATTTTATATTTTTACGCTCCCTCTTTGGTGTCAGATAATTCCGCTATAAGCGCTGTAGTATCGGCTCAACGAAACTTATAGGTTATTCGATGTTTGTATTAACCATTTATTCTCTACTTATTCAGTTACTTTGTTCCAGTTCACTAAACCATACTCCAAATAACAAGGTGTGACAAATATATAACGGTTCTTTATTTGTGTATTCAATTCACATTAACTAAGATATATCCTAATTAATATATGTTGGGACTATAGATTCAGGTATCGATTGTTGATTATTTGATCCTTTGTTTATATTTGGTTATATATTATATTTGACTTGTATTTTATTTATTTCAGGGTGTGAAGGTTCTTGTAACTGTGGGGAAGACTAAAAATACATAATAAGAATGCAAGATTTACAAAAATTATGTGTTGTGTATTTAGTATGATTAATATAATATAACTTTACCAGTCTCTAACGAAGCAAATCACGTAAGCGGTTGATCGCTGAATTCGTTGTTCTGGTCAATTATGAAGTACAGTTTTCTTTCTTCAGTTTAATAAAAGTAATTCTTGTCCTGTCCACTTCGGAATACAGCTTCTGACTTGTTTTACAGCCCGATGGATGTTTCTTCTACACCGCCAGGATCCAAATAGGTTCTTCCTTCGGTTGAAGCAGTTAGTGTTGTTCCGTGTATTTGCAAGGTTATAATTTTTGGTGTTGTGAATATTATGAGTTGTGTTATTGTTAACTCTTTATATTTGATTACTATTTCATCAATTCCCTTCGGACATGGGACAGTCCAAGTTTCTTCTTGTAGAATTCGGTTATTTGTTCTCGATTATTATTTCATAATGTATCGTTATTTTATTAATCTGTGTTAGTGATAGATGTAAGTATTGTCATTGGAGTTTTATCTTTTTTATAATCGTATCTCTTGATTTCGAATATTACAATTCAATATATTCTTCTTGGATTTTTTAAATCATCACGTTCAGTTTTTTCAAAAGCAATTCTTGTTATTTTTTAAATCAACAACCTTCTTCTTAATTTTTTCCCTAGCAACCTATATTAATTTCCGCTTCCACATGTTTTGACTATATAGTGTTTCTTTCATATATTTTTTTGTCTATTCTTTGTCAATTTGCTGTCCTATCGGAATGTAATTTTACCGATAGCTGGTTTATTATTTTATACACATCTTCTATTGGTTTTTTGATAAAATTCCGTTTTTTCCTTTTTTATTATATTTAATCCACCTTCGATATTATTTTTTACCAATCGATATTATGGCATTATGGTATTATTATAATTTGTATAAATTTTATTAAATATTATTATTAACTTAATGTTTTTTCTTCTTTCTATCTCTTCATAGTGCATTTATTAATTATTATTAATTGATGCATCTAACCTTTAAGTTATAAGTGTTTATTTAGTATTTTTGGCTGTTAGGCCTTTTATTGTAAATTGATCTACCTGTGGTTATGTCTGTTAGGCATCTATAGTCCCTTTTATATAAATTCGTACATACAATCAAAACTTAATTATTAACATTTGTATAAACAATTATTTTTCTACATCTAATAACAAATTTATCTTGATCTCTTGATCACATACAACAAAATTCGAACTTATGAACATTGGTTAACTGCCTCACACTTCATTCTATGACAGTCATTGAATAACACTATTTGTTTCATTATTTTTCATGAACTCAACACATATTTGATATAACATCACATACACTTTATCATAACATTTTTGTCATAATATAATACTTTTTTAACACAAAATTCTTATCTGTTATTACCATAAATTAAGTCATTGTATCATTTTTCTATTTTGTTTTTAATTTAACATATATCATTAGCTATTATTTATTTTACAGGTTCGTTTATTCTATTCAACACTACCTTGCATTCTTATTTAATTTTGTCTATGATTATCATTGTCATAATTGGGTCTCTGTTCTATTATGGGATTAAGTATCAATTTATTTATCAATCTGTGAATCTTCTTTTATGTAACATAAATGCTATCATTTTTGTTGCGCTACATATGCTTCCCCTCCTAAAAAAGTTTAGTTTACCTGAATGAAGTTTAGGTCAAATAAACTTGCCTTTTTCACATGCCTTTTCTTAATTTCATTGTTAATGGTTGATGATGGTCTTCTCAATGTAACTTCATTAGACTAGTACTAGTACCTTTTTTATTTAATAACATTTCATCATTTTATTTAACATTCTTGATCATTTTTATTTCTGTACACATTATTTGTTGGTAATTGGCTACACTATTCACTGATACATTAGTTTTACATCTCTCCTATTTATAATTACTCTAATTACTGCATTTTTCAATTATTCTTCTGTCAACACGCTTCTTTCTGTTTTCTTCGTCCTATTCCTTTGGAAACTGAATTTATTTTTGCAACTATTCTAATATTCCTTAAATATTTAATTTCCCTAACAATCCCTAACACATGCGTTGATACAGTTCAAAGAGGCACTGTTTGGCTTCATACTCTGCTGCCCACACCACATCTTAATATAGTACTGCTGGAATTCATCTACAGTCAGCTATAAAATATAATAATAATCTCCTAATAATCTCTTTAATCATTTAATAATAAATATTTGGGAAAAGATTTTTTCTTTGTTGCATTCATATTTCTTCATTACTATTCTTCATATTTCGTAGTTCCATTTTAATTCCTTAAACATTCGTTAATATTGACTTTGACAGTTATCAATTGTAATCATTTTTGTTGAGATTGTAATGTTAAGTATCTTCTTCGTTTGTTTTTTTCCTCTGATCTCAATATTTTTTAATCAGTTGTTGTGTGTTGATCATTATAATTGTATTTCTTACTAAATATATTCCTTATACTTAATTATTCTTCTTCTTATCGTATTTCACTATTTTGGCTGTTTATTTTTTAATGAATTATATTCATAAATACTCTTTCCTTCTTGTCTTCTTTAACATTATATTAGTTACATTCAATCGTTTACTGAGATTGTCCCATCATGTGGCAATGTAGTATGTATTTTAGGTCATATGATTTTTTTTTTTTTCTTTATTTTGCATAAGTAGGTTTGAGGTAATATCTTTTTATCTTGGGGTTCATTCTTCATTATTCACACTATTTCTTTATACACATTTGATAATAATTCTCATTTTCTTCTGTAATCTTGGGGTTTGTTATTCATTATTCACACTATTTCTTTATACACATAATAATAATAATTATCGTTTTCTTCTGTAATCTTGGGTTTTGTTATTCATTATACACATTATTTCTTTATACACATAATAATAATAATTATCGTTTTCTTCTGTAATCTTTAATAAGTTGTTCTTATTATTTTTAGAATTTATTCATTTATATAAATTCTTTTTCTTTTTGTTAATCCAGAAGTTGTTCAAATATAAGGTAGTAAGTTGTCCTTACTTCATTTTAGAATTTATTCATTTATATAAATTCTTTTTCTTTTTTTTGTTAATCCAGAAGTTGTTCAAATATAAGGTAGTAAGTTGTCCTTACTTCATTTTAGAATTTATTCATTATATTTCTTTATGGACTCTTGGTTGTACGTTCCCTTAATCCTCTTCGTGATAGGGTTCATTATTTCATACGTATTGTTATTATTATTTTTTGTTATCACATAGGGCCCAGTATATAATAATAATAATTTTTTAGTTATTCCTTCTAGAGTACTTGGTAGCTCCCTGTTTCTTATTAATATTTTCTCACCCACTTGGTACTTAATTGGTTTTGGGTTATTCTTTTCATATTTTCTTCTCTTCATTTCCGTCTTTTCCATAACTCGGTTATAAAATTTAATTGTTTCAAATTGATATTCTGGATTATTTGGAAAGTTTATAATATCTTGGATTTCTCTAGGTGGAAGCCTTTCAAACATAACAGTATATGGGGTATTTTCAATAGACTGGTGGTATGATATATTTAAAAATTCTTCAGTTACTGACAAGTATTCGTACCACCTTCTCTGTTGGTCATGACAGTAAGTTCGTAGTATTCTGCCAACTTCCCTCAATACACGTTCTGCCGGATTACTGCTGGGGTGATAAACTGAAGTCTTATATGTTCTAATGTTGTGTTTTAACAGATTATTTCTCCATTTATAGCCCTTAAATTGCGTACCATGATCAGTGATAATAGATGACGGTTTGCCAACCTCTGTTATGTACCGTCCGATGACTATTTCCAGAATTTTCTTGGTAGTGGCTCTGCTAATAGCATAAAGTTTAGTGTATTTGCAAAAATGATCAAAAATAATTATTATGAATTTGTATCTGTGATTTCCTCCACTGCGTGGGAAAGGCCCACATATATCTAGAAATACCTTCTCCAGCTTATATTTGGATGTTATTGGAATCATGACTCCCTCCTTCTTCTCATTATTATGTTTAACCATCTGGCAGATGTGACATGTCTGTATAGATTTTTGTACCTTTCTGGTCAAATTTTTTATGTACATTTGTTCTTCTAGGGCTTTGACTATTTTCATGGCTCCCATGTGTCCATATCGTTCATGGTAATCCAATATTAATTTGTTTTCCACAGCTGTGGGAATTACTAGTTTCCAGTTTATTTGTTTAGGATTAACCTTAATAAATAATCGGTCATCATGTATACAGTAATATTTAGTAATAACTTCATCAGCATTTTGTATCTTCTGGCGTATGTTTATTAATTTGGGATCCGATTTTTGGTGTTGACTAATTTCGTTGACAATCATCTCCAGATCCTTCCGACTCTTAATGACATGGTACACCTTCGCTATCTCTTCCTTTTCTCCTTCAAATGATTGATCTTGTATGTTTATTCGGGACAAGATATCGGCTGCTATATTCTTTCTTCCAGGTATATATTCCCAATCAATGCAATACTCTTGCAAGGCAAGGACCCATCTAGTTAGCCGGCCGTGACTAAGTTTACATCTTTTTAGAAAGGAAATTGATTTATGGTCACTTCTTACGGTCACTGGGTACCCGAGTATATAGGTTCTAAATTTATTGCATGCGTACACTACGCTTAGCAGCTCTTTCTCGGTAACGTTGTAATTGCGTTCGCAGCTGTTAAGCACTCTGCTGGCGAAGCTGATTACCATGTGATGTCCTTCTTTATCTTCTTGATATAGGGTAGCCCCTAAGCTAACATTGCTTGCATCACAATTTAAATAAAAGCGTTTGTTAAAATCAGGGTGGTACAACATAACTGTTTCTAAAAATTTCTTCTTGATCAAATGCAGAATTTTATCTTGTTCTGGTCCCCATGCCCACTTGTCTTTAGATGATAATTGTTTCTGAAACTTGGCAGTCACTTTTGAATAGTTATCTTGGAATTTACGGTAATAGTTGCAAATTCCAAGAAAGGATTGTAGTTGTTTTCTATTTTTTGGAGTAGGGAACATTTGGATTGCTTCTACTTTTTCTGTTGAAGGTGTGATACCCTCCTCAGACAAATTGAAACCTAAAAACTTTACTTGATTGGCAATAAATTTAGATTTATTTAGCTTAAGTGTTATGTTGTTCTCAGATAATTTTCTTAGTACCTGTTCCACCCGCTCGCAATGTTCATCCCAATGTGAAGAAGTTATAAGTAAATCATCTACATAGACCGTAGTGAACTGTAGTGTTTCTTGTCCCAATACCTTGTCCATACATTTCACAAATATTGCAACCGAATTAATTAGTCCGAAAGGTAGCCTTTTAAATTGATAGTTCCTTCCGTCAAAAAGGAACGCCATGTATTTTCTACTGTCTGGGTGTAGTTCGACCTGCCAGTACCCACATACCGTATCCCAAGTGCTAATGTATTTAATACCGTGGAATTTCTTTAAAATTTCTTCTATTTCGCCTGGTGAAGTCCTATCATTGACGATCATTTTATTTATTTCCCTAGCGTCCAGGCAAATTCTCACATTTCCGTTCTTTTTCGGGACTGCTACTATGGGACTGGTATATGGTGATTGACTATATTCTATTATATCATCTTGCATCATAGGTTAATCTCGTTCCGGACCTCGTTTTTTATAGAGTAAGCAATTGGGTATGACTTTCTGCGAAAGTTCACCGGTTCTTTAAAATTTATTATACATTGATATCCTTTTACTTTACCTGGAGTATTGGGGAACACATGTCTGTATTTATTATATATTTGGATTAAATTTTCGGCCTGTACCTTACTTATTTGTTTATAAGTTTTTTCCCTTTGGAATTCTCGAATCTCTTCCAACTTACTCTGCCATAGGTTAGGATCATCGTCTTCATATTGAATGACCTCTGGTAATTTATTCTTCTTACAGAAATAGCTCTTTATGGCTCCACATTTGGTGTTAACTGGACCGGTTTGATTAGTGTTGATTAACTCGGCTGTCCATAATCCTCCTTCGGATGTTAAAGATATTGTACCTTTATGCAAGTCAATTATTGCGGAATGCTGGCGCAACGCATCGCATCCAATCAATACATTAAATGGTAGTCCCGTTGCGACCAAGAATCCTATTGGTAGGGTCATATTGTTATTGGTAAGATCGAGTGATACTTGTTTTTTGACTGTTTTATTTTGTCTCCCAGTGGCTCCGATAATTATCACATTATTGACAGGTAAAGTCGGTATGGGTTACTGGACTTCTCGCTGGATTCTTTCAAGTTCAATATTGTCTATCAATGATATGTTAGATCCAGTGTCTATCATTATGATAGATTTTACCCCATTTAAATTTGCTGATATATATATGATTTCGTTATTACTATTACTGTTTACATGTTTCTGATCCTCTTCTAACAAATCTTCCCTGATATTCTTTAAATAGTGGTTATTAATTATGGTTATTTTATGATTACACTTAATTTTATTTATTAATCGTTGTTCCCCAAGATTACGGTTCAGTGACGGGTATTCATTAATTTTCACTGCCTCTATTAGTTTAAATGAGGGCTTACTCCCTCTTCTCTATTTTCATTCTGATTACTGTGTAGGTTTTGTACTGTTTCCGTGCGATCCTCCGTATTATGTTCTGCTATCCTATAATTTCCATCATGTGGGTAGTTGTCTTCATGCCGAGATTGGTCATAATGGTTGTCATATCGGTGACTCCTTGGGTAGTATCGTCGCTGATTACCTTGCGGTCTGGAGTAAATATAATTCACGTTATGTCTATAATTATTGGGTCGTCTGTCCCCATCTCCTCTATTATTGCGACTATCACGATAATTGTAATTGTTATTGCCGCAATAATTATAGTTTCTGGAATTATTATTCGTGTTTTCATTTTGTGTTCTATTAGTATTAACGTTATGCGCAGGTCGATTGCGATCGTTATTATGAGAATTGGCTGGTGGCGCGTTATTATCATACCTCTGATATTTATGATTTAGCATTCTATTTCTCTGGTATTGGTTCTCGTGTTCATAATTCTCCAAGAATTTGGCCATGGCTGGAATCGTTTTGATTTGACTACACATACGCGCATTTTTTATCCCTTCCTCGTAATGATAGGATAATTGTATTACCAAACATTCTTCGGGAATTCGGGGCTCTAAGTTCCGCGCCATACATACTTTTCCTAAAAAGTATGAAGTAGGGGACTGGCCTACATTTGTTTCGTATCGACCGTTACTCAAATTATTCCTAATCATATTCTGGGTCGATTCCGACCAATACTTCTCCTTAAATTGTTTTTTGAACTCAGTCATGTCCAGTATATCCGGGCGCACCGCTGTCCACCAATTATCATAAGTATCTTTAAACGTTTCATCAATCATGCTTCGTATAATACTCCAGCGACTCTCTCTATTTCTTATGATCACTTCTTCCAATCTCTTTAAAAATTCCATAGGATTGCGCTTATAATTACGAAAATTAATCGATTCTCTGTTCTCATGGTTATTTGTATGACTAATTTGGCATGTCCTATCCCGCCATGAATCTACTTCCTCCTGTAATTGTAATTCACGCCTACTAATCTCTTCTATTTTATTTTTATTGGTATTGATTTGACCTTCCATATTATTTAAATTTCCATAGACCCTTTGGAGTCGTTCGCCCATGTCTGTCTGTATTTGCTTAATACCTTCCTTATTCTCTTCCCGTACCTGATGTACTTCGTTTTTAATTTGCTCACATTTTTCGACAGTTTCCTGTTGGATTTCTTCGACCAATGTTTTATTCTCAATTTTTGTGTCATTAATTTTATTCTGTAATTCCTCACGAACCTGTACTATTGTTTCGTTAGTTTTTTCTAACCCTTCATTTGTTTTGGCTATTTCTAATTTCCTTTCCTCATTATTTTGGTCCACCTTCTGGTTAATTGTCACATGAAGATTTTCAATTTTTTCATTAATCTGCCTTAAATTCTCTTCATGTATTTGTAGGATGTCTTCCTTCATTTGTTTTACACCCTCATCATTCCTATCTAAACTTTCGTGAATTTGGTTTAATCTTTCGTTCATTTGTCTTGAGGTTTCTTTAGTTTCCTCATTTGTTTTATCTAATTTTTCCTTAATTTCCTCATTTGTTCTCCTTGAATTTTCCTCCTGTTTCCTAAAGGTCTCCTTGTTTTCTTCATTTGTTTTATCGTATTTTTCCTCCAGTCTCTTTGAGTTTTCATCCTGGTGCTTTGATTTTTCCAATAGTAGTTTAAACATTTCCTGTATACTCAAGTCTTCCTTTTGGTTAGGCTTATCTGGTTGATCCCCTTGGGCAATTTCTTCAATTATTTCCTTTCCCTTGTCCTTAATAATTTCAGGTTCCGCTATTTCGTCTGTCTGTTGTTCCATTTCACTATCCGTTATTAGTTCTATTTCCTGTTCTTGTTCATCTATTTCCTTCTCCGTTTCTCCTGCCCTAATCCTTGATCTACCTCTGGTATGCATGTTTATTCTCCCACAGTTGCCTGCTCTGGTTAAGTAATATTAATATGGTTACTGTTACTTAACTTAAGCCCTACACAAGTTGAGCGCCAATTAGTAGGTAAACCGATACGTACGGTCTAAATTCCCACTGTTGTATTTGTCAATTGTGTTATATTAATTTAATTTGTATAAATTCTCGGAAATATTTGGAGTTGTGGAATATATGGATGTACTCAATTAATGTTAACTTAGCTCTTTAATAATTATCAGTGTTAGTGTGCCTAGAACTTAAATAACTTAAGATTTATTCTACAATTTCATCCAACCCTATTATGCCTTGAAGAGAGTTCTGTCTAATTTTATATTTTTACGCTCCCTCTTTGGTGTCAGATAATTCCGCTATAAGCGCTGTAGTATCGGCTCAACGAAACTTATAGGTTATTCGATGTTTGTATTAACCATTTATTCTCTACTTATTCAGTTACTTTGTTCCAGTTCACTAAACCATACTCCAAATAACAAGGTGTGACAAATATATAACGGTTCTTTATTTGTGTATTCAATTCACATTAACTAAGATATATCCTAATTAATATATGTTGGGACTATAGATTCAGGTATCGATTGTTGATTATTTGATCCTTTGTTTATATTTGGTTATATATTATATTTGACTTGTATTTTATTTATTTCAGGGTGTGAAGGTTCTTGTAACTGTGGGGAAGACTAAAAATACATAATAAGAATGCAAGATTTACAAAAATTATGTGTTGTGTATTTAGTATGATTAATATAATATAACTTTACCAGTCTCTAACGAAGCAAATCACGTAAGCGGTTGATCGCTGAATTCGTTGTTCTGGTCAATTATGAAGTACAGTTTTCTTTCTTCAGTTTAATAAAAGTAATTCTTGTCCTGTCCACTTCGGAATACAGCTTCTGACTTGTTTTACAGCCCGATGGATGTTTCTTCTACACCGCCAGGATCCAAATAGGTTCTTCCTTCGGTTGAAGCAGTTAGTGTTGTTCCGTGTATTTGCAAGGTTATAATTTTTGGTGTTGTGAATATTATGAGTTGTGTTATTGTTAACTCTTTATATTTGATTACTATTTCATCAATTCCCTTCGGACATGGGACAGTCCAAGTTTCTTCTTGTAGAATTCGGTTATTTGTTCTCGATTATTATTTCATAATGTATCGTTATTTTATTAATCTGTGTTAGTGATAGATGTAAGTATTGTCATTGGAGTTTTATCTTTTTTATAATCGTATCTCTTGATTTCGAATATTACAATTCAATATATTCTTCTTGGGTTTTTTAAATCATCACGTTCAGTTTTTTCAAAAGCAATTCTTGTTATTTTTTAAATCAACAACCTTCTTCTTAATTTTTTCCCTAGCAACCTATATTAATTTCCGCTTCCACATGTTTTGACTATATAGTGTTTCTTTCATATATTTTTTTGTCTATTCTTTGTCAATTTGCTGTCCTATCGGAATGTAATTTTACCGATAGCTGGTTTATTATTTTATACACATCTTCTATTGGTTTTTTGATAAAATTCCGTTTTTTCCTTTTTTATTATATTTAATCCACCTTCGATATTATTTTTTACCAATCGATATTATGGCATTATGGTATTATTATAATTTGTATAAATTTTATTAAATATTATTATTAACTTAATGTTTTTTCTTCTTTCTATCTCTTCATAGTGCATTTATTAATTATTATTAATTGATGCATCTAACCTTTAAGTTATAAGTGTTTATTTAGTATTTTTGGCTGTTAGGCCTTTTATTGTAAATTGATCTACCTGTGGTTATGTCTGTTAGGCATCTATAGTCCCTTTTATATAAATTCGTACATACAATCAAAACTTAATTATTAACATTTGTATAAACAATTATTTTTCTACATCTAATAACAAATTTATCTTGATCTCTTGATCACATACAACAAAATTCGAACTTATGAACATTGGTTAACTGCCTCACACTTCATTCTATGACAGTCATTGAATAACACTATTTGTTTCATTATTTTTCATGAACTCAACACATATTTGATATAACATCACATACACTTTATCATAACATTTTTGTCATAATATAATACTTTTTTAACACAAAATTCTTATCTGTTATTACCATAAATTAAGTCATTGTTTCATTTTTCTGTTTTGTTTTTCATTAAACATATATCATTAGCTATTATTTATTTTACAGGTTTGTTTATTCTATTCAACACTACCTTGCATTCTTATTTAATTTTGTCTATGATTATCATTGTCATAATTGGGTCTCTGTTCTATTATGGGATTAAGTATCAATTTATTTATCAATCTGTGAATCTTCTTTTATGTAACATAAATGCTATCATTTTTGTTGCGCTACACCTGTAATTACTGACTCCTGTAACCACTCTAACAAATAAAAAAAAGAAACTGATATGAATAACAAATTAATTTATTATCTGTTGTTTTTTTGAACATGGGCCGGCCTGCCGACCCGTGAGCCAAACGGTTACAACTTGATTCGATTCTCTCACTGCTTCCGACTGTGACAAACAGTACTCAAAAAAATATTTTCAATATAATGTTCCTTTCTCAGGTAATGGGGTTCTTTGAGTTGTTAATAAAGATCGGAAAAATGCGTTAAAGTAAAAATAAAATTCATCACAATGTTACAAATCTAATTCTTAATAACTAACAAAGTATATCTGTATTAATATTGGTTTAAATTTGTTCATATTCAGAAGTTGCCTTCACGTTAAACAGCGATCTCGCTACAATTTCAAAATGGCCGACTGCCTTTGTCCCATATTTGAGAGGATGCTCCTTCCAATGTCAGATTAAAATTGGTTTAAGTAATATAATGTTCATAATCTTTTGGAAAAATAGTTTATTGAGGTTTATATGTGTCTGGATTAACTGTGTTTTTTAAGTTGAAACGGTGTTGTGAAGTGATGTAGTTGATTCGTTGTATAGTTAACCAAAATCCTCACCAACTCTGCTTACGATAAAAGATGACGCTCACGTGAGAGGTGGTTAATTTCATCAAATTCCCATCAGTGTTAAGTTTTTTCTCGTTTTCGGATTCGTGTATTGTGTTGAATGCCTCTTCAGTTATCTGTTTATTGCATATTTTTGTTTCTTGGTGTGACATTTACTGGTTTAATATTAAAACTTGATTCTCAGCTACACGCTGTTGAACTTTTGAGTGTAACGTTTAACAACTGAGTGAGTACAAAATACGTTTAATTACCGTTGATGACCCTGTTTTTGTGTTCTGTGATTGGTTCAAATTCCATGACCTCGGATCACGTGACTTTACATTATTTGAAATCTAGGGAATTCATTTCTG
The DNA here is from genome assembly GCA_034769895.1 of Magicicada septendecula. Classification (NCBI taxonomy): domain Eukaryota; kingdom Metazoa; phylum Arthropoda; class Insecta; order Hemiptera; family Cicadidae; genus Magicicada; species Magicicada septendecula. The sequence continues at coordinate 149,388,226 of CM068369.1, forward strand.
TCACCTCATATTATTTTTATTTATTTTTATTTTAATTTATATTTGATCTACACCATGTAATTGCTTGGCGAAATTAAATAATTTTGATACCAAATGTGCCCCAATTCGACCCATTATTTACTGTCTTGATATTTTTATAATTTTGTGTTTCTTAGGACTTGACCTAATCTTGCCTGACATTTGTTATTGTTTGTTTTGCTAATTTAATATATTCTAATATGATTATCCTTACTACTAACAACAATTCTAGGTATCCTTACTTTACATATAACATCATAGTTTTAAATACCTACTCATATATTTCCTATGATAACAATAATACTGGTACCATATCAACTCAATGGCCTGTCATATATGCTATAATTATGCTTCCTATCTATCTTGTTACAGTTATGGTAGGTTTATAGATCTAATTTTATCACTACCTTTCCTGTTTTATTACTGTTAGGCTGTGTTCATTTTTATTTAATTTAATGATGTTTATGCTGGATAATTTAGTGTTATTTTAGTTTGACTCAGTTCTTTTGATCTACAGGCCTAGCATTTAGTTGTTTTTATACAATATTTTCTTATACACAATGATATGCCCCAATTACCTGGTTATGACATTTTAAATATTTTTCTAAACTAACATTTCTTAAACAATTAACAAACGTTTAACAAATGGTTATAACAACTTAAATTATGGTGTATACTGACCCCTTCTATCAACAAGTTACAATGCAACAAAACATGGGCGTTTAACACCTTAAATCATTGGGTATATAAACACTTTCTATTAATTACTTATATGACAACAAACATGGGGGTCTAATACATTAACTTATTAAATCTATTAGCCTATTCTATTTACTAATTACTACACAATAAACATGGTTCTTTTAGAACATCCTTAAACTATATATTACTACTACTTTCTGGTTCTTACTACCTGTTATTTGTTTCATAAGACCACTATCTCACTTTCTACTCCTCCCCCACTGGTTTATACCATGATCTCTGATCATCACTGATTTATTTTGTATTACACCCCCCCCCCCACTGCACTTGTCTTAATATCGTTTAATTACAATCTTTTTCTATACTAACACATGCATTTCATTTTATTGACTCTACTGCATTGAATTTTTAAGTTAGTTTGCTTGTTATTTGATCTTTATCTTTTATGTTATCATCAATTAATTTGGGGTGGTTTTATTTGATTCTGGACCTAATCCTAAGGTATTTAGGTTTAATATTCTTTTCTCAATATTTTTTACCCTACTTCTTTGTCTCTTCATTTCATTATTTATTCAATGTTGACTCCACTTTCTTGTAGTCTGTCGCATGTTTCATTCTATTCATTCTGATGTTCGTGGTTTGTTTTATTTGTACCCCTCACTTACCATATCTATTGGGTTTATCACGTTATTATAGTTTTCTTTGTGTTTCTCTTCTAATTTTTCATTAAAACTACTGTGTTGCACTATTTTCAATATTTATTTATTCTTCATCGACTGCTTTTGTTTTAATTTGTGATTGACATGCTATGTTTATTATACACTTATTTTTTAAGTTTCCTTATCATCCATGTTTTATACTCATGACTGGTGTTTTACTATTATATCAGATTATATGTCTATGGTGATGAAACGTACCGTCACAATATTCATAGAGACTTTTCGACAAATAAGCGTCTCCTAATTTAAAGGTTTAGGATTAGCATTAAAAATCTATACTAACAATATGAAATTATTGATGAGACTTATTGAACAAAACTAATCTGTAGTCTTACAGGATGATATCCACTTTTTAGGCTGATTCGATTTGGAGGTTAACAAATGGACCTTGATTTTACTGTACTACCCAGGAATCGAGCGCGTGCCTGTAGATTGGTAGCCAAGAGCCATAACCACTGGTCTACAGAACACAAAATAACACGTAACATTTGTTAATAACCGAGTAATGAACATGTAGAGTCAATTAAATAATATTCCGTTTCTTTTTTATCAGAAATATTTTCATTGTAATTCTATAGTCAACTATTCTATTTGAAACTTGAAAAACACCTGCTTTTTAAAGACGACGTACATAAAGCGACATGAAAAGAAGAAAATCGAAAATATTATGTGAGAAGGTAAAATAATCAGAGTAAACTTGAAAGTTTTAGATTTGGTAAACAGGTCAATACTAGCAAATAGGTTGAATATAGAATTTTTGTTGAAGTTTTCATGTAGGAAAAATATTGAGATGCATATCCAGCAAATACGAGAGAGTGGTGTGTCATTGAACACCATTCCATTGTTGTTTTCTTCTAATGTTATAGTCCTCTACTTTGTTTAAATTATTTCTTTTATGAATTTGCTAACTGCTATAATTTTTATTGTTCGACACAATGTCGAACAATAAAAATTATAGCAGTTAGCAAATTCATAAAAGAAATAGTAAGGATGGCTGCTAATTTAAACAATACGAAGAATTTGTTTAAATTATACAGAAAATTGTAAACAAAGATTTATATTAATTAGCGTAATAAACTTATTTTGCATAATATTTCAGAAAATACAGGAGAGACTACTTGTGTCTAATCAACGAACACCGAAACTAATTTATTTCTGATATGAAATAGCACTTCTATGGTTCAGGTTACTACTGCGATTTAAAATGTAATTAACGGATTTTACTGCTTGTTATTGTTTTGGTTACTTTGGTCAGTTTTTCTTTTATTTGTATACACAACGGTAATCAGAAAGTGGTTTAAGGAACATTTTTTTAAATGTCATCATAAACATGTAACACTGAGAAATATAAAGAATTATATTTGTGTTTTCACGATGATTGAATCACAAATATTGGAAGCGTGTAAACTTTAAGATAACTAATGTTCTTCTGATCTGAGGACTACGGGTATTGCTGGGTAAATAAATCTTCTATATGTTGAATGTACCTTTGAAGAAAGTAATTAACCTATGGGAACCCGCTTTGACCAGGGTTTTTGTTAAATCGCTGGCAACTTTATGGTGTATTGTTTCTTATATAACGATTTAAAGGTGTTAGCGCTTTTAGCTGTGTTCACGTTTGACTAACATTGAGGTTACCTGTACAGTAGTACACAATGTCGAACAATAAAAATTATAGCAGTTAGCAAATTCATAAAAGAAATAGTAAGAATGGCTGCTAATTTAAACAATACGAAGTATTTGTTTAAATTATACAGAAAATTGTAAACAAAGATTTATATTAATTAGCGTAATAAACTTATTTTGCATAATATTTCAGAAAATACAGGAGAGACCACTTGTGTCTAATCAACGAACACCGAAACTAATTTATTTCTGATATGAAATAGCACTTCTATGGTTCAGGTTACTACTGCGATTTAAAATGTAATTAACGGATTTTACTGCTTGTTATTGTTTTGGTTACTTTGGTCAGTTTTTTCTTTTATTTGTATACACAACGGTAATCAGAAAGTGGTTTAAGGAACATTTTTTTATATGTCATCATAAACATGTAACACTGAGATATATAAAGAATTATATTTGTGTTGTCACGATGATTGAATCACAAATATTGGAAGCGTGTAAACTTTAAGATAATTAATGTTTTTCTGATCTGAGGACTAACGGATATTGCTGGGTAAATAAATCTTCTATATGTTGAATGTACCTTTGAAGAAAGTAATTAACCTATGGGAACCCGCTTTGACCAGGGTCTTTGTTAAATCGCTGGCAACTTTATCGTGTCTTGTTTCTTATATAACGATTTAAAGGTGTGAGCGCTTTTAGCTGTGTTCATGTTTGACTAACATTGAGGTTACTTATACAGGAGACATGTATGTTTGTTGTTTAATGTTTTCTGCGATTTCGTTTTTTAATGTAACAATATTACACCGTCACGTTAAAAAATTGTTTGTGATAAGTGAATTAATGCTGACTATGCCTATTATTATAATACAAATATATTTTTGTAACTAAGACAAATATGCTTTGCTAGATTCTGCTATCAAACACATCCCAGCGAAGATGTCAGTCCCAGTGAAACAGCGGCGTGGTGAAACAATAAACGTCATTGGATGAACCGGACTAACTGTCAGACAGAATCCAATTTACTGCTTATCACCGGCGGTATTAGTAAACAGTGGACACAGCCAGCGTCGATACAATTATGTCACATAATACCTGTCACACTTTTTAAGGAATTAGTTTTTCTGTTGATACTGGCATTTTTCCCTGCAGTAAAGACACACATTCACTTTGAGAAACCATTTCCTTAGAATTTTGTAATTATTTGCTTTTGCCAATTCTAAATATAATTAGAATTTTGTTTTAGACTAGTATAGAGAATTGGTAATTTCATGGAGTAATTAATAAACCAATAAGAATATTCATTTTATTAAAAAATATAACATCTCTAAAACAAGGATAAGGATATCTCTGGATAATAGCTATCTAACTATGTTTACCCGTTAACCCGTAGTATTTTAACTCACTCTAAAACTAAGCAACTTTAACACAAAACCTTTTAATTAAATAACGTCTTTTCACAATGTACCTTATAGGTGTTACAAACCAAAGTATCGTCTTCTTGATTGTACAGAGTTAGCGTAATAGATGTTGACATATACACTTCAAATAATTACTTAGTCTGTTTTAGTTCAAATTTTTATTGCAGTGAATAACTGAACAAAGTATACTATAAATCAAATTTGTAATAATATAAAATATGAATGTCATATTGGTTTATATGCGAATGAAGCAATGGTATAAAGAAATAGCAATATTCGTTTCCTTTTTCTACCAGGCAGACGATCTAAATTTAATAAAGGCTGTACTGTGTATGATAGGATTCAAAATAAAAAATAATTTAATTCCGCTTAACCTATTTTTAGTTGGAGTGTCTTACGCTCTAATACTTGTCTTAGTTGCTAGCGTGAACGTATAAAATATCATGTTGATTAGAAATTACTGTTTAGATTATGTTTAGGTCGCTTACATTTGCTGTAAGTATTACCATATTTACATCGCCTTTGAATGTTTTAATTGTTTTAATATTTAATTTTTGATAATCGTTATATATACGTATATTTGCAAATAATGAGATACCAGAACGGCTAATAAACATTGTGAGAAAGTCGAACTTATGGCAATTAAACATTTTAAAATTATTTTGTTGTATTTGATTTTTCTATTTTACTAACTGCTGTTAATATGTTAACACCACTTTAATTCTGCAGTCCAGTATTTCAGTGTATCTAATGGAGATATGAATTTCAAGTTGTGTGTATGGTTCTTGTTATACTAAACCCATTTCTGTATAAGAATTATTTTTTTGTATTTGATTGCAACTATTTTTGTTGTCTCTTCGACAAAAGTGTTTATGTGTGTGAATGTGATTACAATTATTCTCGTTAGTAAAGCTGTTGGTAAACAACAGTTAATTTTAAACGATAGAAAATTTGATTTTGTTGGGGCGGTTGGGGCGGGACGAACGTATCATATTTGACACGCCTGTTAACCTTAGAAAAACATTATATTTACACTTTCCTAAAAAAACGTAAGATATGAAATATTTTATTTGTTTCAAAAATTTAATTATTTACCTTTAATAAATTTTAATGTGTTTAGAGCACTTAATATATATTTCCGTAGAAGTAGAGATTATGGGAAAATAAACTTCCGGTAAGTAAGGTGTGTAAATGAAACTATTTTGATGACTTTTGCTAAATAGGAAATATATTTTAACAATACATAACATAAATTTAATACAATGTAATTTATGTGGCCTTACGTTCTTGGGCGACCAATATGTATAACACAACAAATTGCAAAACAAATGTAAATTAATTTGTGCTGCGCCAACATGTATCTAACATTACTGTTAATATGTACCAATTACTGGGGTTTGAGTATAATCGTAATAAGAGTAGTCATTTATTAAATTTTAACAAGTTTTCATCAATTTATTACAAAAAAAAGCGTTTTTAAAATATCTCATTTGCTTTTCTTTAAACCTTCATTATTGTTTGCTTAACGTTCAATTGATGCAGTACATTTATCATAAATAAATCTTATAACCTACAGTGACAAATTTATATTCTACGTCTCTATTTGTTATCTTAAAATTTCGACTGCTCAGTCTGATTTGTGTGTTTTACTGCAGCTTTGTTTTAGTTTCTTTATATAACTTTTACTACGTTACTTTATGCATTGCATACATATTAATTATTGATAAAATTTAAATTGACTCAATTAATTCTTAATCATCAAAGAAAATATTTATTAAATTTAACTTTGATTCTCTGAACCTCTATATCTTGGCTCAAGTAATTGTTAATCATCAAAAAAAATATTTATTATATTTAAATTTGATTCTCTGAATCTCTATATCTACATTTACATCTCTTATTTATTTTTCTAAATTTCAAAGTGTCTTTTAACAGTCTTCAGGCTTTCACATAAAATTAATAAGTTGATTATTTGTCACTTTGATTTCGTAGCTCATACCCATGTCCTCCGTTGATCCGTAGGTTCTCTTCTGATAGAGTTCTCTGTGCGTTCCTCGGTTCCACTCGTCGTCCTCCAGTTAATCGTTCCTTACGGTCATCTCTGGTTGCTGTAGTGTGGAGTGATATGTTGCTGTGCACTTGCTGCTGTTGTGCTAGTAGACACCTCTATTGTTCTGCATAGCGTTCCTCTGCCTGATGTCACCCTGATGCTTGTCTTGAGTGACGAACGTTTGTGGGTGTAGATATTGTAGAGTATGTTCTGTAATCGTATTAGTAACTAAACCAAGAGTTACTGTTTGGTACTTGGATGAACATTTCGTCCATCCAACTTTACAGTTCAATTAACAAAATTTAAAAATCCCGTCAATACTGGGCTTCGTCGCGCCGCTTCTGAAGACTGATTGAGTGTAATTTCGCATCGTTAACGGACATAGCGTCCCGCCGCGACTGAAGACTGACTGATAGTAATTTGGCTTCATTCGTGCCCTTATTTATATTCGAGCATCTTACAGCACCTGCTGAGCCAGAATTCAGCATGTCAGGAATTGCTCAGTGGCGTCAGTTTCCCACTATCGTCCAATTTCATATTTTCGCACATTTCTGCCAATTGCAATGTCTAATGTGGAATACAAGGTGCTCTGACGGTGTCTGATTTAATTACACATGTTCAGTGTAATTACCATCGTTATCGCATAATTCGTGTAACTATTATGCTCTTAAAATCGCACTGAACGTCTTATTCACGCCGTTTTCGCAATGCACATGTGTATTACTTTTCTACATATTTAGAAGTCTTCGCAATTTTTCTATCATTTATGGTTTCTTATAATTAAATAAAAAATATAATTTAACATCTATTTGAGGTGAGATTGTAAACTTTCAGGCTTGAACCGGCCTCACGCACACACATTATTTACTACTGTACACTCTCTCAGCGACAATCGCGTGATCGTGCAGGTCGATTCCTGGGTATAAACTCAGCTTTCAATCTCACACTTGCTTTTTTATTACATATTTCTAATTAATCTAAATATTTATTTTATCTAATAAATGCACATTACAGCATATGATTGTATTGTCGCAATATATAACAAGTTTATTTATGTTTCGTATACTAGATTCTATAATCGATTACCTACCGCCATAAAAAATAAACAAACAAACAAAATATTTTTCTCAAACACTTGAAATTTTGGCTAATGAATATATTATGGTTAATGGCCAAACATACATACAAACAAATAACGGCTAAGGTAAGTTGAGTACATTAATTATTTATTAATTGGTTATTAATAATAATTGTTAGTAATATACCTTCGTTGTATTCATTTATGTGAATTAAGGTTAAAAAGGATTGTTCAGTTATTAATAATTCGAGAATGTTAGGGATCTATTATCTAGTATATGTTAGTATTTAGTGTAGTTTGTGTAAGATTCAGTGGCTGCACAATAAATGTGTGACAAAAATTGTTGGCTAATCGGACATATCAATGATTGGTTTTTGTTGAAATAAATATATAACAACGACATTAATAAACCTTAACTTGTCACTCCTCGCAGTATGTGGTGAGCAGGTAATTCCTAGTGCTATGAATGTACACTGTAAATTTTTATAATAGATTTAAAATATTATTATTAATATTATTACTTCCTATTATTGGAATTTATATTTTTCAGCATCAGTTTTAATAAATAACCTTGTTTCCACGTGAGTTTTATGTTTCCGGCCTATCTTTAATCAGGTGATGGCAGAATCAATCAATTAGTTCCAAGAAGGACATATTTTGAGATGTACTACAGAAATATGTTTTGTGTTGGGTATATAAAATGATTTTTATACTTCATATCAATATGTTTGTTTACAGCCTGTATTGATTCGTATTATTTATATAAGCCTATTTTTATTAGATACGTCTAGTCCTAAATGTGTGTAACTGCAAATGTAACGTGAACAGGTCAGTCTGCATATCAGCTGATAAAGCAAAATGAATTTGTACTGTAATCAGTGCAGCACAACGTTCAGTCATTGTGTAAAGCCCAATCGGAATTTTTCACACCGAATCTGAGACAAAAGGTCTGACACATCAATTACATGTGATGTGAGACTATGGATCTCTCACAAACGCAGTGTTAAGATTGTACTAGGTTTCTCTGACAAAGTTCGTTATGAAAACAACAATTCCATCAACTTAGGAAAACAAATACCCTTTATTCCTTGCAAATAATTACATTTGTATTTACAGAATATAAGTAAACATTATGCAGATTCTGATAATATGTCAGATAGTATGTCCACCCACCCTGATAAAAGACACGTAAATTTTGTGTAAGAAAATTTTCTAAATTCCATGTGGCTATTTTTGTATGAAGGTAATTTACCATATAATGAGAAGTATATCAGAACTCCTTTTATAAATTCTATAAATTAGGATTCAAAAATTGCAGTAATAAACTGAGAAAGTAGTTTGGTGTAAAATAAAAATATCGCTTTATTAAAGTAAATGTGATTCAATAAAATAACCTGTTTATCCTCTGAAATGTCAATTGGTTAGCTTATCCGTATTTATTTATTAGAAGTGTTAATTATTAAACCGAGTCAATACTACATATTATTTATTTTGCTATTTATGATATGTGTATGATTAATGTTGATTTGTTGTGAATTAAGTAGAAGAATTCGTAAATTTTCTATAACGATTGAGTTTTGAAACGATTCCAATTTGTGATTTCCTCTTAATGTGTTAAACTAATACACTGACTTTTATTTATTAAACATTATGTGATAATTGAAAGAAATTAAATTGTGACAAAAGTATACATTGTTGTTAATATCGTTTTTAAAACAGCATGCAGACGGGAAAATTTATTTCTAGAGAATTAGAAATCTCTACTTCTGAACGTATCTGTGGTACAAATAATGAAAATGTTTTTCATACATTATAAAAAAATATATATCCAGCAGTTAGGTCGATTGCCTGAACGCTTTTGTATAAATAATCTTAGACGATATAACAACTATCTTTTGTGTGTGTTTACTTTATTGTCAGATAAGATTATTTGGCTATACTGTAGAGTTGAATAAATTATTTAATAGCAAGAAAGTATACTATAGCTTTAGGTAGATGAAATGGCTTTTATCGGAATATTCGTGAATCCTCTGAAACACAACCGGTAACCCATATCTTTCGTGTGTTGCTCACTGCTGCTTAACATCACAAAGTCCTGTTAGAATTAGCCACATGACAAACATTCAGTTGCAAAAATTAATCTTTAGTGATTCACATTAGGGAGCTTAATTGTGTCTAAGATACAAAATGTATATAGTTTACGTATATTGCGGAGCATGATAGACTCATTAAATAAATAATCTCGGTTGGCTGCTTAACAAGTTTCTTTTGCATTATTTTACTACGTTAAAATATTTTACTGTATTATTATTACTAGTGGTCAATTTAATCACTAGCTTAGGCTGTGTCAACTCATAGAACCTCTAAAATTGCTTGTAAAGTCTTTATAGGTGATAATTAAGTTTTACAGTTATATCGATAACAAATCATATACGTTATCAGACAAAAATAACTTTTGACTTGTAGTGAGTGTTATTACAGAGAACGGAAGAAATATCATTATGGTGGTCAGCAATATTGATAGTAGACACAATAATAGTAGGGTGTAGTAATAACTGTCTTGGACCCTGTAAAAGCCGGATTAACTGTCAGACAGCATTCAATTTATTGCTTGTCCTCCGGGAAGACAGTGGACAGAATGAGCGCCGTTAGTGTGGGGACATCAAATACACTACCTGTCATAGTTGTCAATTTGTTTTCTGATTTTGTGAGAGAATTGTCATTACTTTCATGCAGTAAATAAAAATAATAACTAATAAGAAATATTTTATGATTTTTTAAAGTAATTACATAGTTGGTAAACTATATAATTATTTGATGTTTACAAACATAGTGTACATTATTATGCTGCTAAAATAATTAATGTATCACAGAAAACCCTATTTTATTAAAACATTAGAAAGGTTATATTATTATTTGACTTTAAATGTTATACCATAAATTGATAGCCTGTTTTAGACAAATAATTATAAAACAAAAACAAAATTAATGGTAACACTATTCTATCACACCATCGGTGTCATTTAAACGGCATTGGTCAGTGGTTAAGCGATATTGACCAAACTGCTAACTACATTCACGCATGGAAACCGACTTATCTTACAAAGGTTAGTTTGCAAGTACATGGATGTCAATAAATTTTATACTACGTACATACTAATACATAATGCTACGGACACGTCAAATTGTACAACTAATAGAAAAAATTTGTACTAGCAATCTTTAAGGTGAAAACTCCATTCAACAGCAGGGTTAGTAAAAAAAAATCTGAAGTTTTATTGTTCTTGACTTTGATAGTTATGGAATAGGCTTACATGATCTAACGGAATAGTGATAACCAATCAATAAATTACTCGTAGTAGTCCAAATAATTTTTTACACCATTAATGTGTCGAAGAATCAGATCATAAACTAAAATAGCAGCTGTTGACGCTGAGAGTGATGATTACAGAATGGTTTTGACAGCTCTCCAGGGAGCGTGATGCATGATGTAGTTGTATGCAGTGTTACCATAATGTCATGTGACCACACAGGAATAGTGTTGATGACGTTAATATGGAAAAATGTTAGCAATTGCCCGTGGTAATCCATAGTTTGTAATAAAATGAGGGTTAATGTGTACGAATTGTATTCAAAGAAGAAAATATTTAAGTTTGGTTTCAACGATCTATTGTCAATAGTGTGTATTGAACAGTGAATTGGAACGGGAGAATTTCAGCTTATAGGATGATAAAGTTTTGGATGCTAGATGTGGTCTGCTACCGGCCGTGAGTTGTCAATTAGATTAGATCCCAGATTCTTCTGGCACAGATGGGTTGCGACCGAGGGCGCTTGTTAGGGGATTGCCCTGGAAGGGAGCTCGACGGCGGTAGAACTTTATAAAAGTGTCCGTATGGTGGTGTTCAGGAGAAGGGCAGGAATGGATTCTGATGTTCTGGTTTGAAGTTAAATAATTGGTTTTACATGCACAGCACAGTTCTTGTTCCAGGAAAGACTCTGGAGCCTACGCGTATGGGTTTTACCCAAGTAGCCCCATATAGGAATCGCGTAGGTAACCAAGTAACCATCGGCGCCATATACGAGAAGACGCTAAGTTTCCCTATGAGGCGGGTATGCATAGATTGTGAGAGAGAGATAGAGTGGTGACTACAAATAAAGACAACACTTATCTGTAAGGAACGTTTGACTACAGAACTGTCTGGAATCACGCTCCCTGAAGAGCTGTCAGAACCATTCTGTAATCATCACTCTCAGCGTTAACAGCTGCATAGAGACCATTTATTTTAGTTTAGATCTGATTCTTCGGACACATTAATGGTGTAAAAGATTATTTAGACTACTAGGAGTAATTTATTACTAGTGCAATTAAAAGTGCAATATATTTAAGTATAAATACAAACATATCAGTTTTATAAATATAATGATGGGTGTTAATGATGCAATAACTGCACTCGTGGGGAAACATAGCGGTGTATTAATATATTCCCTAATTTTTTAATACTACTTATAGTATTGTCGGTGTCCTTAAATTTGTAATTCTACAGTACTTATATTTGTTTCTCTTACATCACTATTGTAGCTCAGCGTCTAAGAATAATTCTCATTAAAGTCGAATCTTATTTTCTAAAAAATAAAGTAATTAAAATTTCATTAGTTGTAAATATGACTTCTCAATTGTTTATTATTACACTGAATTTTGTCAAAGTTGTCTAAAACTTCCAAAATTAAATTTAAAAGTGCAAGATTAATGTCTAAGTCGAGTTCAATATAACTGTATCACTTCTGAAATACAATTTCTTGGTTTTCTCAATGTCTTTACAAATAACTGGTAACATATCATAATCTCAAAGTTTACATTCTTTAATCCATAAACTTTAACTTACTTAACTCGTTCGTCAGAAGCTACTATAACACTGTTAGGTGCAGAGTAAGTTTAATATATCAAGACAATGAAACTCTTAGAATTTTAGTTTAGATTCTACATTCAAACATCGCAGCTACCACAAGATTGCGTGTGGCTGATGAGGAATCAGAAAACTGACGAGTTATGGCTTTTGTCTATGTTTATGGCTTTTGTAGACTTACTGCGGATACTCCAATAATTGTCCACACAGTGATACACATATTTAAATTTAATATCGTGAAATATCCTTTCTAATAGTCTATTACATACGGAACTTCCTTGAGATATTCCAAAGGGTACTCTAGTAAATTGGTACAAGTTAAAAGGAACGGCAAACGCGGTTAGACGTTTTGATTCTTCCGAAAGGGGTATTTGGTGAAAAGCTTGATTCAGATCCATTACAGTAAAGACTTTCGCTTGATGCGTGTGTGTCAAATATGTGTGTGTGTGTGTCTGTGTGTGTGCTTGTGTGTCTGTTTATGTGTGTGTTGGACGTATCTCTAATATAGTTGCCTACTCAACGAGGTCGTGGGTTGAATCAAGTTTCATTCACGCACCACGTCACACATAAAAATAGTTTCCAGAAGTGAAATTGTTCCTGTAAATTTTTAAGAAATATGATTTTTTTTTAATAGAGAAAACCTTAATATGCTCTTTTTTGTTAGTATGCATATAACACAGCCAGTAATTAAACGAGTAATTAAACGATAATACAGTATCTCCACAAAACAACATAATATTAACACGCCATTAACAAATATTAGAAATAAACGTTAGTCTGCCTTAATTGCTATTTAACAAGTAAACTAGTATAGAGAACAAAACAGGCGACTACAGTAAATAGTGCGTAATGGAATATTATAGTTGTGCCACGGAACTGTTATTGATAGCACAATAATGAAAGTAAGTGTAATTTGAAGAATAGTGTTTAATAAAATTATTTTTGTATATCTAATTATTCAACTGAGATTTTACTTCAAAGACCACTACGTTCATAACAGTATAAAAGATAATAACTTATTAATAATTTTAGATGTAAAACTTGGAAACCCGTAATGAAAATGTGACTCAGTTTTAAGGACACTTTTATTATATAAGGTGAAAATATTTGTTTCATGTTAAAAGATATAATAATAATTATTACTACTCATATATGCAACTTGGTAGTTTTGTTATTTTAGTAATTTATATATAACGAAAACGTTCTTTAATAGAAATTATTTTTGTAAATAAACATTTACTTATGATTCCTCATAAGGAAATCTATTTATCATTTGAAACAACAGTACCCAGGATTTTTAATGAATAGTATCAGGTAAGACATATTAAAGTATTAATTGACGGTCTCACACCTTTACCAAATGCACAGTATAACCTTTTCAACTCAGTACTTTATTGAAATTAAGAAAATCTTATAAAATGAAGGTACTGACATTTCAAAATTTTACCTTTCAAAGGAACGCATAGTGCTTTAAGCATTTCCGTCAATATATGTTTCTATTCATTAGTTTGTTCATATCCTGCCTTTTGTGTGGTAATATTATCTGTTATTAAATGGAATATAAATGTAATTAAAATACGAAGTTAAATCGTTTTTTTGGGTTGTGATTTGAAAGACTGAACTTTATTACCGGGATATAGGCCTACATCCAGTACGTTTTCTGCTATTACGTTAAACAAGCAAAGTATCATTCTTCATAGTTTTAGCGTTTGGTATCAGAAAACGTATACCTACTAACAGCCATCATATATTAGAACTATTTACATGGAATATATTATGTAAACACAGGCGTAACTTTATAAACGTATTTGGTGAACAACGCCGTAATATGATTTCGTACGTGTACGTATATACTGGACGGGCTGATAACATTAAATGTTAGTCATCACATCGTGTGGGTTTACTGTAATCACTGTGGCACAACGTTCTGTAACGTTTTTGTGTAATGTCTAATCAGAGCTTTGCTACACTGTATTGGGTTCAAACTAACCTTGTGCAACCGTTATACGTGATGAGGAATGGTTGGCTCACAAATGTCGTCTTCTCACAACGATAAGATTTGGTTCGGTGTCTCTGGTAGAGATCACAAACAAATCCCGGAGTTTCATTTATTCTTGGAAAAACAAATCCAGCAAGTCGATCAAAAAATTGTTTTTGTTTTGTATTTAAAACTCCATTGTTATTTTAATGGTAATTTACAACTAATTGTATACGATTACGGTAAATAATATACATTTTACGATTTAAACATAAACAAAATGGATCGCAGAAAAAATGGTAACATACAAGTACAAAATTGTGTAAAAATGTAGAAATCCAAACCCCTGACTAAATAAATTACCTGAGGAGTAGTGCGTAATATAGTTTGTGAGGTTCGTCTAGTTGCCTCATCGTTCTTTATAATCAAGAGGTGTTTGTTAGTGCAATAACTTAGTGATGGTTATGTAAAGGCTACGAGGGTGAACTTAATTCCAAACTCTCTCAAAAATATGAAATAATTAAATTAGGTTGTGTAGCATACACGCAGAAGAAGTACGAATGTCGTCTGCGTCAAGGAAACAAAATGAAAGGCAAGAAATTGGATATTGGTAAAATCTTGCCTGTAAAGGATATTTGTATAAATATATAATACGTCATCTTAAAAATTACTGCGGATTTGCTAGACGTAATTTAAAAATTATATTAATAAATTTCCTGCCTATCAAGTTTAACTTTGATAACTTTTTAACACTTAAAATTATGATGCAAAATAATTAGTTAGAATTTGTTTGCCAATAAATTATTAATCATAATTACTGTGGTTTTTGGGAAGCAAAAGTGCTTTTACATTGTTCCCAAAAAAGTTTTATATCTCTTTTCAAAACACTATGGACTGCATGATGTACAATTTCTGCATTTTCAAATAAATTTATAATCACGTTCTAAAAATAATTTGTCTTAGTAACCATTTCAGTGGTTTTAAATTTGCGCTTTATTCCGGTAATAATCTCTAAGGACGTTTTTGCTATTTAGAATCCAATAAGCATAACAATTTTGCGTAACATTAGAAATCATAACATTCATCTTGATAGTCATTGGCTTTCATTTATATAGTATAAATGTAACAATGGCAATAATAATAACATTAATAGTAGTAGTAGTAGTAGTAGTAATATATTATCATCTAATGAATCTTGCAGAATAAATACGCTTAATTAAACAATTACAGTAAACGTTTGATAATACATGTTTCTGTAAGTAATTGAACAACAAATACGATGCCAATTATAAAAAAGAAGCACTAAGGTATATGGTATTCTTTGTATATTTTAATAATACAATTATTTTTAACATATAATTAAAACGGTGAAAGAGTTGAATTACATTGACATTATAAATTATTTAAGCCTTTTCGTCGTGATCGAGAGATTTTAGTGTGTATAAGGTGAAGTAATTTACAAGTAATTATAAGCACAAATTGTGTACTATGTCTTAATCAGTACATTAATATACAAGTATACATATTGTAATAATTAACATATTATTATGAAGATTGCATGCACTATCATCTTTGAACTGTGAGTTAAACAATGGAATGGCAGAGATACCTAGATTAACAAATTTTATTAACAAGTCTATGAAATAAAAACACGTACTACAGTTATCCTAAACCTATTACACACAAGCAGTAACAAAAGTCAGAAAGTCAAATAATCACAACAGTCCGAAAGACTAATAACCAGTTAGAAACTTACCACTTTTACCGAAACCGGTCTGAACTCAACACCCAGTTATCAAAGCTGAACTACTTGCACTCGGATCGCTATTGTAGTCGTTGGCTGAACTGAAAACTCAACTTGGCACGACTGCCCCCATTTTGTCTTTTATATAAGCAGGCAAGGTTATTTGTGGCGTTTCATGTACCGGGAAAATGCCACAATGTTCGCAGCCAGTCGTAGAGTACAAGGTTAGTGTTAGTATTATGTTAGTGTTTAGCAGATGGCTCTAGAATAATACTTTACATTACTGACAAACTTGCGCACAATGAATACGTGACATATTTTTTCACAGGCTACGTAACTTAGTTATGTGTCGTATCTGCCTTATAATATATAAAAATAAAATAAATAATTTGATACACATAAATTTATTTTTTTAATATTTATAATTAAATTTACCTCAAGATGTTATTTAATAACATCTTGAGGTAAATTTAATTATAAATATTAAATGTATTATATACATCAAGAAACGGACTGTAGCAGAAAGTGATTGAAAAATAAATTTATTTATATGAATATATATAAAAATAAAATTCACAGTAATGGAGAATAATTACTGTTATCTACTAATACTAAAACACTAAGCGCTTAGTTAAAATCAACAATTATTTATTAACAGAAACATCATGACAGACGTTCTCTACATAAACGTGTTAAACGGCCACTCTCGTCTCATCAACTTGGACGCAAGTGTCTAAGTCAAAGAAACTTTTTATGTCACGTAAGTTGTAGTCTCCTACTGGCAACGGCTTTTATTTTACCTGTACTATACTAAACAAAGAAACTAAACTAACAGAACAGAATATCATTATTCAGACGTCATTCAGAATACCATTTTACGGAATGTAGGAAGATTTGCCACATCCTTCACAAAGACTAAATGTTAGCAGTATCTATATTATAACTCAAATTTATTATCATTTTGTTCATAATTAAAATTCATAGTTAACACATTACCGTTCACTTTTGCTACATATTTAGACTGTTTTTGGAAATCAAGTGACTATCCACTTTTTATAATACGAGGGGTAACCCAAAAATAAGGTCTCCATATTTTTTAAAAATAGAAAAACAAATTTATTATCAAAACTTTTTACATGGTTGTGAAGCATAAGAACACACTATTTTTCAACATAATCGCCGTTACGTTCAATGCATTTTTCGAGCCGCTGTGGCAGTTTTAGTATGCCAGTGTCATAGAAACTCGCCGCCATGTCATTGAGATAGCGTTTGACCTCGTCTTTCACCTCGTCATCGTCGTCGAATCGCATTCCACCCAAATTTTCTTTCAAATGTGTAAACAAATGATAGTCACAAGGTGCCAAGTCCGGACTATAGGGGGGGTGGGTGATTATGTCCCATCCAAATTGGTTCAGAAGATCGGCGGTTGCGCGGGCGACATGAGGGCGAGCATTGTCGTGAAGAATGGACACGCCCTTGGTGAGCATTCCTCTTCTCCGGTCCTGAATCGCCCGTTTGAGTTTTTTGAGTGTCTCACAATATGCGTCTGCGTTTATTGTGGTGTCAGTAGGCATGAAATCGATCAACAATACATCTTTCCGATCCCAAAACACAGTCGCCATGATCTTGCCGGTAGACTGTGTTTGTTTGAATTTTCGCCGCCTTGGCGAAGTTGGATGCCGCCACTCAAGTGATTGTCGTTTGGATTCAGGTGTGAAGTGGTGAACTCACGTTTCGTCACCTGTGACAATTGAATTCAAAAAGTCGTCTCTTTCGTCTGCATAGCGCTCAAGAAATTCGCGGGCAGCTTCGACGCGTTGCCGTTTGTGGTCTACTGTGAGCATTCGCGGAACCCACCTTGCGCACACCTTCCGATATTTCAACTTTTCAGTCACAATCCTCTGAATGGTGGATTTCGAAACGTCAGGAAGGAAACAAGAGAGCTCGTGGATAGTGATCCTCCGATCTTTACGCACGACTTCGTCAAGTTTCCTGATCGTCTCGTCTGACACTGACGGTCTCCCGCTTCTTTCGTCATCATGAATTTCTGTACAACCAGCTTTAAACTCTCTACACCACTTGCGGACGTTTTTGACACCTTTTGGGTTAAGAAATCGAATGACTTCGCGAAGTCCGCATTTGGCGGGAACAGCGATTGGGAGCTCCATTCTTAACGGCTGCCAAGCCAAGACTATACGACCGAGCGAGCTCAGCGACCGCTTGTTTGAAGGAGGGGAGATGGCCGCATACAGCAGTACTGCCAACTGCCGCCCAAAATATTTCTCTGCGGCTCTAGTCCTTTGGAGACCTTACTTTTGGGTTACCCCTAGTAGATATGAAGAGACCTAAAAATATTTCTAATTTCTATAGTACTTTACTATAAACTGAAATTTAAGCTGTTCACATTATTTTTGTGATGACACATTTATACACTAAAAAATAAAATCGTTAACAGTATACAAACCTTGGGGAATGATAAAGAAGTAAACAAAGATACTTTATACTTGTTTAGTTACTAACAAAACTTTATATTCGTTTGTTTGTCATTGAATATAGTAAACAATAGTCAGTATAAATTTATAGTTTTCATTTGTGTACATATGGGGTTGGCAGGAGTGTTTCATACTTGTTAAAAGAAATTATTAGTCTCGTGAATGTTCAGGTTTTCATTAAATGTTTACAAGGGACGAAAGTAACATTCTTGAGATAAAGTTATTATATTGCCTCTACTTTTTTTTATTTCCTGAAACTTTAATATCACTTTTGGGTGTAGGAGACGAAAAGAGACTTCGTATTAGGTTAGGTGATTTAGAATATTTATATGACTTAAACGAACGTTCGTTTCTTGTAATAAAGTTCATCGCGTTATTCATTTTTTCTTGGGATTTTTCAATCACTTTATTTATCGTATATGCATAAAGTACAAGAAAAACCTCAAGAGCATAGAAAATGGGTCGAGAACAATTTATGAAAGGTTTAGAAAGATATTTCACGCCATTATGGAAAATATACAAACCTGTCTATGACATTATTGCTACTACGACTCAAGAGATTATTTGCAGTACATTACTTATGACGTACGTGAGTGAACAAATGTAATGTTAGCGTATTGAATCACTGCATACGTACACTTTGTAATTTGGCTCGATTGCTTTGATTAGGTAACTGTACATGACGGACGTATTGCAAACCTACGACGATGTAGGCATTTAATAGGACCAAATGTGAACAGATTTCTTGTAATATACAAAATTAAATTAATTACAAAAGTTGAAAATACAGTAATTTCTAAAACCGATAATTGTTTGTAAACTGAAATTACTCTTATTTTAACTACAATTTTTCGTTAATTTCCTTAACGGTATTTCAACATCAGAATTTACTGTTTACTAACGTGCATAATGTACAAGTAGGTAGGCTTAAAGTACTATTCGATTTTTAAATGATGGGTTGCTAATTTATTCTTATCAATTTAGTCCTTGAAAGAAACAAATATGTTTAAACAGTGGTTACGTTTTTAAGTTAAAATTTGAATATCTTGGTACATCACATGGGAAACGAGCCTCTCAAGCAGTAGCCTATACACAAGTGGCTAATTCTATCAAATATCGTAATATCTACGTTTTGTCGTTACTAAATTTTAACATGATGTAAAAAATTGAATAGTAACATGTTTTACTTACTGGGAACTCAAAACAATACCCACACTCTTTATAAATTAATGGAATATCATTGACAGTTGTAAATAGAAAAGAAGAAATTCACACACACAAGGATTACTTACACACAAGACGCAGTATACTCGACAGTTGCAACATAGTACTTACCTATCACATAAAAAATTAATGTAATATTCATAAGCTAAGGTAATCGCAAAAAGTTAAACGGTGAGTGAAACGTACAGTAAAGAAAATTACTGGTACAATACTACACAAGAGTAATAACTAAGTACTGAGATGTACCTACTATCATCTGTCATGTTCATAGGAAACCTTGGTAGGGAGACAAAAATAAATATTTCCTGAGAGAACAGCTAAGATCAAACAGTACAAAATGACTAACGACTACGATAAGTCGCACAAAACGGTTTAATGTTCTACTGGCATTTTAAGAGGTGTAGTTCTTTAAAATCACTGTAAATAGAAATGGAAAACCCCATGCTTTAAAATTTTTTTCAATTTAAAACATTTCGGATTATAAGTAGAAGATATGGTGAAATAAATGTAATAGAAAAAAGGTTACGTTACAAGTTTATTCAAAATTTTCATAAATTATTCTCTGCAAGTTTAATGGTTATTACAGTCTTTAAGGTTCCCTTAACGCTTTCTCATGTTACGTTTAATTATTCATATAGGTTTTATAATTTGTTTTAGCCTACATGCAAGTGTTTTACTTTGCTTTCTTGTCTTCTAATAAGTAATAACATAAATTGTGTTTACTTATATACAAGGCAGTGAATACTTTGCAAATCCAGAAAACATTTCTAAAATGATCTAAATTAGTTAGATCTTACTGCATAGACTAACTGCATATTTGGAGGAGAAGGCGGCAGAAGGGAGCAAGTTTATGAAACTTACGAAGTTTACAAAAGAGAAAACCAAAAGACGGTAGAACGAGTTGCACTATTACTGTGAGAGGTCTTGGTAATTACAGAATTTCTGTATAACTATTTGGTAACATATCGTACATTTACAATTTGCCGTTTTTTACCCCATAAACTTTTAGTTTATTAACCGACAGTTACACGTTCATAACATATATTTAAAATATCAATATATTATTTTATAAAAAAAATTAATATTTTCTTTATGAAAACAAAGCGAGAAAGATGGCTATTGGAGGATTCTAAACGGCTAACAAAAGGAACGAAGTAACTGAGAGAAAACGTGTCTACTGTTTTTAGCTTTCACGGAAATACGTATTGATAACATTCTATACATACTTGAAAATTTTATTAACGCAGCATAGATAAAATTATTACGGTTTTATTTAAAATACGTGGCTTACAAAGAACGTATCAGAGTAAAGTTGGAATTAAAGGGTGCATCACGAACAGGTTAAGCATGTCTAAGTAGCATAAATATTGAGCAAATGAGCAAAATTTGGAAGTAAGTAAATTCGAGGAAATAAAAATGGAGACTGCTATTATTTCCACTTTTTTTAAGTTTTTAAGTGATACTGATTTCTTAGCAGACTGTGTGAACTATCTATAGCGTAATAAATTATTATACAGCGAAATCAAATATTTGTAGGGTTTTTTACGAAGATAGAATAAAATTAATCTGAGTTGACCTTTATAGTATAGGTTAAATAGTCGTTTGTGAGAAGTGAAATAATTCCAATTATTATTACATATACCTGGTGTTCCAGACTTTTCTCTCTTCTTCTTCTATCAGGGTCTAGGCAAATTACCTGTTCCAGTTCCAAAGGAATACATCCATTTCAACAACCCTTCCTAGGGCTTCCTATACTTTCTTTACTAACAGACTTGTATTGCCAAACTTCTTCAGGCAAAGTGGCATCTGTCATTCTATTCAGATGAGTAAATCATCTCTCTTTGTTCGCTGCAATACAATCTTGGAAATTAAATATGTTCAACTCTTTAAAGTTCTTCAATGTAGAGTCCATATCTTCTTATGCAGCCTGGGTTCCTGTGTTTATTGATAGAATAATCCAAACCATTATCCATAGGCTAGCACAGGCGACTCTACATTGAAAAACTTAGGATACTACAGAGATTAAAATTGGATAAAAATACATAATATTATTTATTAGTCAGAGAAGTTACGAATAATAAAACAAATTTAGTTTATATGTACAAGCTTTATTCGGATATTGAGGTATATGCAAATATACAAAGAAATCGTTATCATCTGATGAGTAAGTGACTGGCCACACAATAGCTAACAAATCGTTTGCCAATACTTTGCTTCTTAGACTCCTGAATACAATGAGCACATTACTGCTGCTGAGCACCTGAGCACTACCAAGTGTGCTGATACATTTATTTGTATCCTACGACAAAAATGTTGTTATATTACTTTTCTACTATATTCAAACCAGATTAAGTTTAAAGTATCTTTGAATTGCTGATGTACAGTACCTTTACAAGGGAGGAAACAAAATCTCATGTTTCTTATCAGAAACTTGTTTCCTATTGAGACATTAACAAACTAGTTTTATTACAGGAAAATTTTTTGAGTTATAAAAATTTTTAATTTTATAAGAGTATCACTTGTATTTTTAATATAATTGCATTATATTTTTTGGAAAATGTTTTACAGATATTACAAGTAGTTAGAAATCAGCATCTAGTATCCAAAACGTTTCGTTTAGTCCTAAAAAGCTAAAAATGTTTTTAGTTTTTAGCACAAATATATATTAAATTTAATTTAATTTTGTTGTAGTTAACTATTATAATAATTATTGTATAAATAATATCTTAATTGTAACCATATTAGTACTAATTATTTACTACTTTGGCAAAGTCAATTATAATTATAATAGCGCTGAGACCGAAAAACTTAAAATATATGCGGACACGGATAAACTTGCTGCCATTTACATACAAAATCAAAATGTTTTTAAATTAATTTTCAATTTCCCTACGGTAATTAATATTTATAAGAGTATACAATATAACTAAAATTGTAAGCTGCTTATCTGCTTAAAATTATTTGGTTACAAAACACAATAATTGCGTATTACAACTTTCAACTGGAACAAAATTTGTGCTGCTTCTGCAGACTGTTCGCTACAAACGTAAATTACAATTTAAGCGACTAATAATAACTGACTAATTTTCACTTAAAAAAGTCATTTTCAACATTTACTTTAATATTTATACTCTTAAGAATTTCGAAGTCAATTAAGAATGAAACAACAGTTTTTTGTACAGACAGATACAGACAGACTAAGAGTGCGTAGATTAAAAAATGCTTAATTTTATACAGTTTTCATATACACAGCTCATAAGTGGTATGCCTAATGGGTAAGTCGTTATAACGTGAACAGTGTTTATAAGAAGTAGTTGGTGGGAAACTTCAGTCTCTATCTAAACTCCTTGCTGGTACGGTGGAAATCAGAAAACAACGGTTGACTTTAGTGTCCATTATAGTTATAGACAAGTTCAAAAATGTAAGGCGTTCTTATCATTATAATAAAGTAAATGTATTAGACTGCATAGTATGATATGTAATTCAGACGATACAGTCCGTCTAAACGCTCCGTCTCCTCTTTAACTGAAATAATCGTCTTTTCTAACAGCTGAGGAGCTGCAAATATTTCTTAGCAAAACTGATTCTATTCATGTTTCTATTCCAAGTTAAGATCACATAGTATACGATCCGACAGTGACAATTCAAATATTCTACTTAAA
Source organism: Magicicada septendecula (assembly GCA_034769895.1). Lineage (NCBI taxonomy): Eukaryota > Metazoa > Arthropoda > Insecta > Hemiptera > Cicadidae > Magicicada > Magicicada septendecula. Next base: position 149,411,844 of record CM068369.1, read on the forward strand.
AAAACTGCATCTCTGTCGTGTCAGTTTATTACTAACCTAAAGGCCTACTTTACACAAACCTCTAATAAAATTATTTTGTAAAATTTAATAACAGTGTAGTTTTTTTTACTATTCCTGTGCCTCATATGAGTTCGTTGAATGATTCCTAAATATTAAATTATTATAAATTGAATGTATATAACTCGATCAGAAAACAGAACAGTTATACTATCGACATAAGCTCATCATTTGTAGGTGCGGATTGCAGATCACGTAACAGATAAAAAGTAAGTGACATCATAAGATACAATTACGTGAAAGCGGCATTTTTATTACAGCGCTGCATGCTCTTACCACGCGCAGGTTACCTTCTTGCTAAAATGACATTATTATATTATAACTTTCTATTTATTAACCAGTTTCTGCTTCAAAACTACACATGCCAACTACCGTTAATAAATGTTTATGCTCCGGTCACGTGCATACCCAGTACATGAGTATGAATAACTTTAAACGTAATTTAGGTATGCAAGTAAATTTATCAAAAATTGTTACTACTTATATAATGCACAAAACTAAAGAAAACTTACAGTAAGATACGAGGATTGATCATTAGAAACATTTTGATCTGCGCAGCCGTGACTTCGTCGCCATGGCAACGGAATTCATTTGTTTATATTGTCTGTTTAAATACTAGTGACGCGTCTGTCAAAAATATTTGCTGTTTGCTCTTTTCTAAGCATTGTGACTGGATTGAAAAATAGCATCTATGGTAGAAAATCTGTCCAAAGATAATCTGCATGCCGTTATTCAGTTTTTGGCCGCTGAGGGGCGTCAGCCAAGTGGAAATTTATTCGACAATGAAAGCTGTATATGGTGACTGTAGTTATTCTCATACGGCAGTGGTTGAATGATGCAATAAATTTTGACAAAGAAGAGAATGCACTAAAGATTTGGCCCGTCCCGGACCTGCACGTGTTGTAGCATCAGACGAAAATCTGAGACAACTGGAAACTGCTTTACGCGCAAATAAGCTCATCAAAGTTACAGAATTTTCTCAAATGTTGATCATCAGCGTGGCAACTGTTCATTTCATCGTTCATAGTCTTGGCTATCACAAAGTTGCTGCTGAGTGGATTCCACGACTGCTTACTGATGAGCAGAAAAATTTGCGTTCGACCTTCTCATTACAGCATTTGATGCGCTATCAACAACAAGGTAATGCCTTTCTACATCAAAGTGTTGCCGGTGATGCGTCTTGCTGTTATCACTACGAACAATAATACAAACGTCAGAGTATGCAGTGGAAGCATGCACACTCTCCGAAGGCGAAAAAATGTGGGTCCCAACCTTCGGCAGGAAAAGTAATGGTGACCGTATTTTTTTATTACCAGGGTGTGCTGCTGTTAGGACCTGGTCTCAACACACACCACAACCTACACAACAAAAAACGCTTAGAGATATTCAGACAGCTTAAAACGCTTACGGGTCAGATCCAAGAATAAACGTCTCGGGAAGCTCACAAATGGTGTCATCATTCTCCTGCATGATAACGTTCTACCCCATGTAGCAGCCCAGACGATTCATGATCTGCTTGGTCGTATGAAGTGAGAAGTCTTACAACATCCACCTTACAGTCCCGACTTGTCCCCGTGCGATTATCATGTTTTTGACCCATAAAAGAAATCACTAAAAGACAGATCACTAAATTCAAATCGGACGGTGAGGTAGAGTTTGCTGTTAGCGAACGGTTCTAAAAACAGCCGCAAAACGTTTACCAGCAGGGAATCTACAGATTAGTACAACAGTGGGACTCATGCGTTAATATTAATGGAGACTTCTTTTAAAATCGTTGAGTAAAAAATTCTTTACAGCCTCTGAACGTGTTTTTATTCACAATCCTCGTAGTTTTTTACAGTTACATTTCTATTCCACAAAATCATAGTGATATCAAATAAATCATTTTGTCACCAGTGGCTGCCGTTGGAATTATTCTTTCACGATACGAGTGTCAGAGAAATTAAAATTTTAATTTTTTAAATTAAATTTTGTCTAATGTAGCCTATATGTTTTAATTATTTTGTATTTTTATGGTCCTAAAATTATTTTTTTTGAAATCAGATTAAATAACGAAATTGACCTAGCAATTTTATTTTCATTCAGAAAAAATGTAAACAGTCAACATTACTAATATTATTGGTGTTCATCCAGGTTATAACTAATTTTAATGTTAGTTTTGAAATTATCAAACTTTTACTATAGTTCCTTTTTAATTTCATCAAATAACTTTTAAGATTTTTACATAATAAAATAATGTTTACTTTAAGCTTGAAATCAATTATAAAGTAACGTGTAGTAAATAATTTTTTTTTAGTTCCCACCTTTAAGCAGTTATGTGTTACGTGTAAGTGGAAAAATGTATTGTATCTTTTACTGTTTATAAGGAACATGTAGCTGGTTTTTAAGTACGCGTATTAAATTCTTTTGTATGTAGGGGTTATGAGCTTTTTTGCATGCAGGATAGTGTGGCATTAATTGTTAATTTTAGGATAATGAGTTCCCTGTACTAAATTTGTAAGGCATATTTCTTTTTTAACTTTGTCTTAGGCAATGTAACATTATTAACTGACAAAAAGTATGTGTTTGTAAAATGTATACGGTACTGAACAATTAGCATATATTTTATAGGTTAGAAAATCGCATCTTTAAGTACGGAAACAAGGCCATTGAACCCGTCTAAAGTCCTGATACAGGAAAACAACAGTATTAGTGTTCACCACTTGAATAACACCGTGTTCACATCGCTGACTACAGAATGGGTTACTGCCTTTATAAGCTGATTACATAGTAAAGTAGACAGGTGATGGATAACTGCACTGCACAGCGTCGAACGTACGGAAGAAGATAAACATAATTCAAAAGAATATAATAAATGTAAGCATTTCTCATCTTCCATGACGTACATTATCCTCATCACATAAATAAACGATAAAGTGGCATAAAAAGATTGCAATATATACATAACTTATTACGGGATTTATTAGAACTTATTGAGATACAATATTTGAAAATTATATAAGAGATTAGATTTGAAAATACATATAACTTTCAGATGCACATAAGTAACAAATTTAATTATAATATTTTCGAATAAAATTAATAGAATTCAGCATTTTTAAACTAAAATATTTAAACAAATTATACACTTTCCAATAATTTACATTTAGTCTTTAAACTTTACTTAACCTTCCGAGATCAAAGTGTATCTTTCTGAAATTGCGATTATTTTATCGTGGACTGATACAACAGTGTTAATGAAGCGCACAAAAAATTCAGTTAGCAAAACTATTTGCATGTATTTGATTGTAAATCATTTTTTTTAGTTAATTCTAATGTAAATTTAACATATAATGGTTATACTTCTAGGTAGACAGAATGTAAAGCATTAAATTATGATTTTAAGAAATGATATCTGGTATGATTGCGTAAGTATTGGATAGCGAAATTTACAATGATAGAGTTTTAAATAAAATCCTTATTACTTTAATAAATGTGTAGATTCTTCAAGAATAAATATGTTATATTACCTATACCGTATACTCTTAACCGTACGGTGTAATACTGCATTAATTCTTTAAATTATCTAAGTGTACTTCCGGGTCCTCTTGATCTATTCTGACCTTTTCTAATTACACATAGTACATATTGTTACGACGGTCTACTAGATCGTCGTAGGTACAGTGGAAAACAAAATACAAGACACCAATTAAGTCACTATCACTAGCTTTAATTTTCACAGTTAAGCAGTTCGTATTAACAACACAGTCTCTTACAACAAATCAAATAAAAATTGTTCGCTCGCAATAAAATGTGAACTACTATAAAACATAATTGAATTACAATTATACCGCCCGATTATAAAACACAACACTTCGCCACAATAACCACTTGATCGCACAAAGCAATCACTTATAATCGCCCGACAAAAAACTGAACTGAGCGTCCCTGCGTACCGGTATTTATACCCCTCTGAGATACTAGTATATTCCATACTGCGCATTAACAATAAAGGAAAACATTGGAGCGTAATTCATTGCGGCCTTGACACAGTTCGCACGGTTTCTGGCACAGTCTAGCTCATGCGTCGAGAGTCACGTACGCCACGCGCATTAAAATCCGTATACCTCTGGAACATTCGATAAACACGTAGATTGTTCTGTAATGTCGTAATACTGCCCCCTCCTTAAGCCTGTTCGTCCCAAACAAGCAAACAGTCTCTGAAGTAATACTTAGCCAGGCGATCTAGGTGGACGAACTTGATCTTTCGCTGCCCTTCCTGTTGAATCAGATAAACAACATCGGTGATTCTTTTTTTCACAGTATAGGGCCCTTCCCAGTTAGATTGAAACTTAGGTGAGCGACCACGACGGCGCTTTTGGGTTGAACAACCAGACCTGATCTTCTTCTTGGAAACACACACTATTGCTGCGAATGTCATACCGGGTTTTCATTTTATTACTGGCAATCTTCAGCCGTCCGCTTATCAAGCGATTCATTTCTCGCAGTTGGTTTTCTAATTGCGAGGAATAGTTCGGTGGCTCTTGGGACTGAGTCTCAGGTGATCCGAACATCAAGTCCCCAGGAAGACGAATCTTCCGCTCAAACACCAATTTTGCTGGAATCATGCCGGTTGTGTCGTGTACTGATGATCTATACACCATGAGGAATAGTGGTATACGTTGGGCTCAATCTGTTTGTTTCTCGTCAACAACCTTCGAAAGATGCTGCTCAACTGTCATATTGAATCTCTCAACCATTCCGTCCGACTGAGGATGCAGAGGCGTTGTCCTGGTCTTTCTAATTCCGAGTAGGCAACATAATTCTTTAAACACACCTGATTCGAAATTTCTCCCTTGATCCGTGTGGAATTCCATAGGGGCTCCATAACGTGAACAGAAGTTTTGAACTAACTGCTTTGCCACAGTGGTAACCTTCTGATTTGGAATTGAGTAGGCTTCAACCCACTTAGTAAAGTAGTCACCTAGAACCATGATGTACCGGTTTCCATCGTCAGTAACTGGGAATGGTTCAGCAATGTCTACGGCAATTCTCTCGAAAGGGAGTCCAACGTTATACTGTCTCATTTTGCAACTGCTTCTGGTTTGTGGGCCCTTGCTTACAGCACATATTTCACACGTCCGAACCCATTCCTTCTACGTTGTGGCGAAAATGAAGCCAATAGAATCGCTTCCGTATTTTGTAAAGGGTTTTGTTAACGCCAAGATGGCCTCCAGATGTTCCATCATGGATCTCCTTCAAACAGCATCTCCTTCCCAAGCCCTTTTCAGCAATCCGTTTTCTAAGGTAAGAGAGTCCCATTGTGCCCAGTAGCCCTTCAACACTTCGGAGCCATGGAAGATATTTAGCCAATCCAGACGGCGACCTTCCTCTTTTGCTGTCAAGATCGGTCCAATGTCATCATCAGTCATCTGTTCTTGTCGACAGTCTTGTGTTGTCCAGCCGTCTGCCAGGAAATCTACAGTGATGGCTTGAACATGTTCGCTTGAGTTTTGTTCTTCCTTTCTGTGGCAATGCAGTCTTCCGAACACGGTCTTCGTGATAAGCCATCTGCATTACTATGCAGGCGCCTCCGCCTATGTTGTATCTTGAAGTTGTACTCTTGCAGACGTTCGAGCAACCTTGCCAACTGTCCATCCGGATTTCTAAATCTCAAGAGCCATGCATGTGCGGCATGGTCGGTATGTAATGAAAACTCTCTCTCATAGAGGTATTTATGGAAGTGCTCCAAAGCTCTGACAATTGCCAACAACTCTCTACTTGTAACACAATAACGTCTCTCTGGTTTAGAAAGCGTCTTGCTATAATACGCTATTACTCCTTGTTCACCGTTCTGTACTTGAGACAAAACTGCTCCTAGACCAGTATTTCTTGCGTCTGTGTCTACGGTGTACTTCCCTTCGGAAGCTGGAAAACGAGAATTGGCTGCGAACATATTGCAATCTTCAAAGTCCTAAATGCTTGGTCACACTCTCTCGACCACTGGAAGTTTCGTTTATTTTCCGTTTGCTCATGTAGTGGTTTAGCAATAGTAGCGAAGCCTTTCATAAAACGTCTGTAATATGAGCATAACCCCAGGAAACTCCGAACTTCGTGTTTACTCTTCGGGACAGGCCAGTCTCATACGGTGTCTACGTTATTAGGAACCACGCTAACACCCGCTGCGACACCAGATGGCCCAGATACTGTCCTTCGTTCTGGAATAGAGAACACTTATTCGGGCCAGCTTCAGTTGGGCACCGTGAATTCTAGTTAGAACCTCCTTAAGGTTTTCCAAATGGTCTTTGAAAATCTTCCCGATGACTATGACATCGTCTAAATAAACAAGGCAAGTTTTCCACGTCAGGCCTCGTAGTACCAGGTCCACCAATCTTTCAGATGTTGCCGGTGCATTACAGAGTCCAAATGGCATGACGTTAAATTGGAATAAGCCACTTGGAGGCATTGGAATAATTCACTGCGGCCGTGATACACTTCGCACGGTTTCTGGCACAGTCTAGCTAATGCGTCGAGAGTCACGTACGCCACGCGCGTTACATTCCCGATCCCTCTGGGGATAAACACGTAGCTTGTCCTGTAATGTCGTAACAATATTACAATAAAAATTAATATATCCATCCACAGACAGAAATACAATCGCAAAGTAGTGTAGAAGCTTATTCTCTAATATTTATAATTATGTCGTCCTTAACGATTCTCGTCATAGCGAAGACATGATCACTAATTTTCTATTTTTATAACTACTGATTTACACATTGCTTCCTTTACTTCATCTCAAATATCTGTCTTCAACTACAATAAACTTCACTGTAGTTTCAAAGGTACACGTGTAGATTTTGTACTTTACATGTAGCAATAAGCATTGTGAGCTCAAATTACATTACGCAAAACAAGACATTTAAATTAACGGTTTGACTACATCCATTGTCATCTTTATACCGTTTCCTCCGCATAAACATTAGTTAAACAACTTATTACAAATTAAATATATACATCTGCGTCCTACGTGCTTATGCACGCGCGCGTGCGTGTAAATAGGTACAGTACTTACACCTGCATTTGCGCTTTAAATTATAACATTCAACTATGTTTACTATACAGTAAAATATAATACCTTTGAAAACGGAATGGTATCTTTCATTCGCAAATACTCCACTTGCAACATAAAATATTGAGGTACCATTCATCAGTAGTGTCAGGTTTCAATGTTTTTGATTTGCCTAAATATAACGTTGATAATATAACGTGTGGTTATTCTATCATTCTTTAATACAAATGTTTATAATTTACCTTACATATACATTGAATTATTTCTGAACGCATTGTTTCTCGTTTTATTAACGTGTATATAAAAACCTACTATGATCGAAGGAATCACGTGTCAACTGTGCATTTGTTGAGTTCTCAAGGTTCACTGACATACAACGTTAGCAGGTATATATAATTTCACTCCTTTACCTAAAAGTATTTTACTTACAGAAACTTTTTCTTATATACAAACAAGTTTTTATTTTTCACTTGTATGCTACTTTTTTCTTCACGTTCATACTATATTTCATTTACCACAAACTTACAGAATTATAAAGTTCAAGTAGTAGTAGTAGTATTAATTATAGGGTACAGCCTTGTTATATTATATTTTAGGATATTATATTGCACTTATTATATATTAATTTTATACATAGTTTTATATATATATATATATTACTATAATGCTTATACTATTTTACCTCAAGATGTATTTTTTCTTTAGGGACATGTTTCGGGAGATCCTGTTCTCCCATCTTCAACCTTCGCCATCTTGCTTCTGGTGCAGTATTTGTGTGTTGGCTTCTGGATGTTATTATGGTGGTTTGTTGGTCTTTGGTCCTTCAATGTTGCATTATTGTGTGTGGTTGTGGTATCTGTTTTTGTATTTTGTGTATTTTCGATGTTGAGTGCTTTGAATATTGTGTCATGTTTTGTATTGATTTGTATTTGTTCTGGTATTAATTTGTTTTGTGTTTTATGTTTGTAAATCTGTAAATTTTCCCAAATGTTCATTATGGTGCCTTTGTGTGGTATATGTTTTATTAGTGTTACATTGGTTATGTCTGGGAATTCATGTCCTGTGTTTATTGCATGTGTGGCTAAATTGGATTTATATATGTTTGGTTTTTTATATGCATTTAGGTGTTCAAAATAACGTTTTTTCAGCTGTTTTTTGTTTGTCCTATATAACATTTATTGCAATCTTGGCATTCAATTTTGTATATACCGTTGGTTGTTGTATTATCTTTGTTGTGTGAGTTATTTAGATTTTGTAATTTATTTTTATTAGTTTTGTATGCTATTTTTATATCTGTGTTTTTAAATAGTTTTGTTAGTTTTGACATTTTATTATTTATATATGTGAATGTGGCACATTTTTTGTTGTTGTTATTATTTATGTGTTGTTCAGTTTGATTAATTCTTAATTGTTCAGTTTTTATTTTGTATTTGATTTTATTTTCTATTTTGATCATAGTATTTTTATTGTATCCATTTGCATAACCAATTTGGTGTATTATATTTCTTTCTTTGTCAGTTTCTTGTTTGTTTAGGGGTATTTTGTACATTCTGTTAAATAACGAATAAAATGCTGCCATTTTATGTTGTGGTGGGTGGTCAGAATGGTTAGGTATAATGATGTTAGTGGAAGTTGGTTTTCTATATATTGCATATTGTATGTGTTTGTTGTATCTTGTGATGGTTATGTCTAAATAGTTGATTTTGTTATGTTTTTCTTTTTCTTCTGTGAATTGTATTTTGGGATGTATGTTATTGATTTGTTTCAGTATGTTCTCTTCATTTGTGTTTTTGTTATTTGATACATATAGTCCATCATCTACATATCTTATCCATATGCCATCTGGGTCATGTGTTTTTATGATATTTTGTATTTTGGTGTCTAGGTGTTGTAGGAATATTTCTGCTATTATGCTTGATAATGGTGATCCCATTGCTAAACCTTCTTTCTGTTGATAAATTTTGCTATTAAATTCAAAGTAATTTTGTTTTAGTATTAGTTGGAGACTATTTTTTATTTCGGTTATATATTGTTTGTTTTCATTTTGTTCTATAAGTTTGTTTATTATTATGTCAATTGTTTCTTCTTAAGAACAACAAAACAACTAATACTAAAACAAAATTACTTTGAATTTAATAGCAAAATTTATCAACAGAAAGAAGGTTTAGCAATGGGATCACCATTATCAAGCATAATAGCAGAAATATTCCTACAACATATAGACACCAAAATACAAAATATCATAAAAACACATGACCCAGATGGCATATGGATAAGATATGTAGATGATGGACTATATGTATCAAATAACAAAAACACAAATGCAGAGAACATACTGAAACAAATCAATAACATACATCCCAAAATACAATTCACAGAAGAAAAAGAAAAACATAACAAATCAACTATTTAGACATAACCATCACAAGATACAACAAACACATACAATATGCAATATATAGAAAACCAACTTCCACTAACATCATTATACCTAACCATTCTGACCACCCACCACAACATAAAATGGCAGCATTTTATTCGTTATTTAACAGAATGTACAAAATACCCCTAAACAAACAAGAAAATGACAAAGAAAGAAATATAATATACCAAATTGGTTATGCAAATGGATACAATAAAAATACTATGATCAAAATAGAAAATAAAATCAAATACAAAATAAAAACTGAACAATTAAGAATTAATCAAACTGAACAACACATAAATAATAACAACAACAAAAAATGGGCCACATTCACATATATAAATAATAAAATGTCAAAACTAACAAAACTATTTAAAAACACAGATATAAAAATAGCATACAAAACTAATAAAAATAAATTACAAAATCTAAATAACTCACACAACAAAGATAATACAACAACCAACGGTATATACAAAATTGAATGCCAAGATTGCAATAAATGTTATATAGGACAAACAAAAAAACAGCTAAAAAAACGTTATTTTGAACACCTAAATGCATACAAAAAACCAAACATATATAAATCCAATTTAGCCACACATGCAATAAACACAGGACATGAATTCCCAGACATAACCAATGTAACACTAATAAAACATATACCACACAAAGGCACCATAATGAACATTTGGGAAAATTTACAGATTTACAAACATAAAACACAAAACAAATTAATACCAGAACAAATACAAATCAATACAAAACATGACACAATATTCAAAGCACTCAACATCGAAAATACACAAAATACAAAAACAGATACCACAACCACACACAATAATGCAACATTGAAGGACCAAAGACCAACAAACCACCATAATAACATCCAGAAGCCAACACACAAATACTGCACCAGAAGCAAGATGGCGAAGGTTGAAGATGGGAGAACAGGATCTCCCGAAACATGTCCCTAAAGAAAAAATACATCTTGAGGTAAAATAGTATAAGCATTGTAGTATTACATACATCAAGAAACGGACTGTAGCAGAAAGTGATTGAAATATATATATATATATATGCATTACATTATGTCAAATTATAGTAGTCTGTTATATACGAAATTATGTTACTGAAGTCACACATAAAACATTATAACTAAACAAGAAAGAGGTTTAGGAATATAAAGTGTGTAATTCATAGAGATTATTAATTAAACAAAACTTTATTAATAAAGAGTAAGTCTTTTCTTAAATCTACCAAGGTTTTGTGATTCATCGCATGTTATTTGGCCACATTTTAAAGAATATTTAAATCTACATCCACCAGCAGTTTGTAAAGCCAATGAACGGGGTTGAACAAAATAAAATCATAAATATTGTTCCACCAGTGAACAACATTCTATGTGTTTCTCGGATATTCCAGCGGAGCCCGCCTATAGTGTGTGTGTCCGTACATATTATTGCTACTTTGAGATGAAGGACAAGTACATGACACTTGTCACGCGTTCGTAGCCGAGACTGATCCAGACTTCATCTGTCCGTGCACACTGTGTTCAAGGCGGCAACCAATTACGCTCCAGTGTTTTCTAGTAGCGTTGACGTGTAGTATGGGTTATTCTGGAATCTCAGCGGGGTATAAATACAAGCATTTTAGTTTCAGTTAAGTGGCGATTTATTCAAGTGAGGTTTGACTTTACTTCGGGCGATTACTCTGTGCGTTTAAGTGGTTATTAGTGAAATGTGATTATTGTGGCCGATTCTATTAGTTGGCATTATTATTCGTGTGGACAAATTAACTTGAATTTTTGTACGAGTATAATCTTGTGTTGATTACAAACTGTTAATTGTGATAATTACTGGGTTTTTTTGTGTGTGACTTATTTGGTGTCTTGTATTTTGTTTTTCACTGTACTATACGACGATCAGTAGACCGTCGTAAAAGTGCGTCGGAAGTGCGACAGAACCGTTAACAGTGAAAACAGTGGACACTTTGTAAGAGACTAGTGTTATTTGTAATTTATCTGTAAACATGGATGCCAGTTAGATGATGGAAAATTTCCAGGCCCTGCTGTTACAGACAGAAAAAGGACAGGACAAGAAACGGAGAAAAGAGGCGGAAGAGACAAAAGAAGAACGCCGAGGGGAAAGAGAAGAAGCAGAAAAACAACAGTATGAGAGATCGGAAGACAGACAAAAAAATCTCCTGCTGGAAATAGAAGAAAGACAAAAATCACTGTTGCTCGATTCAAAAGGACGACAGACAGAAAAACGTAAACAGGTTGCAGATGAAACAGAAGCTTTTTTTGAACCTATGCAAAAACATTTGCAAGAACATAATACCGCCGAGTTGGGACTCCTTCGAGGTGACTTGTGCGAATTACTCAGTGATCTAAATGGTCAAAAGCTAAGATTGTCTGCAGTCGAAAAACCTGTATCAAGTGTAGAACAAACGATATCTACTAAAATATGTGTCATAGAAGAATCAATGGCAAACACGAAAGAGCAAATTAAAAATAATTTGAGCATTTCATGAAGATACAACCAAAATATTTCTGAATAGACTGTATTAATGATAGATACAGAAAAGACAATAAAGAAAGTCACCTTGCCTGCGGTGGAGAGAATTCATGTCAAGGCTCACCCCTTTGACGGAAGCACACACTGGGAAACATACTGTAGCCAATTTAAAGCCCGCGTATGTGCACATAATTGGTCAAAAAAAGAGAAGGCAGTTTCACTCGTTCTCGCTTTAAAAGGACCTGACGCAGATCTACTAGAGAAACTGTCACCTGACAGCCAGAACACCTATGCCGAAATGATAAAAGCTCTAGAATTACGATATTGTAATAAATATTTGCGAGATGGTTACTGCACTCAATTGAGAGCAAGGCGACCGCACTCCGGGGAGAGTCTTAAAGAGTTTGAAGCAAGTATCGGCAAACTAATTAGACCTGCCTATTCTGAAGCTCCTGAAGATTTTCGAACAAGGTTTGCGATGCAGCTACTTACTGATGAAATAAGTAAAATTTTCTTTCGTCCGAGATAATGAACGAAAGAAAGTTTTACGAATGGCAAAAGACACCAGAATAGTGCGGACGCTCTGGTACATGCTTTACAATTTGAAGCCGCAAAATCAGTGTCTGGTTGGGCAAGTCAGAAAAAGCGCGCTAAAAGATCTCAACGGAACAGACGATGAAAAAGAAGAGCAAGGAACAGAGACCCAACGAGCGGCGACACAGAATAAAGTAAGAAAGAATGGAAGACCGAAGTGTTATAAATGTGGAAAACCTGGACAGCTGCAAAGAGTTTGTCGGGTTTGAGTTCAGCAGCAGGGAAGTGAGCAGTAGTCGGTACAACGGGGCGGGTGCTGACTAACTAGAGGAAGAAACCCCCTAGGCAATACGCAATTTCTACACTTCAGAAAAAAACGGAAGCTTGATGGTTACCGGATTCGTTCCAAAAGGCCAACCTCATTTACAGTTGACACAGGCGCAACAGTTTCGATTGTACGCCCCGATGTAGTAAAAAATCTCAAGCTAAACTGGTGCTTTTGCAGCTTGCGAAAAGTTACTGGACGGACTGACAGATGTTTGGAAAAGAGGAGATACACCTGCGCCTCGGTCGACTTGAGTTTGATCATCAAGTACTTGTTGCAGACATTGTGGATGAAGGAATTCTTGCTGTGGACATTATAAAAGCGTATGGTTTTATCGTTTTATAGATTGCGTCACAATGAGGAGCTGTTCAAGCTGATAAAGATAATAATCTGGCCACCACCATCCGACTGCATAAATTTCAATGGGCACGACACATCATTACGATGGAAGGCAACCGAATACCTAAAAAGGTACTGTTTACCCAAATCGTGGGTAGACGGCCTGTCGGAAAACCCATTACACGCAGAACTGAGGCACTGGCAAGGGATGCTTATAATTTACCTAAAATAAAACGATGGACATCGATCGCTAAAGACAGGGAAAAATAAAGGCGGATGATTATGGTGGCTAAGGGCGACTTCGAACTGTGACGCCGTAGAAGAAGAAGATGGTTTTATAGTCGACTTCAAAAACAATGTCTTGAGAATCGGAAAAGAAGAGGCAGTGCTCTCCACAATAAATACATAAGAATAATCGATGGACATGATAAATCAAGTGGCCGTAACTGTTCTGGCAAACTCCGAAAGATCATCATGGTTAGAACTGAGGTAGATATTAGGGGCAACCAGTGTTCTATATTCGAACCCCAGGTAGTCACCAGGCATACTAATTGCGAGAAATTTAATAGAACCTGATGAAACCGGAAATGTTCCTATTAGAGTGGCGAATATTTTGGATCAAGCTGTCACTTTGCAAAGCAATACGCTCCTGAGCAAATTAACTCCTGTGGCCTGTGTAGCCGGAATGACGCAACAAAGATGCAGTACTACGGACACTTCCGAATTACCAGAGAAACTGTAGGAATTATTGAACAGATATTCTAACGATCTCTTAACTGGTAAGATAAAATAACTTAGACGGGTTTTACATGAATTTCAAGATTTCTTTGTAGTTTGGGGCCAGTCATTGGGAAAAATTTCTCTTGTACAATATCATATCAATAGCAGGGACTTAGCACCTATACGCTGTAACAAGACATATGATCCCAATATTTTAAGTAACAAAATATAAAGACATGTCATAACAATTGAGATAACAAGACACATCAAATACTTACTCTGAAAATGCCAAGAATGAAACTACATGAACAACCAAGAAAGTAGAATAAACACACAACGCAGGAGTTAATAAAATGTAATGGTAATAATGATAATAATTAATAAGAAGAAAGAATATAAATTAAACAGTGATTGTACAACAGGAACCAATAACCCAATAGATTCGGTCAGTAAGGAGCAAATAAAAACAAGGAAGAAACATATTACGAGAAAGACACATAACAACCATGGCATAAGATAAATTCCAAGAGCCAGTCAACTATAGATTAACATCTTACCCGTATAAATACTAACTGATAGACTTACAGATTGAAAATAAAACAATAACTGACTAACTTAGATGAACCAAAATGTGACCAATAATATTGTAAATGAGGGCATCCCATATTAGACAAAAAAGTGGAAGTCACAATAATGTTAACACAATAAGAAGCTGTAAATAACAGCATAATGACATATTATGCACAGCATTAATGTAATATAAAAGAGAATTAAAATTCTCTAATAACTGTAATAATTGTTAGTTAAGTAGTAGAAAAATAATGTAAGATAGGAAAAAAGAACTAATTAATGCATTACCAGTAATCATTAATAACATAATACTTTAAAAACAAGGTTAAAAAATGTAAATTTTTATCAACTCAATTCACCCATTGTTGCTACAAATAAGGGAAACATAACCTAGATACAGGTACTTTCCACCTATTTTCATATTTAATGATTAATAAAACATGTCTAAACTGAAATATATTGTACACTAAATCAAGTAGAGGTAATAAGGTTTTTAACAATACCAAAATCAGATACCAAGAGTAGTCTTTATATAAGAATTAATGTAAACAAATTGAACAAAAACAGTCAAAATGAGATTCACCATGTGAAACATAGATAAAACCATATTGTAAAGCTAAACAGGAAAAAAAAGGATACATATATAATAAATAAGATATAATATCACTATTATAATAGTGTAAGAGAATTATAAACAATAACATAAAGTGTAATAAGAATAAATAAGCACATCTGTCATGTGACACTAGATGTAACTACTATTATCCAATTCTCTATACAAAAGAACAGACAAGTGTATTAAAAACACAAGATTGGTAATCAATATTGTAGCATGATAGATTATCCACATTATAATGAATGAAAAATGATCATAAATAAATATAAAATATAATGAAATCAAGGAAACATCCAAATAAAAACAAATAAGTACCACAGAAAATGTAATCATAATTTGAAGAAATAAAAATAAATTAAAAACAACTAAGCAACACCTATTAGTAATGAAAAGTAAACCAAAAAACTAAAAGATAAAGTAAGGAAATACCCAGGTAGGATAGGAGTAAGTAAGGCAAAACCTAGAACAAACCGACATCCCAAATATAAGTACTAATTTTGAAGAAACAAGATAGGATAGTAATAAGTAAGGCAATACCCAGAACAAACCGACATCCAAAAT
The DNA here is from genome assembly GCA_034769895.1 of Magicicada septendecula. Classification (NCBI taxonomy): domain Eukaryota; kingdom Metazoa; phylum Arthropoda; class Insecta; order Hemiptera; family Cicadidae; genus Magicicada; species Magicicada septendecula. Next base: position 149,427,558 of record CM068369.1, read on the forward strand.
AATAGGACTGAAATGGAAGAAACCACATGGAAGAACAAGATAAAGTAGGGAAATACCCAAAAGTAAACCAAGTAATAAAGGAATAAAACCCCCTAAAGAAATATAACTAATGAAAGTATAACACCCCAAAACAGAAAATAATGTGAAGTAGATATAGACAAAAGTGTTTAGAGGTATAAGTAAAAGTGCACCCACGAAAGTTATTTTATAATGAAAAAAAACAATCCTTCATAATCCTCTATAAACAAGATTATTGATCTTGGAATACTATAAAACTTATTTAGAGATAAGATCCAAGAATAACACAGGACCAGTGCAAGTTATCTTATTATAATAAATAAACTTCAAGTGTCAGTGTTTTAAATGCTTAAACTAAGTAAATTTATGCCTTTACACAACTTTAAAGTTTATGTACCAACTACAGAAATAATATTTTGTAGAATATTATGATAAAAATAGACTACAAATGTTTTAAGAAAGTGCCACTCTTTATCTGACTACATTTTATAAAATGAGATAGATAGAATAAGAGCAGGTAATAAATAAGTGGAGTGACAAGGGGTACATCCCCAATATAAAATAAAAACAGCTAAGACTGCACAAAATTTAATTTAAGAAATAAGTTAAAAAAGAAAGGACATATGTGTTTTGTTTGTGTAAAGTTCAATGAACACAAGGCTGAAATGTCTGAGTTTAAATAGTATTTTTTGTTATGAAATATTTGTTAGGAGTTAATACTTATTATCAATGCTAAATGTTCAAGCAGTTAAGTAAGGTAATTTTCATTAATATTGTATTAGAATAGAAGGTCAGAAGGGATATAAACAAGCTGTATTATCCAAAACTTTGTATGTAAAAACAGATAAAATCTAGGCCAAATGGTAAAAAACAACAACATTATAATTGATAAATAAGTCTAGTAAACTAGTTAAACTGATGAAATTTGTATAAGGTAAATCAAACACAGTATATTATAAATGAAACTATACTTTAGAAAGATATTAGAAAAAGGTATGAAAGATTATTGGAAAAAATGCAAATGTAATAACTGACAAATCCTAGGGGGGAGTCCCAAATTAAGGAATAATATTTAAAAAGGATAACTAATTAATAAGATTACAAGGAATTAATGGAAAATAAACATGTTATTTCAATCTGAGGTTTTGTACAATCATAATTATAACATAATACAAATGGCAAACCTTTGAAGAGGACAGGAAGTAAAATTTTAAGGCCTACAGTTAGAAATACAGTAAATATGGCATTTTTAGATAAAACACTTTGTAAAAATATCTTATTTGGTATCAAATCAAGCATAATGAACTAAAGAAAGAGATTATGTATTTAAACATTAATAAAGTTAAATAATAATAAAAATGTATTCAGTAGTATAATGTAAAAATCAGTTATGTAGCGGAAATGCTAAAAATTTAAAACAATGTATTTTTAATATTAACTTGGCTAAGACGTTTCGGATGAAGAAGGAAGTTATAACAGTTGATTATTAGACTTTGTCGAGTACACATGAGACGAGCTCTAGCTCAAATATTAACGTATATCGAAGAAATAAAAAATGGCTTTCATCAACCTAGTCTATTCAAAGTAAGAAACCGCAAATTTTGGAAACTTTAAAACTGAATTAAATTCAGTGAAACAAACAATTATAACCATTAAATAAACTTATATTGAACCGGAAAAGTGAATTAATTAATTTAAACACATAAAAACGATAATACTGAAAATAAAGACGGAACGTGCCATTTTCGACCTTATTGACTAAAGTGCACTACAAACATTATACAACACTAATCAACCAGGTGAATCACAGAACACTGAACAAGGACAACTACCCGACCACCAGAAGGAATAATCACTACCGCTGAGACGAGGAAACCTGGAAAAAACTACTTTTATTTGAAGAGAATTCTGTCGTGAAGTCGTCATTTTAACATATGCAGTCCTGAAGCAGCCATCTTTAACTCCCACAATTCAAAGTATACCACAGCTAGTTTCGTTGTCAACGTCAAATGGTTCGAATTTTTACTTTAATAAACATTATATATATTGAATGAATCTTTCTATTTTTAATTCTTAAGTTATTAATTGTAAGTGTTATACTTTCCTGAACTTACCCTTTCTCTGACTATATAAAATAACCATTAAAAGAACCTGAAAATTAATATTAATACTGTATGTAAAAATAATCGATCGCTCTGAGATACGAGTAGATACCAACTGTTGAAAAATCGATTTAATATCGATCTACTTAATAATTTGTTCAATAAAAACTGGAATTTCGTAATTTTGACTTATATTTCTTTCAAAAATTATAATTAGCATAACATAAGATAATATTTAAACAACGAACTACACGAAAAGCGGCAATTACCAAGGTGAAAGGAGAATACTATCAATTAAAGAAGAACCGCTAATGGAATAGTCCAGGAGACAATCTGATTAACGCAGAACTTAATTCTAGTTAACAAAAGGTGATATAATTGTCAAAAACAGTAATAACAGATTTAAAATTTTACACTAAACAATTACAAAAATTAATTACTAAATAATAAAACAACAAAAACCATTTTGAAAATAATTTCATAAAAACAAACAAATTTTTCTTATTTTATAACAAACACCAATTTTACATTTTGTTACAATACACTAACTATAATGAACTATTCTAAACTAGATAGTGGACTGAAAGGACACTACATTCTTGAACAAGAATTAAAATAAAGGTACACTTTATAGTGCCATACAGAGGTCATATTAAAAACTAAAATAACAAGGAATAATAATATATTCCCCTAAACAAAGACAACCAGTAGTTGTAATAACTCTGTGTAGACAATTGGGACAATATAGAAATTGCCCAGATACTTTTATTATAAATAATGTGTTAATATAATTAGTAGAATCCTAGGCTAAACCAATGTTAAAATAAGAGTTATATTTTGTCCATAATTATAAGTAAACAATAAGTGAGAAGTGTTGAAGGACTTGGAAGGCATACTCTCAAAGAGATATGATTGCCATTAAATAGTTATAATTCAAGAATAAATAAAATTAATAGTAAATAGTGTGAAGTGATAATCTCAAACATTAACTCTCTTAATAGTGGACGAAAACATATCATGAGTAAACTCTAAATGAAGAGGCAAATGTTCGCCATACAGTGATAAGCTTAGATTTAAAATCTATGCAGTAATAAGACAGTTATATCAATTATAAAGTATTTGTGTCAATTTGAGAAAATGTTTAGCATCAGTGTATACTCTCAAACCCAGCCACCCCACGCTTAAAACAACAATTGAAATATTTCGCGAAGGGGGTATGTGTGCTAGATTAGAGATCGTCAGCCAATCAAAACAGAGAAATTGACGAAATTTACAATGATCGCTAGGAAGAACGGCAGCATCACGCGACGATTCGAGGCACTTTTTAATCAACCTTTCATGTGTACAGACGGCTCGGCACCGGAAGAAAACAGCTGATAACCTAGTTTGTACGTGTCATCAATGTCAAGAAAGTAACATAACCTACATTTGTGCGATCATAATTACTCTACTATTGAAGATATTTGAAGAATAAACAGTGCGTTAATAAGAATTGCTAAGTGTATAATCCCTAGCAATTCCGGGATTTAAAAGGGAGTACAGTGATTTTCTAAACTTAGTTAAGAATTGGAAAAAATGACGATATAATCGAACAACATTATTGTAATGTGTGTTAAATAAATTATATAGGTCATTGCACCTAATTAATATCACTCAGTCAACAGTTATAATGATAATTCTCAATTTAATTTAAATAATTCAGAAATAAGAATTTTTAAAACAGTAATTGTTTATTATGTATGAACACTGAGTGTGCTATAACCACACACCTGATTGAAGGTGCAGTAGTAAGAGATTGAGGATTATTGACTGACTGAATGAATTAACGAAAATCAACAAACATGCAAATATTATTTATGTTTCGTAGTTTAGGAAGAGTCTACTACTACTATTTTGAATATTTCTTTCTATTATGAATAATAGCTAGTGGTATTAAGCTATATAATACTGACAATTGAACGATTACCTTTTACGGAATCCAGTATGACGATTCAGATGTTTCTTTAAACAACACTGTTTCGAGTTATTATTTTATTATGTTCACATTTTAGATATTATCAAAAGTTCTTTTAACGTAAATAAACGTTCATTAAATCATTTAATATTTATTGTCGAATGACTGTTAAACCAGTTAACCTAACATGCCAAAACAGGCATGGTTATAATGTTTTATGTTATGTATTAAGAGATGATTGAATTGTAATCAATCTCCGACTACCTAATAATGGTAGAGTAAGAATTCTAGTAAATTATTTGGTATTCTGCAGGCTAAAATAACCTACACTTGAATTAAATTATTTAACCAAAATTATGTTAACAACAATCTAACGTTTGTAGGTCAGTACTACCACTCTGAGATAATTTTTTTATAAAAACGAATTACCAATGTTAAGTAAAATTAAACCAAAAATGGTTAATGATATTTAAAATCATTAAAGAAGTGTAACAAGGAATAAATTCTAATTTTTATACGACAAATCAGAGTCAGTTAGTTTATTTCAATAGACTAGAGCTTTATAGGATAGGTGAACGTCTCTCATTGAACGGCACGACAGACAGCGGCAATTTGAATCACGGTAAGTCAATCTAAAAAATTAGATTGCCACATCGACCCTGCGAAGTCAGCCAGACACACTCCAAGTAAGTGATCATTACTTACCAAAATTATATGTACTTTCAGTGAGGAATACACGTCACCGATTCGCCTAGTCGACAGAAGAAAATACATTGAGCTAACTACCAACATTTTAAATACCTTCGTTAACGAACATCAAGAGCAATTCACCGGATTTATTTATATGGAATTCAATTAAACAATTGAATTTGATTAAATAAATTATAAAAATAAACACAACTTTAAAACAAAAACGTTCCAATAAAAATAAAATAAATTTAAACTACGTAAACGGATTTTTAACACCCCGTACACGGTTTACTTACAACGCCAACCTCCTCAAAGGCCTCCATTATCTAAGCAAGAGGAAATATCTCGTTTAGTACAGGATATGTTGACAGAGGGAAAACTCAAGCCACCGTCAACTGCTTGGTCTTCTCTGGTAATGCTGATAACGAAGAAGGATGGTGGATTACGTTTCTGCGTAGTCTACCGGAGGTTTAATGACGTGGCTAAGAAAGATTGCTATCTATTACCTCGCGTTGACGATACACTCGACACGCTGTCTGAAGCACAGTGGTTTTCCACATTGGACCTAAAGAGTGGATGTTGGCAAGTGGGTCTTCAACAAGAAGACAACAAAAGACCGCTTTCTCGACCATAAGTGGCTTATTCCAATTTAACGTCATCCCATTTGGCATCTCTGTAATGCACCGGCATCATACGAAAGATTGATGGATCTGGTACTCCGAGGCCTGACATGGAAAACTTGCCTTGTTTATTTAGACGATGTCGTAGTCATCGGGAAGACTTTAAAAGACCATTTGGAAAAAACCTTAAGAGGGTTCTAACTAGAATTCACGGAGACCAAATGAAGCTGAGCCCGAAGAAGTGTTCTCTATTCCAGAAGGAAGTACAGTATCTGGGCCATCTGGTTTCGGCAGCAGGCATTGGCATGGATCCTAATAAAGTATACACCTTAAGAGACTGGCCAGTTGCAAAGAGTAAACACAAAGTTTGGAGTTCCCTGGGGTTATGCTCATTTTACTGACGTTTTGTGAAAGGCTTTGCTACAATTGCTAAATAACTACATGAGCTAAAGGAAAATAACCGTAACTTCCAATGGTCGAGAGAGTGTGATCAAGCATTTATGACTTTGCAAATTGCATTATGTTCGCAGCCAATTCTCGCTCTCCGAGCTTCCGAAGGGAAGTACGTCGGAGACACAGACGTAAGCAATACTGTTTCAGGAGCAGTTTTTGTCTCAAGTGTAGAACGGTGAAGAAGGAGTAATAGCGTATTACAGCAAGACGCTTTCTAAACCAGAGAGAAATTATTGCGTTACAAGTAGAGAGTTGTCGGTAACAGTCCGAGTTTTGGAGCACTTCCGTAAACACCTATATGGAAGGGAGTTTCTACTACCCATCGACCATGCCGCGCTTGCGTGGCTCTTGAGATTTAAACATCCGGAAGGGCAGTTGGTAAGATAGCTCGAACGTCTGCAAGAGTACAACTTCAAGGTGCAACATCGACAGGGGCGCCTGCATGGTAATGCAGATGGCTTATCACGAAGACCGTGCCCAGTTGACTGCCGATATTGCCACAGAAAGAAGAACAAAACGCAAGCGAACATGTTCAAGTCATCACTCCATTTGCATGGCTCTTGAGATTTAAAATCCAGAAGGGCATTTGGCAAGGTGGCTCGAACGTCTGAAAATACGAGTTGCAATATGTAGTAGTTGTGACATTCAGTTTTCAGGTTGTACATAAACAATGCAATATAAAGAAAATAAATCGTGTATTAAACTGGATTAAACTTAGAAAAAAGGAGAATTTTGATAGATGCTGGGTATTACATCATATATACACTTGTAGCACCGATTTTCATGAGAATTCATTAGATTCTTTATAATTTAATAAAGACAAGAGAATAGAAAATTTAGTCAGTTTAAATATTATCACGATATTTATTGAATTAAATTGTTATACATCACTGGTTAATTTCTATTTCTTTCTCGCTTTCTATTCATTCTCATAATCTCTTATAAAGTTAAACCAAAAATTGTGTAGCCTTATTTGAGGCAGTTTTGTAAGTAATATGTCCTCTGGCTATATTAGAAGCATATTTCGGGGCGAGTAAGACTGTTGTGGTGCCGCCACCTTCTCGTTTAACGTCCATAAACTGGCCGTCTTACTAGATTAATGAGACCAGTTTTCCCTGGTCGGGACAGCCATGAAGACATGTGGTGGTTCCTCTAGCCTGCCATATCATATATTCTTGACCAGCAAACTTATAATGACGAGGGCAGGAGAATGTCCTAACCATTATATACTGACAAGCAGAGGAAGCACAGCTGTCACAGGGTCTTTAAAGTCGCTTTATTCACATGTTTGTGTTTTCCGTCCTCTACCACTTGGAAGTGGGGTTATCATTTCTCGATATCTTCTTTCATCGAGATGAGACCGTGGGGAATTACTCGCCTTATTCAGTACTTCGGAGGAAGTCTTATATGCTTCTGCGCTTATATTAAGCCATCACTGCCGTTTCTATCTATCCCAAAAAGGAACCATTAGGTACCGTATGCCACACCCTTACATGCGCATGCATAAATCAGAGGAAGACAGATGTCGTTAAATAAAAAAAAATTGAATCATAATATGTGATGTTAATTAAGTCAAAATTTAGCATAGAATTCTCGTTGCCAAATAATATAATTTGCAAAGCCGATTTTGAAAATTGTTGGTTTAGATTGACTATTAATGTTTTTCAGGATGAGCATTACGGAAAATCGATCGAACATGTTGGATTAGAAAGGCGAACCCAGTAGGACAGGTAGATGTAATACACAAACATTTATGTCAATACGTTTAGCTCTGTTGTCTACTAAACTGCTGCACGCTTCACAGAATACTTCTTTTCACTCAGAGCTTTTTCTTCGTCGCAGATCACTCAGTAATATCTATTATTCAGCTTTAATTTATTTTTTCAGTCGGTTAAAATTATAAAATTTTTATGAGAGCAATAGCACTACTATTAGATCACATGCAATGTTCTGTTGCTAATGTTAAAAGCGACAGTTATCATATGTCCTTGAAACAGTGAATTAGCACACTGTATAAACAGTTTTTATTTTTTATTTTACGAGAGTTCCTTGATACATGACCCGAAGCAATCTCTCTCTCGTCTGATTTGTTTCCGCCTCATTCCACTGAAGCCGATTCTCAGTAATATTTTGTTATATCCCATTGTTCTACTTAGCTTTGTATTCCGGCTTGTGTTGTCTTATATGTTTAGTAGTTCAGTTTTCCTGGTCATTATAAGTGGTAACAAATTTACTCTTTCAATAAGAATATTAACTTATGTATGAAAGCCAAAAGGTGTTATACATAAACTGTAGTCACGTTATATAGCACGGATGACTGAGTGTGTGGTTTAATATTTATAATGCACAATCTGTGTTGTAACCGTGTTTGTCTCTAAATTTAAAATCCTTTTTTATGTAGTGTATTTTATAAAATATTACCTACTTACCGTATAGAAAATACCGTCTTTGAATATTATGTTAGATTTGACAGTAATATTAACACCTTGATATTTTACTGACGACACCAAAAGAACTGATAATTTATTACAAAATTATCTGACCATTACATGCCCGATTTCGGGCAACACTTGAAAAAACGGTTCTTATTCAACCGGAGACAACTTATAAAATTATCATTGTCGTTCATGCACAAATATATACAACAGACGTTTAATGAAGAAATTTGTGTTAGTGGTTGAAATCACAATCAGAAAGATCAATATTGCACACCACTATATATTCCTGATCTGACGATGAGCTGTGAAGCTTGAAAGCGCTAATCGGAATAATTTTTATATAGTGGTGTGCAATATTGATCTTTCTGATTGAAATATATACAAGTCGACATGTATTCTGCTTCAATAAATGTCGATTTGTTATATGTGTGCGCACAGGTGCGTGTGTTTGTGCGTGTAAAGCAGTAAATCATCACAGCTGGGAAAATTGCAAAGCAAAGCGAAGACAAGGATTCGTTCGTTGTTTCACGTGTTTCTATCAAATTATTCTCCATAGTATTAGAACTGCTTGTGGCCGAGATATACTGTCTAGGCTACAGTACGTTGGTTTACTCAATTCACACAGTGGTCGAAAATGTTGACGGAAGTTCACCCGCCCAGAGATATTAACAAAGTGAGATACAGCTAATTAACAAGTTGCAGGTGTTGTTAACATATGAGTCCCATACACTTTTGACAAAAATCTGTAATTCACAATACGTAAGTAGTTTCATCCGACGCTTGAATCGAATAAAGTTAAGTGGGTTGGAACCATTACTATTGTTACGACGGTCTACAGATCGTCGTATGGTACAGTGGAAAACAAAATACAAGACACCAATTAAGTTACTAATCACCAGCTATAATTATTACAATTAAACAGTTTGTAATCAACAAGATCGTCTCTCACAAAAAATAAAATAAAAATTGTACACACGCAATAATAATGTCAACTAATATAAAACACAATTGTATTACAATTTGCCCCCACAATTAATAAACACACAAAACTTCACCACAATACTTCGAACCACACTGGTATAAATCGCAACTCAAACTGAACTAAGCGCCGCTGACTACTTGTATTTATAACCCGCGGAAATTCCAGAAACGCCCACACTACGCATCAGCGCTACATTAGAACGTAATTGATTGCGGCCTTGACACAGTGCGCGCGGCTGGCGAAGTCTAGAAAAGTCTCGCTAACGCATGTTGAGATCCCGTAGAATGTTTTGTAATCGTGTAACAGTTTTCCGCATTATGTAACACTATTAAAAAACCCATCAATTACTATTGGTTCATGAGTACTTAATGAAGTTAACTGGCTTTAATTGTATCATTGTGTTGAAAATATTATGTTTTAATACTACTTATACCTTAATCTGTGTACCAGTGTACAACGGTATACGACGTTTTCACATTTGCAATAAATTATTCCCATGCCCTGCTAATACTGATAGAATAACAATGCTAGCAGTTAGATACGAAAGTTTGCTTAACTCGTTGGTTGAAACTGATGCACTTTAACTTAATTGTGCTCGGTACAATAATACTGAAGAACGAAAGTTTATGTTAATTTTATTATTGTGACTATAATGATGTTAATATGCTTGTCCAAAACAGCTACGTCACAATCGGCAACAATTGTAGAGCAGCACAATATTGGCGCGAAGAATAAAATAAAGTAAGTGCTACGAGGTAATGTGAAAGCGCTGTTTTGTGCGGACTGGGTCACAGACAACAATAAAAACGTCACAACGTAGTAACGAGGTAACTTCTTCTCATAAAATATCGTGCCGGAAGCTACGTGAGTGTCTCGAACACGCGGACCCCTTTAGTTGGTATCACAATAAATACCAGTTTATTATTGTTGCCGCTGTAGCCTCCGACCAAATATAACCTAACCTAAGTGGCAAATATATTATTTTGTTAAGTATCTTATAATACGTCTAGGTATAGTTAATTTCTGGTATATCCTTGGTCTTCAATATTAATTATTTGTTTCAGATGAAGCAAAACGGAACAAGAAAAAATCAATTGAACCAGATTAAGTAAAGCAGATGAAGCATTTATTAACCATTTTAAATCAAAATAAATTGTACAGTTTTTGTTTGTAAATTAAATTTACACGATATATTGTCAATCAAGTATTGCAGTATGTTAAATTACAGTGCATTGCGTGAGTGTTACCGCTGAAGCAATAAATCAATAAATTACCGTTTTCCAATAACATATACATAAATGTTTTACTTTTATCGAACTTAGGCTATATTGTGTATTGGAGACAGAATAACATTTCTTCTTATGGAGCATTAGACCCTTTATATACTTGTATTTTATTATTGGAAAAGTGTTAACCAAAAACCATAAACGAAGAATAAATATTGAATCGATATAAACAACCGACGTTTTGTAGTATGAAAATTCTGCCCGTCCTTTCATTGAGTATTAAATTTGACATTTTATATGATCTCTAGTTTCTTGAACTAGATACACTATTAAAGGGAATTATGGAATGAATATATTACAAATTTTATTCATAAATCCCATTTACAGCATTTGAATTATAAATTTCACAAGTGTATTCACACTACTAGCTTTACACTATAATGTTGTTCTTGGATTCATTTTTGAATTTATTTGGATTACGTTATAAGTATATTGAACCCAAAGCCAAATAAGACAGTGGTCATAAAAGAGGAAAGTTTCTCTATTACGCTATTACGCGATATTATGTAGTGTAGAATAATGTAATTTAACTATCTAACTACACTTCTAGTAAATGTTATATGATTATTGTCTGGATCGATGTGGTATTATATACGAGGACTAAACTTGATTATTATATATGAATATGCCAAATTTGATAAAATTCACCAGGCAACTACGGGTTCGTATTATACATATTCCTACTTTATTGATAAAGTTTGCACAGAGTGTTCAGGTGTTTAGGTTAACACTCGTATTTCATGATATGACTAAAAGTGAAAGAGTAATACGACTATTTTCTAAACGAAAGTACGCAAGAGAACATTCACGGTATAAGACCAGTAACATATATTCGTCTCTCAGATCTAATACGTAATACGTTCGAACATCGATACTTGTTATGCGACGGTAAGTTAATATCGAAGGTGCTCAGTGTACGGATACTCACGTAGGCTGTATTTAATCTCCGTTCATTTGAGAGATGACGTGCAGGGAAATTCAACATCAACAGTGAGGTCTCCTGTTGTCAGTACACTGTGACAACACTAACTCTGCAGTGTTGATTGTTTCCTAAAATTAATTTCCTTTACTATAAAAAATTAGAAAACACTCATAAAACATTACATAAAAATTAATTGTGATTCTCTTTACAGACAGACGCATAACGTTTTAAATGTAGAAATATATTTTTTACTAGCAAGTGCCCGCGGCTTCGCACGCGAATATTTGTAAATGATTGTTGTGGTAACTGCCGAGTTGGTAAATTGCTAATGGTACATCTATATTAATAATATTCTTATATTGTAAGTTATGAATATCGAAAAAGTAAGAAGCAATAGATCCATCATTCATGTTTCCTCGATACGTAAAATCAAAATTTGATAATTTAGTAGATATTTACAAACATGCAGTAACACAATTAGATAAAATTTTTATTCGTATAGAATAATACAAATAATGAATACATAAGTATATTGATATGAGTTACTCGAAATCTTACGTGCTAAGTCAGTCTTAAACTTTTTGGTAGGATCCTTATATACGTAAATGTGTCACAGTCCAGTATACTCAGTTTTTATATAGCCTACATTTTTTCATCAGAGCCTTGTTATAAACTACATTTTTCGTTCTGCCGTTATCAGGGCATAAATCTCGCTGCTTCTGCTTACTCGAGAACATGCCACATACAGTTGTCCGTGAGAAAAGCAAGCAGCTCTTAAATCCACACCAGCTGTACGTAAAGTTTACCCTTGTGACTTATTGATAGTCACTGCAAAGCATAAATTAACCGGAAACTGAAGTCTTTTAAATTGAAGTGGAGAGTTATTGGGTATGATTGGAATTCTTGGGATAAATACTGTTTCTCCTTTGCCGCAGACTGTTAAGATAGTCGCTTCGATGATATGTTTTTTTACCGACCTAACTTTCAATCGTGTTCCATTGCATGTGGTGGCTTCAGATTTCTCATGAGTATAATTGGAACACCTAGATTTAATTTCAATGTGTGAGCTGGTAATCCTGATGCAGATAAAGTATTCAAAAACTCAGTTGGGTAATGTGCTGCATCCTCTTCGTTCAAAACTGTATTAAAGGAGTGATATGTTTTTTCGTCTCCTGGAAATTTATGCAATATGCGGCTATTTATGGCATTTACTTGTTCGGTGTTTGGTGCTAGTATCACACGCTCACATAACCACACATCATCGTGCAAATTTATAGACTCAATATGTCCATAAACCTTTTCGATCAACTCTGCCAGTGAAGAAACTGTACGACATAATGATGGCGGTAAACATATCGCACCGTCTGTCTCTACTATCTTACCATCTCCAAGGTTTAATAAAGTAGTAGAAAATTCGTGAATATCTGCATCACCTCCAAGTTGGACTCTCATGTTTACTGTGAGTGATAGGCCTACTGTTTGAACGGTACGCCATATATTCGATCGTTTAATGCAAGCGTTTACTTCATCAGCTCTGGTACCTCACGTAACAACGGGCAATATTTGTCTGAAATCTCCGGCAAAGAGAAAAGTTATTCCACTCATAAATCTGTTGTCATTGCGCAAATCTCGTAGAGTTCTATCGAGAGCTTCTACTGATTTTTAGGGGCTATAGTGCACTCATCCCAAACAATCAAGTCTGCATTTCTAATCAATTCTGCTTTAGCACTACTTTTGGAAATATTGCACACTGGAAATTCGTTGCAATTCAAATCTATTGGTATTTTAAAAACGGAATGAGCCGTTTTTCCGCCAGGTAATAATGTAGCAGCGATTTCTGAGGAAGCTGCTGCTAATGCGATTTTGCCTTCGCTTCTTAACTTCGAAAGAGTCAATTTGATTAAAAATGTTTTACCTGTGCCTCCTGGTGCATCAAGGAAAAATGCATTTCCAGATTTACAGTAAACACTTTGAAGAATGAGTTGATCGTCTGGAATTTCTTTGTTCGTCTGTCAGTAATCTTTCATTCTCTTCAACTGTAGAAAGTAGCTGTTGTCTGTCATAAGTGGTTTCAGAAAGATATTCCTTTGAAATGTTTTGCACGGTAGACTGTGGATTTGGTAATCCGTATTGAGCTATCGGATTACCACCGACAGAAGTAACAAAATCTTGTAAAAGCAGTAAACAACTATTTTCAATGCTTTCCTTGTATACACTCAAATCAGCATCAGGATTTCGACGCATAATATCTTGAATCAAGTCTTCAGAGAAGTGGTCTTTGTGTTTAATCCACAATGCATTCGGGTTTGAAATACTGCAGAACACCAACATTACTGCAAAAAGTTCTCTCATTTTGTCAGAGCTAGCAGATAAACTTGCCGCTGACAGCGTGTCGTTCCAATGACTGTCATTCTTTATGAGGTCAAGAGCTTGGCATGCAGCTTGAAACGTTGGATGAATTACGTTGTCGACAGTCTTGATATTTTCAAATGAAGTTGGGCCACGTATATTGTGCAGAAGTAAACGAAGAAAATAACATTCATGATTGTTTAGATGAACTGTATACACTCGACCCAATACGTGTTCATGATATACGTTCTCGCTCCCTTCTAATAAGACTCTTCGACGTCTACGTTGAAATTTTCTTGTCTGCCTATTGAAAGCGTAATATGTACAACTTCTTCGTACAACAAAGTTTTGGCAAAGTCATCTTCCCGACAGATAAAAAATGCCATGAGGGTGGTGTTTCTTGGATTTTCTATTCTTCCGTGTAAATTATCTTCACGAAAATAAACTCTCTGCCCATTTTCGAGATGTACATCTAGATGAATAATAGGTGGAAAACGCTCATGTATAGGGAATGAGAAGATTCTCCATATTGCTTCAGATGTGCTTATGTAACGACCATTTTGAAACTGTAATACCTCAAGAATTTTGTAGCTAGATCGGAGCCTTTATTGACGTATTCACATATATATTTAATGGATTTTACACTACTACACAATTCAACATTGATGTGAGCACCAAAAACCTGTGAAAGCACCGATGAGTATGGAGCTACCCATCAATTGTCAACTATCAAAATCCCATCTCTCAAACGAATTTCACACTGAAAACTTCCATCTTCAGGACTTAGTCGACGATAATTAAGGTAGCTGTCATCATTTATCGTCGTTTCTTTTGTAAGCGATTTAGGATATCGTTCAGTACACTGACCCTCCTTCACACATGGTGACTGTGCATGGCCCATGAATCATATGTGTTTTAACTATATCATAAAGCTCTGGATCTTTATCAGGATCCGGGAGCTCTGCTCTGCACTAATCACAGAATCTATCTGAACTGGTCGTATTTTTTCTTCTAACCAGAGCAAAAAATGCGCATGCGGCAAACCTCTTTTTTGCCACTCTACGCTGTACATGTAGCAGACAACTGAGCCAAAAGTTCACTAAGAAATCCATTAATTTCTTCTATTTCAGCGTGTCGATCTTGAGCTGAAAAGCCTTGATGCAACTCCTGGACGATCTCTCTCCACTTAGGATTTGTAGTGGACGTAGCAAAAAGCGTCTTGCGTTCGCTCATGCATATATCGTGGACCTCCTGTGAAACTTGAGGGTAGAATGACCAAGCGCCCTAAATTATCCAAACTTTCATTATTTCGTAATGCATTTCGCAAATCTATGTAATTCTCAGCTCGTAACTGAGTTTGATGAGTACGGATGTATATAAGCCTTTCCGTCTCTATCTTAGCATACATATCAACAATATATTGATTCAGAAGCTGTTTGTAATAAATTAAATGATCGTACTCATCTTTTCTCATCATGAGTCTGTAAGAATAAAATTGTAGAGCTGAAACGTTCTTAGTAGTTTGTAACCCAATCTGAGGATCGACTAATTTTAATGTAAAATGATAACCATCTTCTCCTCTGAAAAACATTAAAGGGTACTGTAAAGCATCATAAGCTCGATGTGTTTCTGCAATTCGATGTAGCGTATGATCCCTCGCACGGATTATTACATCGGTTTAATCGCATTCCTGGTTAACTAAAATTACTAAAATTACTGCCACCCCATGAGTTGTCGGTGCATTGTAGCGACCCCTGTGCTCTTCATTATTTTATTTTCAATCAGCATGAATCACAATATTGTACTGATTATTATTCGCAGATGTTACAAATTGAAACGCACTTTTCAGTTCACTAACATATGGGTTGATTGCGTGAAGTAAATTTTGAAGTTCTGTTGCTAATGTCTTATCCATGTTATGAATATGATCCATTCTTGTTTCAGCTTGCTGTAAATAATCAGCTATGAAATACACCTGTAGAAATTTTGGTACTTCGTTTTGTGTGGGGAGTAATGATCCCATGAGGTGATATACTTGTCCTAGAAATTTGAAAGTAGGCATGAAGCTCCCTTCCACTATTTGATTGGTTCCGAATGATGTAAATTGAAAAGATGAATTGTACGATCTTAATGCATTCAAAATTTTTTTCGATAAATGATGTTCTCCATTTAATAATGATTTTAACGGTTCTGGAGGAGGAAGTATGGGATCTAATCGCACTTTTCCTGAAGAGCAACATAATCCATGTGATTCATTTTTCCACTTTAAAGCTTTGCAATTGAGGGCAAACCATACTCGGTAACCTGATATCTGTTTCATTCGCGTAGTTAATAACTGGATTATAATTGAAACCACTATTTAATTTTGCATTCCATCGTAATATAGGACCTCGTGATCTGAGATTCGCTTGCCTGCGTCTTTGTGCCGCTAATCTATTTTCACGAATCGTAGGACTTTCAACCCGTGAGACTTCTTCTAATCCAGATCTTTCTGAAGAGTTTCCAGGAGCTGATTGCATTTCGACTCCTTCGACGTCATTTTTAGATGCTCTAAGTCGCCTCTTTCTTTCCGCAACAGCAGTAGATCTTCCTAAACATGATCGTCTTTTTGGCATTGCAAAGCTAAAAAAAAAGTGGAAATGTATTTTTATTGATCTATAGGCCTACTAACAAATCTCTAGGGAGCAATTAATAATTTATACAATACAATAAAGATTGCACATATTACTTACCGATGACGTAAAATTAACGAAGAAAGGCACTGATACTACATCACTGACGCTCATCATATTATTCTCGACGAAGTAGGTTAAGTACAATTCTCGACAATTAATTATTCCTACTGCACATAGGCCTACTGAATATTCAAATGTCGAAGAGTATGGTTTGTCAGAATCAACGTGTACTATATAATAAATGTTACAATATAATCAAACAATGAATTATTGCATTGTTTATACAAATTCCATATGCTGATAAGAATTCCATAAGAATATTATTAATACAGATGTACCATTAGCAATTTACCAACTCGACAGTTACCACAACAATCATATACAAATATTTGCGATCGAAGCCGCGAGTTTAAAAAATGAGTTTTTTTTTCAATAAATTCGGTTCTTTTTAACCTATCGTTATCAGATAACGTGGAAAACCTTCCGTTGGGTACCTGCTATCAGCGTGTAAAGTTTCATTGAAATCGGTTCAGTAGATTCAGACCAGGGACAAACGTAGACCCCCCTAGAAATTTATTATATAGAAGATTATAATATTAAATTGTTAATTTATTGCAACGTATAAACTAGACGGTCAGTGTTGCTGCATGTAAACGGTTTCAACGGCTTGAGTATGAGTTTAAACAACGAATACATGAGTATGATTTTACTAAAAGTACGAGTATGGTTTTACGTACACGCAGTTCTAGCGAGTACGTAATAATTTAATTTATTTGGAAGTAATGTATTTCATGTCAAGGAAGTTAAAATATAAATGTGTTTCTTACAGTAAAACACATACTTTAGATGTAGGGTAATAAAAAAATATCTTTTCTTCGGGAACTCAAAACTTCTTGTCGATGGTGTTGCCTAGTTAAAATTTAAAGCTTACTATGACTCCAAAAAAGTAGGTAATGTTTTAATTAGAAAGTTATGTGATAATAATACTGCGCAGTATATTCAAAATATAGGCCTACATGTCAATTCACCGAGACAGGAAAGGCAGATACTAGAAACTGCACTGAATACGTCACAGATAAAAGACAACGTTAGGCAAACTTAGAGGTTTTGGAAATCTACGGAAAGTGTAAAACTAAATGATGATTTCAAGACAGTAAAACCAGTTTGGACACTCAATGTTTCACAGATATGACTACAAATGTTTACAATTCGTATAATAAACTTCGCAGGTAAGCGTAGAGTCACGGCGAATATATGAATTGTAACTCCTGCATACATTTCAGTATATGTTACCAAAACACACACATACAGTAAGTTAAATTATTTATGTCGAACTACTATAAAAGGTGTTATTCTTACTTGAACATACTTCGAGCCAAATGTAGTACAGACTACTCATTATAAGACATGTTGATCCGCCGTCTGATCGAGTATTTCTATTTTGTTTAGTTGAGTGTTTTTGATTGGTACACAAATATTAACCTGATCCAGAAACTAAGTACCGTTTGGGCATTAAGAATATGATACAAATTATTTTCAAATTCATTTATTTTTAAAAATTCTGCATACCTTAATCAACGTTCCTACATAGTCACCATGCAGGTTGAGACATTTGTCGTATCTTGGCACTAATTTTAATATGCCCGCTTCAAAGAATTCGGCCGCCTGCGACTCCAACCACTGCTGGACGTTTCCCTTTATCTCATCATCACTTTCAAACTTCTGGCAGGCAAGAAATTTCTTCAGACGCAAAAACAAATGGAAATCGCTAGGAGCCAAATCTGGACTGTAAGGAGGATGACTGAATTGTTCCCAACGAAATGAATCAACAAGCGCCGTCGTTACACGTCCGGTATGCGGTACGCTCCTCGTCGTGAACATTTATCTCTTCCAAGGTTAAACAGCCTAGCCCACTTTCTCACCATACTAATCTAATTCTAATCATATTAATCGCATTCTGTCCATAAAATTCACAAATCTCACTATAAATTTCATAAGGACGAAGATTTCTGGCATTCAAAAACCTAATAACTCTTCTTATTTCACAACTGGCGGGCCCATCGTTAAAAAATGATTACCGATGTGTAGTAAACGTAAATCGGAACGTATACAAACAATATAGCTTGGCTACCTCGTCGTCGAATAGAAGGAAGTAACTACGCATTCGCGACCTTCGTACTACAATATGCGCGGGATATATGCGCAGACGGTACTTAGGCTACTTTCTGGATAAGCCTCGTACTTCAGCAGACAGAGGTTAAGTGTACACATAAGCATGCTGAATTTTGCTCGAAACAAGAAATAAATATTTTGATAATACTTTTATACAATATTAATTTATTAATAAATCAGGAGAATGAACAATCGATTTTTCATATATACGTATTTATATGTTTTGCAGCACAAGTTTCTACAGTAGACGTTTTTTGCCGATTGTGGTGAATACAAAACAGACAAAATTTATATCTGTCGATGGCCAAAGAATAGTTTTTTGATTTTTCTGGTAACGAAAGCGTTCTTCATTTTCAGTGGTAGTAATAGAAACAACAAGAGTAGTGTAATACAGTAAAGTGACAGTATTGCCAAATAAACGTTAGCTAGCTACCTAAAGTTGGAAAGCTAGGCAAGCATTTAATATCATATTATTAACTTAACAATAATTCAAGTAAATCAGGACAGCAAAATAAATGCATATAAAATATTCTAAGTTTTATGTTTTAAACATTCGTTAACAAAACGACGCTGCATAAAATTTGACCTTCTTGATTTTATTCATCTATTTATTTTTAATACGTAACACGCTTCATTACGATGAATATGAGTCTAGCGTGTGGTAATATAGTAACTGAATACAATCTAGAGAATAAACACTTTAATGTTGAGAAATGGTCCAGAACCGTGAATGACCTTCTTTGCTTATAGTTTTCCAGTCACGCTTTTCATCAGAGTGGGCACCGCAGGATTCAAACTATCGCCTTCCGCACGGATGACGAGGAATCTAGTAATTTGGCCACCGAAAACGTCCGGCCTGCGCCCAATATTAATAAGTATAATGAATTAAATTAATAAGGTCTGTCTTGATAATAATTAAATTAAGTACATAAGTTATGGTTTGCCTTCGAATGAGTATTGAGTAAGCAGTGACGAAAAAGTACTATTGAATTCACGGGGCGTTTGAGGAAAATGACACTTGTTTATAGTGTAACTGTTGTGCAAATATTTGGTTACTCCTAATCGAACTGATAACTTGTGGGTTATAATAAAGTGATGTGTCAGCGAAACGCTGTGCAAAGTCACTTTGTGTAACCGTCTGGCAAACAGCGACTGGATAATGAAAACCAAACAGAGTTAAGGAAACGTAACCAAATACAACTTCGCTGTCGGCTTCGCGAAATTACTGGAGTCACACCTCGTTACTTACTGATACTTTACTCACTGTGTCGTTCCTCAACTTTAATGACACGTCTATACTGTTATAGAAAAATTAATCTTATAGTAATATTTTATTAATTATTACAAGCTATCCTGCTTCTCCGTTACAAAATTCTGTTAATTTTTGTATTTTGTATTTGAACAATAAAAATACATAGATTACAGTATGATTGCCTTTAGACACCGCGACATTTACCATACACAAAACAAATTAATCTGAACATACGTTTTGGAAAATAATTCCACTCAGTAAGCTTCGTTATGGTAATTATTGATTTTGTCGTAGCCTTCTATCAACTTCAGCGGTTGCGTAAAAAACCTTAAATCTGCCATTTACTTATTTATTCACCGGCTAGATGTTATTCACCGGCTAGATACGCTTCTAATGGTAGCTCAAGTACTACTTATTTAAGTGATGTACTTTTTTATTATAAAAATGTTGTCACTTCAATAAAGCAAAACGGTCAAAACGTTTAATAAAATTTTTTGGTGAAAAATATATTATTACACAATGCAGATTCCAAAATGTTTTTGTTTATAAGCTGTCAGTGACAGTATTGTACATCATACTTAACTGAATAAGAAAAATGATATAACATAATATAACAAATGATATAAATCCACAATATCATTCTAATGGTACTACATACAATTACACATTAATTTTATTACACAGTACATATTGTTAATTATAGTGTGTTCAAATTACTCATCTCGCCAATATCTCTATGTACATTAAACCTTACAAACGTATTAACATGTAAATTTATTTTATATGGCATACACTGAAAAATTGAGTCATTTAAATGAGTCATACGAACGTTAACATGCCAACCAGAGTTTAACTCAACTTCAAAATAAATACTCATTCTTATCTTATCTCAGCAAATACAAATTTGAGATATAAGGTCAGAAAGATTATATAATGATTTCAGTCATTCTTGAATTCCACACGTCAGCAGGCTGTTACAGCAGACTATAGTGTTTATATTAAAGATGTTAGATAAGCAGTAAGTAATTTATTTGATACTCAATTTCAATGCCTACAATTGAATTACACATAGCTTGGATGGAATGAGGAAATTATCAACATCAGGTTAGCACAGATTTGATTATTAGGAATATTCATAGCATCGAAAGTACATCGTTTGGAAATATTGTTTATTAACACCATGTAGGAACCAGGTGCCAGTAGAAAAGTAAAATGAGTGCTCTAATGCGACTCAGAACATCATATACTCAGCATGTTACGGTGTTCTCAGCATGTGATATGGTACAGTTAAGAGATGGAATTGAAGATATGTGAAAGGAAATATAATGATTGTCATAGAAGGGTAACAAGCTGTCTACTATACTACAGGGAAGAATAATGTTATGACTTGTACTCCACAAGACCAGCTCCTCAAGCTTATACTAAGGAGTATCAGTTTCGTTTCTAGAAATCATTGTATCATCGCCTAGAAATTGTTGCACGTTACGGTAAGAGATGATTATTGTCCAACTTAAGAGAGTTTTGAATTATATTGCTGGAAATATAAGCTGAATTTTTCTTTCTACATAGTAATTAAATGTATTAAATGTCTACATTTAATACATATTAAATGTATATTAACAATGGTCCATCGTAAAACAGAAGTATTAAAAGACCAGATTTTTCAAAATGCGCTCTAGCAGTCCCTAAGCTCTGAGTTTTTAATTATTTAAATCACAAAGGAATAAGCTTCTAAATTCCCTAGGTTTATATTTTAAGTCATTTACTCGAGTATACTATATACCAAATGTCATTCGTCTCAACATTTTTTTTTGAGTCTGGATTACTTTCACGGTTTCCTTCATTATTTTATAATTTGGAAACATTTTTGATTCTGCGTACACAAAAGTATGCGATAGAATTGTTATTATTTTAATTAAATAATTTCATGTAAAATATCTGAATTCAACTATTATTACCATAAAAAGGTTATGATTTATATTAAGTAATTTATTTACTTCAAATAAATAAAAGTATTACTACGTAAGAAGGAATCTACCAAAACTACATATTACAGAAAAGAGAACTGACTGTTTTATTTGCGTATAATCATATACAATGAAATTTCATGATAAAGTTGTTCCTTAGTATTTTTACCTTATTAGGAAATAAACATTCTATAGAATTTTATTCCAGCTTAGTTGCTTTGACGGCTCGCTGTTTGAGAGCCAGTTGCGGTAGTCATCGTTGGGTTCTACGATTGACGCGTAAGAGTTCTAATAGGCTAAACAAGAAATATTCTCTTCCTTTGGTCCTTAATCCGTTTACTGGTTAGCAGATGTTCTCGATAAGGTTAGATGAACCGCCTTTCACTTAATTTGTTCATAATCATTGGAATTTGTTAATATTTAATTTACTTATTAGAACGTCGGGCTACGCACATACCGTTTCTCTCAATGTAACCATCAGTTATTATTCCCTCCCGCCGCGCAAAGTGGTTAATAAGTTTATCTTTCTGCTACACAATATTTTTAAACTTTCTTTTCCATTTACCTATTCTATCAACAACTATTTCACTACTGACCTTGTCGATTTAATTTTTTATTGAATAACAGCTTGTAAAGCAATTACGGCAGAGAATTTTTTTTGCGTAAACGGCACTGTAGCGGGCGTCAACTGTCAAGAGTGATGCATGGTATAGCAAACGGCCGCCGTTAGACAATGATTTAAGAAGGACAACGCCTTGGCACATAACAGATGTTGGACATGGATGAACGACATAAGCGCAAGTGGCGACAATAACAAAGAAACAAAAGACGGTGTCAGTTCATCACAACTACCGACAAAGAGTGTACTAAGGGGACGCCAACATTTTCGACATACACGTGTGAGTTAGCGGCTGCACATGGACATAACATTTTCCACAAAAGCAGTCTAAGAGCGGATGCAGTTAGGTACAAAGGAACTTATATAGCTGCACAGCGGGAAACTTGCTTACTGGCACGACATACGGAGCATCTTGTAAGGCTGCAGAACAGATGTTAGTTCCTGGAAGATGACCACCATCAGCGTGTGAACGTAACAAGGCAAGTCGAGGACAATACGGCGATTCGACACACCCGGGTTATGGTACACACATGTGCGGAAAGGAAATCGCTTAGAAAGGACACTTGGGAACGTAAGACAATCACATAACAGACAACCGTGTAATTTGGTCCGTCGTCATACGGGGAGATGGTGTGGACAGCAAGACTTTTAGAGAGGGGTCTTGGCTGACCTATCAGGAGCAAGGAATTCGGCAAAGGCGGGTGTAAAGAAGACGTCAACATGGAGACAAGGGTGAAGAGCGAATGGGAAGTAGACCAGAGACTCCAGCCGGAGTATCCAGGAGGAGCCTTCGCAGAATCTGATGCGAGAAACCAATCATGACAGTGATTGTGGTAAGGGTATGACATCCGTGGAGGGAGTCGTGTTGCTGAAGTAATAAAATAAGGTGTTCGCAGAGAAGAAGAGTCAGTCGATTTCCAATTTTCAAACAATTTAAGTCAGTCTATTTTAATCTCAGTTCGGTCGATTTGGAGAGTTCAGTCTCAGTTCGGTCGTATTCTAATTGTTGTCAGTCAATTCTATTTCGGTATAAACCAGCCAAAGTCTTTCAGATGGACGGTAGTAAAGTGTATTGATACAAGCAAAGAGATCGTTCGGGAGTGTATCAGAGACTATGTAAAACTGTAGAACTAACCCGTGACCAAATACTATGACAATGTCGAGTTAAGTACAATCGGACTTTGTGATCATAAAAATCTCGTTTTTATGAATCTAATGCGAGTGATAAGGTATTGACCATATCACATTACCGTGACATAAGTGACATGAAACAATATAGTAAGATTGTGACATGTTCTTAACTCACTAAAATGCAATTAAAACCAATTATATTTGCATTGTGAATACAGTATAAATGGTACAATCGCTCTAGTTAAACGCAGCATAAACTATTGCACGCGTACATCAAAAGTGACAAAGAACCTACACGCAAAGTGTTTTAGACGATGAAGTCATATTCGAGTTAACGCAATTAGTCATTATCGTTCATGCGAGTATCCGGATAAAATGTGGGACAAATAGTGTCGTGACGAAGTGTCAAGTGTAATTTAATTGGCGTATCTTCAGCCTGGATTTCTTCGTAGGATGAGAGGTACGACGCAGTTAATCACCGCAATTTGGATACAAACAACAAGTAAATTATTATCATTCATGTAACATTAGATTAGGTCGCCACTGTCCTGCCACTCAAAAAGAACTCGCCACTGAGTAGAATATACATTTATTTAATCGTAGAATATACATTTATTTAATTGTTGAATATACATATATTTAATTGCTCAAAAGTAACGCAAATTGAGAAATATGAATCCATAGAGTAGGATATATTGAAATTTATATGGTCATTAATTAATTAGTCTTTATTGATTTTGTAGATGTTCATAACGTAGAGATAATATAACAGCATTGTGTATTTGATATGTTGTCTAGAAACGCTAACTTTATTCAGTATTTAAATGATATTGAAAACATATAATAAATTTGTATCGTTTATAAAAATTAAATTTGTATTGTTTACGAAAATTAATAGTGTCTGAGTCAGATGATTGTTATTCACCCAAAACACCTGTTTACATATGGTGCTCCAGCACGCGGGGCGTATTATGGCTCAGTGATATCAGAGTGTATCATCAGATATGGCATGCCCGTCCTGGAGCAGTAAACAAGATCTGTAATAAAAACTTACACTTATGGAAACTCCTTTGAATAATTTTAACTAATTTATGCAAGTAGAGACAAACATAAAATATATTACAGTTGCATATGATGCCCAACACGTGACACGAGGAAGCAAATTCTAGTAGATAATTGTAACCAAGAGAAAATTTTTATACAATTAAAAATTCAATTAGATTATGCAATTAATAATAAATACGCATAATTATGTACATTTGTACATGATGCCCAACGCGTGGTAATATATTATATTTGTACATGCCGCCCAAACGCGGGACAACAAGCAAAATTTATTTTATTAATTAATTTATGCAATTATTGAATCTGCACATAAATATTACATTCGTATATGGCTCCCAAAGAACGTGGGGCATAACAAACTTCATATACTGTCGTATATGGCGTCCAACTACAGGGCTAAATACACATAAGTACGACAAAGTTCGTACCGACAGCACTATCATAAATACAGATAAAAATTTATATAATTAATGGAATAATTAATTTATGCAAATAAATCTGCATGAGATATACTGCCGTAGATGGCGCCCAACGCGATTGCACGAAGCGATTGCTCGAATAATTAATAATAAATATTATAAGTGAGAAGGCTGAGGACAGGCAGTGGCTATAAACAATTGTTAGACAGTAAGTCAGTAGTAGAAATAGTCTTAGTTAAGCATACTTGAATGATTACGCGTAGTCGCGCGAAAATGACAAACAATAATTCAGATAGTATGGAGTTCGACGTGAACAACCAGCTAGGCGTCGAAGGACGTGAGGAAGATACGACGCAGAGTGAAAACACCATCGCCGACGAGACTACAAGGGCGGGGGGACAATCGTTAGTACCTCGCGAGATGAACTTCCAGTTATTGCTCGAGTTCATTAAACAACAGAATGAAGAAATGAGCGAAAAAATGAAACAACAGAATGAAGAAATGAGTGAAAAAATGAGCGAAAAAATGAGACAACAGAACGAAGAACAGATTGGGAAAATAAAAGTAGAATTGCAAGAACACACCAAGAAATGGGAAGAGAAAATTAGCGAGCTACAGAAAAAGAATGAACGTGGAATGAAAGAGTTGAAGAATGAATTAACAAGACATACCAAAGAAAGTAAAGAATTGAGAGAGAAGGACCGACAAGAATGGCAAGAAGCAATTAATAATACACAGAAGTCAGTAGACCAAATAAATAACAAACTAGACACACATATTCAAGAAACCAACAGCAGGAATGAGGAATTGAAAGGAGTAGTCATGAACAACGTAGAACGACTACGGACAGAACAAGGAGAAGCAGTAAACTCGTTAAAACAGAAGATCGTAGAAGTAGATGACAGACAACGGTCGGCTGTACAGAAAATCAGTGAGACAGATAAAGAGAAGGAGACACGGCTAGAAGAATTAAGAAACCACATCGCCAAAGTTAAAGAAGGCCAAGAACGACTACAGCGTCAATTAGCCAACGCAGAAGTCGGATCGACCGCAAGAACAGGTGGGCCGCATAACAACGAATTAAAATACAACGGCACAGACCGATATCCCATCGAATTTCTCAAAGAACTGACCGAAATCCAGAACACATTCTACCCAAGTGACGATGTCAAATGGATCGGTCGACATCTAGAAGCAGACGCCGCGATTTGGTGGAGGGTGATACGAGACCAAATCCGCAACTTTGATGAATTTAAAGACCTCTTCACACAAAAGTATTGGGGAGAAGAGAGACAGGACGCAGTCAGGGACAACCTAGAATTTGGTCGATTTAATTGGAAGGGCAATCTGAGCGCAATTCAATATATGGAGCGCAAGCTTCTTGAAAGTCGCCAATTAACGCCAGCTATCACTGATCGTCAGCTAATCAAAAAGATAGCGCGCCATTTTGGTAAGAATATTGAAATTGCTGTGGTGACAAGGGGGATTAATTCAATCCAAAACCTTGAATCATTGATTGCAGAGTACGCCACGATTAATCAGCGAACAACTAGAGATAATGACTTTGTAGGGAGTCACGAGAAGGTGAATGCCCGAGGTGTGGGGGAAGCAACAAACACACCCCAACCATTTCACAATAAGGGTGTCAGCTGGAAGCAAAAACAACATTTGCCGAACAAAGAAAGTGAAAACGATCGCAACGTTAAGGGGTTTGGACGACACACTAACCGACAGCCCATAAATTCCTTAGAATTCGTAAAGAACGGTGCGTCGACCTCGACTGGTAAGGGGAACGACGTAGATAGAGAAAAAAAAGATTAACCCTACAGTACAATGAGACAGCCCATATACTGATCAAGAACCGACTTCACGAAACCAACATACTATTACCAGATCTTAGAAATGAATTAACTTATGAAGATGAATTAAGATTCGAACAACGGATTTCTAGGTGTCCAGAAATATTAATTAAGTTCAATAATAATATTACGGTCCTTGCCTTATTGGATACTGGGAGCGCGATAAATGCGTTATCAGAAGAATGGTTCAACCAAAATAAACATTATTTAGAACCATATGAGGAATTAAGCATGACTAATACACTGATTATTAGTGCAGTAGGTAGTAAGTCTAAGCTTGTACGGAAACAAATCTTATGTGACATTTACATTAGTGATATCAAGATAGACTGCGTATTTTTAATTATTCCAAATTTAATTAGAAATTGTATATTAGGTATTAGCTTTATGAAAGATGAAAAATGTTTGATTGACGTGGAAAAGGGAGTCGTCGAATTTAGAGGAAGAGAGGAAGAACAAAATGTCAGCATACCCATTGTACACATGGAAGTAGTAGAAGCAGAAGAAGAGGATGAAATCGAGAAGAAAATAAACGCGAAAGTGGACAACATAACAGGTGTGGATGAGGAAACGTTAGAAAATCTGAGAGAAGTCTTAATGAATAATAAAAGTTTATTTCGGGAGAGTCCAGGGAGAATGGAATGCTATCAGCATGAATTTAAAGTAACGGACAACACGCCTTATTTCCAACGCGGGTGGCCAATTCCACTTGCATACAAGCAAAGAGTTGATGCCGAAATCAACAAAATGTTGAAACACGGTGTAATTGAGAGGGGAAATAGCCCATTTATTAATCCAATGGTCGCCGTAATAAAGAAAGACGGAAACGTCAGGCTGTGTTTGGACGCACGAAAAATCAATAGTGTTACCATTCCCGACTATGAAGGACCAACTCCTATCCAACAGATTTTAGCAAGGTGTGGTAGAATGAAGTACCTGTCCACAGTGGATTTAACCAGCAGTTTTTGGCAGGTGCCACTAAAGGAATGTTGTCGCGATTACACTGCTTTCATGTATGAGGGGAAATGTTATAGATATACGGTAACACCATTCGGATTAAGCACCAGTTCTGCCGCTCTGACGAGAGGACTAGACATGGCACTTGAAGATCCGGTGAAGGAAAACACAATCATCTATGTTGACGACTGTCTTTGTTACTCGAACGACGTCAAGACGCATCTGGTACATTTGAATTTATTATTAAGCAATCTACGCAGAGCAAACCTAACGATTAACCTCGATAAATCGCAATTCTTTCGTCAAGAAATCGCCTACCTAGGGTATCGCTTAACTACAGAAGGAGTTCAAGCAACAGAAGAAAAGGTTGCTGCGATCAGAAATTTCTTAGTTCCGAGAAACCAGAAGCAATTGAAAGGATTCTTAGGATTGACTAACTTTTATAATAGATTTACTGCTAAGTATGCAGAAACGATTCAACCATTACTGGATTTATTAAAAAAAAATAAAAGGTTTATATGGACATCAGAACTAGATCGATGCTTCAAGGAAGTAAAGGATTTATTTATTGAAACGGTTATATTAAAATTTCCGAAAGTCAACCAACGATATTTTCTTCAATGCGATGCGAGTAAATACGCCTACGGTGGACAACTGTATCAGTTGGATGAAGAGGGGAATGTGGGTGTAATTGCCTACACGAGTAAAACTTTTAAGGGTGCGGAAAAGAACTATTTCACGACTGAAAAGGAACTCTTAAGCATTGTCAGATGTTTAGAGAAGTTTCGAATATATATCTTGGGTCAACCATTAATGATTATAACTGATAATAAAGCACTCACTTTCATGCATAAATGCCATCTAAACAACTCCAGGATAACTAGGTGGATCCTATCCATACAAGAATATAACTTTAACATCCTTCACTGTAAAGGTAAAGAGAATGTAGTGGCCGACATACTCAGCCGATATCCAGAAGATGCAACGGAAGAGGACCAAGTTGATGAGAACTTTGAATACCAGATAAATCAGGTAACTATAAAAATGAAGAAAGACGTATGTAGTATGATAAGAGACATAGGAAAATTCCAGAAGGAGGATACGAAGTTAGGATCTATTATAGATAATCTAGGTAATGGTAATGAAAATGATATGTGTAAGTTTTATAAGTATGTTGATAACAAATTGTATAGAAAGTGTAAGAACAAATGGAAATTATACGTGCCAGAGAGTATTACGGACATAATCATCTCCGAAATACACCAGATGTACGGCCATTTAGGAGGTAAGAAATGTACCAAACTGTTACAGGAGAGTTTCACATTTGACAAAATGTCAAGGAAAATTAAAGAGTACGTAAAAACTTGTGACAAATGTCAACGTTGCAAGGATAATTAAAGAAAGAAATCAACGTGATAAATAATACTTCAAATTATTTAAGGACAAGACGTGCGTTTATGTTACGTAAAGAAGGGAAAAGGCAAACTACTCAACGGCTAAGTGGGGAGAAGTTAGAGGAATGCGTAACGCCTCTAACGGTAATAAAAAACAAACCATTCAAGTTTGCTTAGCTAAGAGATAGAATTGTCTTTGTAAATAAATCAAGAACTATGTCATTGTGTTATAGTTAGTAGTGAAATCATAGACTAATTTGTAAAAATTTAAATGTCTTGTTTCATGGTAGAATTTTGAATAATGTACGTGATAAGATAGTAATCGATAAGAGAAAGTAAACAAAGGTTTGTTACTTAATCATTTGAAATAATTAGCTATAAATTATTGGAATGTACAACAAGCAGTAATAAATTACAAGAATGTAAAATAGAAAAAAAAATCATTTATTATAGATTGTGTAATCGTAAAAACTTTAATGAGAATTATAGTGTGATAGTTGTTAAGTTCAAACAAAAGGGGAATGTAAATAAAGTTTTGTTCAATTGAAATGACATTTTGTTGAGAAATTGTAGAATTTTAGGGGAAGAAAATTTTTTTTTGATACGTATAAGAAGTACAGTACTAATGTTTATATGTGTAAAATTTAGCGTAAATCAAATTGTAATATAATCTTTGGAAAATCTAACCAAGGATAATTAGAGTGAATAGGTTATCATTAATACTTAAGCTTATTGTGTTTTCTTTTGTTGTAACCAAGTTGGTCGAACGCTTGTCAACAAAATGTAAATTTTAGCCAATAGATTATTTAGAAGTAATGCATATAAAAAAAAAATTAATTAACGAAAAAAATGTGATAGCAACAAAAGAATATTCTTTTACTTTACTTTCCTAAAAGGAAGGAATTTTGTAGATATAGAACATGTAAATGAATATTAACTTAATCATATAATTACTAGAAAATCTGTAAATGGATTCATAATCTCAAACAAGCGAGCAATAAATTCAGTATCAAGGTTATGAACGACAGTGGTGTAATAATGACAGACAGTGTTGAAAAAGGGGGAAGGAAAGGGTAAGTGACACTACACTCTTTCATGTGGAAGATGATCTTTAGTGACTACACTCTTTTCAATGAAGAATGACCATTGATGAAACTTCAGCAAGGGCATTAATTTGCGATTCCTTGATTCGGGACTCATCAATGAACCCAAATTGGGGACTCTGTAAAGCAATTACGGCAGAGAATTTTTTTTGCGTAAACGGCACTGTAGCGGGCGTCAACTGTCAAGAGTGATGCATGGTATAGCAAACGGCCGCCGTTAGACAATGATTTAAGAAGGACAACGCCTTGGCACATAACAGATGTTGGACATGGATGAACGACATAAGCGCAAGTGGCGACAATAACAAAGAAACAAAAGACGGTGTCAGTTCATCACAACTACCGACAAAGAGTGTACTAAGGGGACGCCAACATTTTCGACATACACGTGTGAGTTAGCGGCTGCACATGGACATAACATTTTCCACAAAAGCAGTCTAAGAGCGGATGCAGTTAGGTACAAAGGAACTTATATAGCTGCACAGCGGGAAACTTGCTTACTGGCACGACATACGGAGCATCTTGTAAGGCTGCAGAACAGATGTTAGTTCCTGGAAGATGACCACCATCAGCGTGTGAACGTAACAAGGGAAGTCGAGGACAATACGGCGATTCGACACACCCGGGTTATGGTACACACATGGCGGAAAGGAAATCGCTTAGAAAGGACACTTGGGAACGTAAGACAATCACATAACAGACAACCGTGTAATTTGGTCCGTCGTCATACGGGGAGATGGTGTGGACAGCAAGACTTTTAGAGAGGGGTCTTGGCTGACCTATCAGGAGCAAGGAATTCGGCAAAGGCGGGTGTAAAGAAGACGTCAACATGGAGACAAGGGTGAAGAGCGAATGGGAAGTAGACCAGAGACTCCAGCCGGAGTATCCAGGAGGAGCCTTCGCAGAATCTGATGCGAGAAACCAATCATGACAGTGATTGTGGTAAGGGTATGACATCCGTGGAGGGAGTCGTGTTGCTGAAGTAATAAAATAAGGTGTTCGCAGAGAAGAAGAGTCAGTCGATTTCCAATTTTCAAACAATTTAAGTCAGTCTATTTTAATCTCAGTTCGGTCGATTTGGAGAGTTCAGTCTCAGTTCGGTCGTATTCTAATTGTTGTCAGTCAATTCTATTTCGGTATAAACCAGCCAAAGTCTTTCAGATGGACGGTAGTAAAGTGTATTGATACAAGCAAAGAGATCGTTCGGGAGTGTATCAGAGACTATGTAAAACTGTAGAACTAACCCGTGACCAAATACTATGACAATGTCGAGTTAAGTACAATCGGACTTTGTGATCATAAAAATCTCGTTTTTATGAATCTAATGCGAGTGATAAGGTATTGACCATATCACATTACCGTGACATAAGTGACATGAAACAATATAGTAAGATTGTGACATGTTCTTAACTCACTAAAATGCAATTAAAACCAATTATATTTGCATTGTGAATACAGTATAAATGGTACAATCGCTCTAGTTAAACGCAGCATAAACTATTGCACGCGTACATCAAAAGTGACAAAGAACCTACACGCAAAGTGTTTTAGACGATGAAGTCATATTCGAGTTAACGCAATTAGTCATTATCGTTCATGCGAGTATCCGGATAAAATGTGGGACAAATAGTGTCGTGACGAAGTGTCAAGTGTAATTTAATTGGCGTATCTTCAGCCTGGATTTCTTCGTAGGATGAGAGGTACGACGCAGTTAATCACCGCAATTTGGATACAAACAACAAGTAAATTATTATCATTCATGTAACATTAGATTAGGTCGCCACTGTCCTGCCACTCAAAAAGAACTCGCCACTGAGTAGAATATACATTTATTTAATCGTAGAATATACATTTATTTAATTGTTGAATATACATATATTTAATTGCTCAAAAGTAACGCAAATTGAGAAATATGAATCCATAGAGTAGGATATATTGAAATTTATATGGTCATTAATTAATTAGTCTTTATTGATTTTGTAGATGTTCATAACGTAGAGATAATATAACAGCATTGTGTATTTGATATGTTGTCTAGAAACGCTAACTTTATTCAGTATTTAAATGATATTGAAAACATATAATAAATTTGTATCGTTTATAAAAATTAAATTTGTATTGTTTACGAAAATTAATAGTGTCTGAGTCAGATGATTGTTATTCACCCAAAACACCTGTTTACATATGGTGCTCCAGCACGCGGGGCGTATTATGGCTCAGTGATATCAGAGTGTATCATCAGATATGGCATGCCCGTCCTGGAGCAGTAAACAAGATCTGTAATAAAAACTTACACTTATGGAAACTCCTTTGAATAATTTTAACTAATTTATGCAAGTAGAGACAAACATAAAATATATTACAGTTGCATATGATGCCCAACACGTGACACGAGGAAGCAAATTCTAGTAGATAATTGTAACCAAGAGAAAATTTTTATACAATTAAAAATTCAATTAGATTATGCAATTAATAATAAATACGCATAATTATGTACATTTGTACATGATGCCCAACGCGTGGTAATATATTATATTTGTACATGCCGCCCAAACGCGGGACAACAAGCAAAATTTATTTTATTAATTAATTTATGCAATTATTGAATCTGCACATAAATATTACATTCGTATATGGCTCCCAAAGAACGTGGGGCATAACAAACTACATATACTGTCGTATATGGCGTCCAACTACAGGGCTAAATACACATAAGTACGACAAAGTTCGTACCGACAGCACTATCATAAATACAGATAAAAATTTATATAATTAATGGAATAATTAATTTATGCAAATAAATCTGCATGAGATATACAGTTGTAAGCTAGTGAAACCACATTTCAAATGACTCTAGCATTTCTTTTCTTTTGTTACTATTGTCCAGCTCTAACTAGATTTACTATTACTCGAAGACGCGTATTACATCAATTGCGTCAATACTATTACTATGTTGGCTACTACAGTATATATTATTACGTCAATCGTAATACGCTTATTATTAACGGTTGTTTAGAGACAATCACGCTTCTCCTCTCACTATTGCATTCCATTTATTTAATTTTTTTCTTTCTGCTTCATTTTAATCAACATGAAACATGTGTTATAAAATAATAGCAAAAATTTCACTTTGAGACGTGCAAATTCCGAAGATAACAATAAAAAAGTTTACATTTCTTAGAAATAATATACGTAGGATATTTTAGATTAATAGTATAACTTATCTTTTTACTCTAACAATAGTTACTCAGTAAAGAGCGTATTACATAACCTATAAGTTACATACTATAATATTTATTATTAGGCTATACGGTCGTATGGAGCGTAAATGAATTCGTTAACATAGAAACAATATCAAATTACAACATTAGTTACAGTTTATATAAACATTTCTTACGGCCAAATAGTAGAATATTTATAGTCAGGCAAACAAATCTATGGATGTTCCAACAATCAAATTTTATAAATCATAAGTTATATAACCATTTGAACATTCTACAGTTCTAACTTTTTAAGAAAATGGAAAAAGGATAATGTTAATATTTAAAGATATGAATTTATTGTTACAAATTATGGAAATATGGAATCCGACGCCGCAATAAAAATTACGTAAGGTATTCAGTATTCCTAGTGTTTGATGCTTACAGTACTTGTATAAAATCACGTTAAAACAATAATCTACTCTCGTTCCACTGAGTTAGCTCTGGAAAACAGTTTTACCAATAACACATAAATAAATATTTTGCTCAGTTACAAACGTTTGTGTATTGGAAATCGGAACACGAATCGTTACTGTGCAACATTAATGTATGTAGGTTATTGGAAAACAGTTTCCAGTAACAGTACGTACTACCGTAATCGAACTGTATACGTTACACCAGTAGCAACAATTCGTAGTTTGTGTTGTGAGAATTTTTAACTTTGTGTTCTTTTATATTGATATTCAAAGTTGTTTGTTTGTACACAAAACTCCTGCAAAACAAAAAACAAAACTATGCAGTCATGTCAGGTTCAGCCATGAATATAAGAACTTTTGTCAATGTGGAAAATATCTGTTTAGAAATTACCTGCAATAAATTACATAAATTCACATATATTTTTTCTTAAAGAAGCGCGTAAATCTTGCAGGTAGGCCTACATAATATGCTACGGGAAGATTTATATATCTTAAACTAACTGCACAAATGAATACAAACAACAAGTAAAATGGTAAAAGTCAAAAAAGTGGGACACCCTTCACCATTAGGTGTTATGTAATGTTACTTTTTTGTATTATTCGCAATTAAATCTTTATGTAATATATTTCAGGTAATTTCATCTACAGTTTTCCTTTAAGTGATGCAATTCTGGAAGTTTTGCTTAGTGAATGTGGTTTCCAATTGTGTAAAATTATTTTATGAAATCTTATAACGATTTTCTTAAATTTAGCAACGTATTGTCAAACTGGCTAAATCGTTCAGCACAACGTATTTTTGAGCTAATAAAAACGGCTTAACAGAAAAACGGAATTTTATTTTAGAAAATGGAAGTTGTGCAAACTTTATATCTATCTATGATCATACTTTTAACTGTTGTCAAATCCTTTCGGACAAAAACCGTCAATAAGATATTTATTGGTCCTTCAACGCGCAAAGACACGATCAGGAATATTTCATGCGAACATGATAAAAACATTCAATTTTAACCATTTCATGTCATATATACATAGGGTTTCTCCTGGGCAATAAGACCATACGTTTAAAATTAGACTTATGATGTTAATGATATTTTGTGTGTGACAAACTTGGAGAGCAAGGAACACGGTAAAAGGGCTTTACATATATAATACTTATTATATGTCTTTGTTATGTTATACAAGGACGCGGTGAAACCAACTACATCAAAGAAAATATGTCACGATGTAAAAATTTTGATGACTAGTCGCTGATGTTTCTCGGAGACATAGTAAATGAAACAGTACAAAAATGAACTGTATTACCTCGATATTTCAAGGGAGATGTTGACCACTAGGTGGACGACCGAAGACCGTTGACCACTACTTGGCTCTATGTGAAACCCAGACAGGGCCCTGGGTGCTGTTGTCCCAAGTTTCACCTTAGATGAGGAGTGTATGCACAATCACTCGCGGTATTTCGGCGCAGTTGCACAACACTTGAGATTATTGGTTTTCGCTTTACTAAAGTATTACTATCTCAATAATAAAACTTAAATATTCTTCCACTGTGCAGGTGTTACGTGACTGTAGGAGAAGCTTTTCAATAGCTGGCCACGTGATCTTGTCACGGAACTCGGGCGAAAACGCCTCTATGAGTTTTAATTTTAAACTGGTATGGGGTCTTAGCTGCATCAGCATGTCCATTTTGCGTGGAAAATACGCATAGGTCGCGAGTACAGAAAAAAACTTGAAAAACCGCGCAAATCGAATAGCGAGTTGACCTTTAATTTACTAACTGAGTGGCTGATAATACAGGATACATCATGAAGGTCATGAAGGTATGCTTGTCTTCACGTCAAATTATACAAGCATATCTACCACGAAGAGTTCTGCGTCAAACAGGTCCTATGTAAAGCAATATAAAGTTAAGAAAGGTTTTATCTGAATAACATAGTTACAATCAGAACAAAGAAAATGATTTTAACGCATATGTACGTGTTGGTTATTAAAATAGATATCACGTTCCAATTAAACATAATAAACTTTATATACTTTTTTGTATATTACATAAAGTTAACTGTAATTGTGTGTACATATAGGCCTACTACTACATGCTAAACATAACTTCGTTTTTGGTCACAAAATTTAAAATTTCAGTATAAAAAGTATTGCGTATGAAGTCAAGAAAGGATATAAGTTGTACTAAGAACGTAAAGGTAAAAGTTCCTGCATTATTAAAGATTTATCAGGTATCTGTGTAATATTATTTTAAAATGAGACATCAATATAAAAATCTGAACCCTGTTCAAACATCAGATAATGGTTTGAAATTAACGAAGAACGCACGCACATACACTTGTCTAAAATATAAAATATACGAGTTTATATGCAGGAGGTAAAATATTGCATTCACGATAAAGTAACTGTAACTTTAAAGGTCACTGGTACACTAAAATTTCATAATTTATTCTTTATAATTTTATGGGTGTCACTATGGTAGTCGTTAACAGATTGTTAAATCAAACTGTCTCATGTTACGTTTAATTGATCAAATTAGGGTTGTTATATGTTTGGGCTACTAGGAACGATTTATTTTAATCAACATTTTAGTTTACTTGTAAATACCCAGATAAATTATTACCGGTTGTAATGAAGTAAGATTACATTATATACAAAATTGTCATCTTGTTGTATCAGAATTTTCAAAAGTAAGTAATTAATGGAAAAATTTTTATGCAAGAGCTAGATTAATATCTAGCTGTATGTATGCCGCCTGGACCTGGGGTAGAGAGAGTTGCAGACGAGAGTAAGTTTAAGTTTACGAGAATAACAATAAACGTTACAACGAGTTGCATTATTACTTAAGGAAACTTAGTAGTTTCACACTTTGTCTATAAATAACTGGTAACATATCGTACTTTTCGAACGTTTCGTTCTTTAACCCTTGAACTTTGATATTATTAAACCGTGTATAAAACATTATCATTACACTTATAGGTTAAAAACATTCATTACAAATATCAAAGCAATAGTTTGTCAAAAGATTATTATAGTTATTAAAAGAAAAAAGGATGCATAAAAAGGCTATCACGGGATTACGTGTAGCTGGTAAAAAAAATCATAGCAATTTATATATAACGAGACTACAGATCACCTTTCTGACGGCTGCTATAAGTAACAACTTATAATTAACATTTATAAGTTAATAACACTATAAACATTTTAACTGAACTGACATCACTTTACAGACAGAGGTGTGTTATAAGCTATACGGAGCACGTAAAAATTATAAAAACATACAACTGGAAATAAAGGATGCATTACAAACTCATGAAAAATATCAGCAGTACTTCAAACATGAATACTGAGCAATGGATAAAGTTTTGCAAGCTAGCGTGTTTCAAGTAAATTAAAGTGGAGAGTATAATGAATACCACTTTCAGATTTGCAAATGATACATATTTCATGTCAGCCTATGTGAATAAACTACAGCATAAATAATGCTATGGAAACATAATCTAGGCATATCTATAGGATTTTTACGTAACTATAGTGTGTTTGGGAGACCTTAGAAAAAATCATTGCAGTTATAGACAACAGTGCTAACAATTATAACGCCATTATGTATTGTGTTCAGATATAGTTCGCGCGCCTCACAGCCATCCCCCTACATCACGCACACACACACACACACTCGCGGGCGCCCTTTCTATATCACGCACACGCGCGCGCGCACACACACACACATACACACTTGCGCGCGGGTGTGTGATAATTTAACAATGAAACAAACAGTTTTAAATCGCTTAACAAGTTAACGTTAGCTGTCTAGCAACTCTTATCAATTTTAATGACTCTTTTATCTCTGTTTAAGTAGCAGTGTTGTTATATCACTTAATCAAAGACCTATTACGACAACAAAATTCCGACTGCACAAACAGGTAGACTTCTTTGAAGGTGATAAGCTGCAGTTAGTGAATACACTGTCACACTACCGCACGCACAAGCGTACCGCATGTATACTGCTGAACTGATATTATTTATAGTTATAACTAATGAGCAAGCAGAGCGAACACGTTCTATGCGTGCGTAAAGTACAAACACAGATAAACGTGTGGGAGCGGGCGTAAAGTAAGAAATATAATTTCCATCAGACGTAATGTTTTTTCCAAGGTTTGCACTGACTTTAGAAACTATAGAATAAAATGAATTTCAGTTGACGTTGTAGTAAACAACTAGGTAAGAAGATTCCTTTGTGAGAGACGCAATCACAACACTTAGATATTTAGATACCTGAGAGACCAATATTAATAACTAAAACGATAAACGTTGGATAGAATCGGCAAAACCATTTTTCAATAAATTAGGATACAAAAGAAAGAAAAAAGAACGTCATATTGTTGAGGAATAACAAACGTTTACAGAATAATAAAAGAAATGTTCTTTATATAATCTCTACTCACGTTTTGCAGTAAGTATACAAGTTCAGCAGAGAAACTGTTACTATCGGATCATTAGTGACTGTCCACACAATAGCTAACAAATCGTTTGCCAATACTTCGCCTCTAAGAATCCCGAATACAACGAGCACATTGCTATTGCTGGGAGCTACCAATTGTGCTGATAAATTTATTTGTATCCTATTGCAATAGTGTTGCTGTTACTTGTTTAGAACTCTTTCAGCAAATTAAGTTTAATGTTATATTAAATCTTCCTTATTAATATACTATCTTGAGAGGCAAGATAATAAAATCTCTTATTTCCCATTAGGATCCGTACATTGCAAAATTTAGAAGTTTTATTGGGTATAAGTATTTCTAACTTCCAAAAATTTAAATGTCAGGCCTTTGTTTCTCAAACGTGGCAATGACAGTAGTTTACAGAAGTGTTTGATAAATATTATAAGTAGATGTGAATCCAGTTCATAAATCTCATCGTGTGCTAAGCAAGAAGGAAAACTTCTTCACACAAAAATATCTTGAAGTTATATAAAATTTTGTTTTTGTAAATTATTATGAAATTATGAAACTGCGTGTAAGTTAATTTAACGTTACCAACATATGCAACCACCGATACATTTTCTGCCATCAAAATTATTGTCAATTACATTGAACAATGAAGTAGTTCTTAATGCATTTTTAATTTCTCCTATGAGAAGAGTTTTAAGTATTAATCCAAATTAATCTGCTTAAGATGGTTATTATGCATTAGGCAGATTTCCTAATTTTTATATCTCCTAATGTTGGAATGTTCTGTTTACTACAATCATAAATTAAAAATTAAGAAATATCTACAGTTAAATAAATTCAAAATATATTGTAACATTTAAACTTT
Source organism: Magicicada septendecula (assembly GCA_034769895.1). Taxonomy (NCBI): domain Eukaryota; kingdom Metazoa; phylum Arthropoda; class Insecta; order Hemiptera; family Cicadidae; genus Magicicada; species Magicicada septendecula. The sequence continues at coordinate 149,466,974 of CM068369.1, forward strand.
TAAGAAATTATGAATACTCAGTTAAGAAATTATCCTGCAATACGGAGGTACTGCGAATGTAGAATTTCCTTTATTTCAAATAAGTCACACACAGATGATTCAGAAAGTGGTATAAATCAGACTTCATATCGTGAACCACTGTACAATGTTCTAAAAAAGCGTTTAACGGAAAAGTAGTGGGTCCTTTTCATCCATCTCTTTCTAACTTCCTTGCTGTATGTTGGATGTGAACAGAAAATATCGGTCAACTTTAGAGTGAAGGACTGTTGTTAAAAAAAAATTCTAGATAAGTTAAATAAGTGTGTTTTTTATTCATGATCATCATAAACTATGTGGATATACAGCAGAGCCTGTTATGTAATTCAGGTGTTACAATAACTGGCCAATCCATCTCCTCTGCTGATTTATCAACAGTTTCTTACCTCCAAATATTCCTGAGAATCCTACCAAAATTAATTTTATCGCACTTAACGCTTTGTTTAACTGTATCTTTTTATTTCCTTTCCTTTATGTTTCTATTGCAGTATTAATACCTTCCAACCTCTAACTTCGTCGAATAGCATTACTGCGTATATTATCTCTCAATTATATTCGTAATACTGTAAGTAAAACCATTGTATCCTTTATGTTTCAATTCATTGGCACTGGAGTGATATAACTTCTCAAGATATACAACCGTGTAACATAATAGATGCGGTCTTCATTTTGTAAAACTAGAAACGGAATTCTTTTTTCTTCTTTCAGTTTCCTATGGGTTCTCAGAGCGATTACCAAACCGATTGTTTAAAAGGTAGCATAGTAGAGAATAATTTAAAATAAAATTTACACAACAAACAAAATAAAATAAAAATATTAACGCTAGCAACATTCAATTTATAATTTTCATACTACACATTTTCAGTTATAACTTATGTTTTCTTAAAAACTTGATTTTTTCACGCAGATTAAATAACGAAAATAAAACCAATTTTGTTTAATTTAAAGAATGTAGGAACAGTTTATTTGATTAACAAATGCCATAATTAACATTATTGTTAATATTAATGTCATTAGTATTTAAAATCTTCATTTAAAGAATTATACAAATTTCTCCTACGCCTTTCTCAAATTCAACTAATAATTGAGAATTTGCCTTTTACCTCATACATAATAAAATTGTCTTTATTTTCCGCTTGAAAGGAATTCTGGTACGGTAATTAGTATTAGTTACTTGTAATTAGTTGTTTGTTAAAAGTTCGTGTAAACACAGAAAAGTTGTGGCTGTCTAAGTATTGCTTGTGAAAGCGGTATGATTACTTGTACTTGCATACAACACAATCGTAAGCCTAACATGCTAATTATATTGTTACGTAATGCCGAAAAAGTGTTACATAATACGGAACGTTCTGCATGTTTTCGAATGTTCCAGTGGAATCCGGCAGTAATGTGTGAGCGTTCGTGATTCTCAACGCATTAGCTAGACTGTGTAACACGTCGCGCGGCCACGCGCACTTTGCCAAGGCAGTAATGAATTACACTCTAATATTTTCCTTTATTGTTAATAGACAGTATGGATGTTTCTGGATTTTCGGCGGGGTATAAATACAAGTACTCAGCTACGCTCAGTTGAGTTATTGTCGGGCGATTACACAGTGAGTTTGAGTGGCGATTTAAACAATGCTGTTCGAGGTTATTGTGGCGAATTGTTATGTGTATTTATAATCGTGCGGGACAATTGTATTACAATTGTGTTTTATATTAGTTGACATTTTTTTATTGCGAGCGAACAATTTTTATTTGATTTGTTGTAAGAGATTATCGAGATTATCTTGTCGATTACAAGCTGTTTAATTGTGATAATTGAAGCTGGTGATTAGTAACGTAACTGGTGGTGTCTTGTATTTTGTTTTCGACTGTACCATACGACAATCAGTTAGACCGTCGTAACAGTATGTTAAGATATTCTACAATTGTTACAATGTTACATTCTACAAATTCTACAATTGCCTTACGCAATGTAACATTTCCAAATTACGAAAACCATAATTTCGTAAAATATACATTTTAAAACTTTAAATATCGTACGTTTGAGACCGTTGAAATCTAGTCGTCAATACGGAAACAAAACTTTAAAGGAAATCTCTCGTAAGTCCTGATACTAGAAACACAGCAATATTAATTTTTCCCATTTGAATACCACTATGTTTGCGAAGATGATTACAGAATAGATTTACTGCCTTTATAAGCTGATTATATAGCTAAGTAGACAGGTGATGGATAAATGGACATCATAATGTGAGACGTATGGACGAAGGTAAACATATTTCAAAAGAATATACAAAATTTATACAATTTTTATCTTCTGTAACATACGTTATCTTCATGACTGAGATGAGTTCAAACGTCTCTAAGATTCAAAGATTACAACATGTAATTTATTTCAGTATACAGTTAGAGTTATTTCGAATTTTACTTCAAAATTCCATAAAAGACTAAATGTAAAAAAAAATATGTCATTCATATACTTGTAAATAATAGATATAATTATTATAATTCTCAGAAGTCAATTTAAACAATGCATAAGTAAAATATTTAAACAAGACTATCAGTAACAGACATTTAGTCTTCAGTCAGCGCTGTGCATCAAACAAGTAACCAAACCTTGAAAATAGAAACATACCTTACCAAAATTGCGATTACTTTTATCATGCTCTGATATAAGTCAAACAATTTAATGACATAAAAAAAATTAGTTTTCAAAGATATTCGTTATGTTTTGAAAGGAAAGCATTTTTCTTTTAATTATTTGTAATAATGAGACAAAGATATAATGGTTATATTCTGCAATTAGAAAGAACATGAACCTTTAATCTAAATTTTTGTGTACTTCCTGTGGTATGGTTACATCAATACTGCATATTGGAGTATAAAATCATGAAAAAGTAGTACTACAAATTGTAATAACGCAGTACGTACTTTTGAAACAGTTGACATAATTAACTTATTAAATATATTTAAAAATTTTAAATTATTACAGTGAAATATAAATATAAATTGTGTACCCTGATGAGTATAAACATATATTAATTATAATTTTGAGTTAATATATAACATAAATATTATCTTCTGTGACATACGTTATCTTCATGACTGAGATGAGTTCAAACGTATCTAAGATATAAAGATTACAACATGTAATTTATTATATTATTTGCTTTGAGAAGTGTAAGCCATATAGTTTCTGCTTATCCAACTTACACTACTCCAGTATCTCCCAACTTACACTACTCCAGTATCTCAGACACGAAATTAATTATTTGTTATATTGAACACTTTTACCCATATCACTTAATTCAGGAACCCTTCCATAATGCAATTCAGTAACACAGATGTAATAGTACATTATGCAATATCCACCATAATAATTAGAATCAAGTCTTTTAGTTTATTCATCGCAGTTAGAACTAAGTAACACTTAATTATATCTTACAGTATTTCAACCGTTTACAATGCTTTTTTAGAATAACTAAATGTGTTGTTGTGTAGTTTTCATTTTTATTGAACACAATCAATGTGTACCACGTAATAATATTGCTTGATCCAGGCTTGCTTCAAAAATTTTCCGGTACTTGAAGGTTCGAAAATTTCTGTGTCCTAATTATAGTCGTTATAATTGCTGTTGATACGAAATTAGGTTGCATTAAGTAATCAACGCCATTTTCGTTTTTTTTCTCGTTCACTGTCTGCGTCACGTCTTAAATTCTTGGTATAGGTAGAATATATATCATGAATTACTTATACTGAGAAAGTACGGATGAATTTAAAATATTTACTTTGGGGGAACACAAAATTATGTACAATATATTGTTCCATAAAGTTATACTTACTGTGCTTTATGTCAATTATTTTAAATGAATGTAAGATAGAGCCTATTTACTTCTGTCAAAACAAGTAAATATTTTAAACTTGGGCTCGACTTGTTTTGTCGAAAGTGAGATTATAAAAATTACGTAAGGTGTAAGTGAAGACAGGTGAGAGACCTAATACATAAAACTTTAATTAACAGTTTTATAATAAGTGGTACATAATTGAACGCCCATTGTACGTAACTGCTTAATTGTTTTGAGTACATGGTTTGCACTAAACCTAATTTTTAAATATCTGTTGTACGTGTGTGATTATGTCACTTTAAGCATTTAATGTACTGAATTTAGCACTAGCTGATAACAGTGGTTAAGGAGGATAATAATTATATTTTTTGATTACAAACTTTTTAGTTTTAATTATTTCTAACTACTACTTTTGATGAAATAGTTTCTCTGTCTCTAGTCGTGTATACCTGACTTCATACATAACCAAACACACACTGATATAAAGATGCTCTTTTGTAACTGTTAGATAAATTCTTAAAAATTTGGTAGTATCAAAAAATATGGACCATACAGTAGAAAAAATGTTTGACGTAACTGTGTATTGATTCTCACAGTTATGCAAGTTCCTTAAATGTTCTGTTGACTAAACTGAAGTCTTCCAGTTATGTAAAGTACATAGTTCATATAAAGAATGAAGTATACTCAACACATTCACATACAAACACAAATTATAATATACTGTAGTTTTATAATATAAAGTGTCCTCTAGTCACACTGAAGTCCCGAATATTGCTTTTCTATCTGTGTAGTGATTTATTATAGCTTACTGAGAAAAAACGTACTTTTATTTGTTCTCAGACATCTCATCTATTTACTTCTTCTCAATCATCATAAAATATCACTTTACTTCGAAATCATCACATGTTCAAATATAGTAAAATACACACACACACTCTCTCAAATATAATAAGGTATGAAACGTGTGGGAACGGACTAGTATACAAGTATATAGTCTTCCCACTGAACATTATATACAATATTATATTTTTATGGGAGATATTGAAACATGCTAATAAATAAAAATGTTCAGTAAATATAATAAATTGTACAGATTTTATTCTTCATTATTTTATTATTAATTACCGTATAGCGTAATTTTTTGCCGTTTTTTACATACTAACATGTATGTATTACTTCAATGCAAGTTTAATGGTTACACAACCTAAACCGTCATTTATTATTAAATATTTTAAAATTATTAAGTTAATTTTTTCGCGTAATTTAAAGGAATTCTTATGTTCAAAAAATTATATTTAACTTGTTTATAATACAATGAATTTTAAAAATACCTTATCGTTTTATAACAACTTATAAAAAAACAGAATTTCATATGCATATACACATCGGAAGACATAAGAAGTCTGTAGGACTAGTTCAGTGCCTAGATATAATGGTACTTTGAAAACCTACGATAAAATACAAAATACAATTGCTTTTTAATACTGGCAATCTCAGTGTTGTCTGAAGCATAAACCAAACATTTAAATATTTTGTAGAGAATAGTTTACACGCACGTGTTGGCCAGAATAACATTATATATGTGTTCGACGTATTGTAGGACATAAACACAGTCTGATATAAGGATAAAGACGGAACACTCTTCTAAAATTCTGTTACATTATATTTTTAGAACTTTGTTTTGTACAAAGGTGCAAATAAACTGCGTTGGTGATTCATCTCAACTCTTCGGATTAATGTCTACGAATAACGTTTGTTTTAAATGGGTTAGTGCAATTGCATAATTCGATACAACAAATTTGGTTGTAACCAACATGTAACGATATTTATCTTAAGATCTCCAAAACAGTAATTAAAAAGAGGGAATTATAGTCAATAAAAGTATATAAGAATTTAAAGACATTGCTCGATCGTTTATTATAGTGATTCGTTTTGCTTTGATTTTAATTCGGTTTTTTTAATATTACTGTGTGATGCTGGGTATTGTAACTACTCTGAAGGAGTTGCTCAAATTATCAGCAAAGTGAAGTAAAATGTAAAGTCGTCACAGTGGAACGACATCGATGGAAAACGAAAAGTACAACACTTTCTTTCTTGGTCAGTGGCCGAAGTATATGTTCTCTCAATAAGCTGCGAGTAGATTACTGTGTTGTGTAACATAACTGAATGGGTGATTGTTAAAAGGTACCTAAGTCATATTTTTTCCTTTTTGAGGTAATTGCATTTTCGCTATCTATAGGGGTTTACACACGTTTGAGTGTCACAACGTACCTCAGTCAAGCTTTCTTTCTACGTATTACAGCCAGTGTCTTTTCTAAAGTGAGTGGCAAAAGGTACCTAAGTCAGTGACTCAGGTCCCTTTTAACATTCAACCGTTGGTAGCACTGCAAGTTGTTTTCTGGAGCTGGTTCTTTTTGCTTCTTTTCTTTGTTGTGCTGGGTTTATTGTGTTGATTGGCAAATAGTGGAGGTTATGTTATTGTAGTGTTAGGAAGGTAATTATTACAAAATGAGTGAATGTAGCGATTTAAATAGCAGTCCATTAAAAACACGAAAGAGGAAGAAAAATCCAGAAGCTTACAAAAGGAATGTTATAAAGAAATTGAAATTACAAGGCAAAGAATACATTGGACACGGGTTATAGATAGGTGGTTTTTCCCAATGAATGGGTTAGTATGTAGATAGTAGATTTACCCCTAACGGTAAATGTCTGTAGCTATGTGACTGTTTGTTTGCAAAAACATAACCTAACATTACTACTGGGAACAAAAATAATCAGTGCTCATTTCAATCTTATTAATTACCTAGGTCTAAATCATTTTTTATTTGTTTTCAGGTGCAAGAAAAACTGCTTTACAAAGTTTGGTGACATAGATAAAGCCTTGGTATACGACTCTTTATATGCTGATTTGCAATCTAAAGACGAACAAGATTTGCATTTACAAAGGATGATAGAGGTGACTAATGTTAAGCAACACCGTCCTAGGAATGATGATGCTTCTTTGAGGGTGAGCTCATTTAAATACCACGTACTTGTTCGTGAAACTAAGATAGAAGTTTGTCGGGAGGCTTTTTTTAAGCTGTATTATGTGACTGATAAGCGAATTAAACGTATTAGACAGTTACTTCTGGAAGGAAAATCACCACGCGACAAGCGTGGCAGACATCCTTGTTCAAAGAAAATTGGCCCAAACGAACTGTTCAACATACATGAACATATAAGCTCATTTCCTGTGTACAAAACGCACTATGCATCTGATACAAACTTTACGTATTTGTCATCTGAACTGTCCGTAAAAAAAATGTATGACTTGTATAAGCTAAAATATCCTGGTACAAATACCAAGTATGAGTTTTTTAATACATATTTCAAAGGAAATTTTAACCTAAAGCTTGGAAAACCACAAATTGACACCTGTTGCTTTTGTGAGGAAAAAAAAAGTGCGAATACGTAGTCCTCATTTACACGATACTGCGAGAAGTCGCGACTGCAGAATTAATGGTGCATATGAGGCGAGCTAAACAGTTCACATCTGCTCTTAATGAAACAACTAAAAAGAGTAAGGAAAATGAAAATATCTTAGGCCCTGTATTTAATTTTATGCAAAATGTAAGTTTACCGAAGATTCCTGTTCAGGAAATTTTTTACTTAAGGCAACTCACAGTGAACGTTTTTTGTATTTTCAACACTAAAAGAGATTTAGCCCATTACTACATCTACCATGAAGGTCAGGCCCACAAAGGACCCGATGAAGTTGCTTCGTTCCTGTTGGACTACATTAAAAACCATGTACCCGAGACAGTTACCGAGTTACATCTGTTTTCGGATAATTGTCCTGGGCAAAACAAGAAGCATACGTTGTCAAGAGTTTGTCTTGCCCTAACCGATATGTGCAGGTTTAAAACGATTAAACACTTTTTTCCTTTACGTGGACATTCATACAATCCATGCGACCGAAAATTCAGCGTAATAAAACGTCCCATTAGGAAATGTGACCGTATTTACACTCCACGTGAAGATTGCGAGCTTATAGCTAATGCTGAAAAAAAACATCCAGGGACAATTACGCCGGTCGAGACCGACATGATCATTGGGTTTTCTACTTGGTGGCCTACTAATTATAAGAAGTCGTCAATTTCTCTTGAAACCAGACACCTTCCAAGAAATGAATGAGCGCAATTTAGTATTTCCAAATATCATTTTTTTGAGTACTCTCATGAACACAAAGGTATTTTGTAAAAACTTGTGAGTACATAAGATCAGGTGGTTTTGAAAGCCTGAATGCCTTTATCCTGAAGAAAACTAATGAAGTATCTTTACCTAGTCAAGAAGCTTATCCACAAGGAAAAATACCTATCAAAAATAACAAAATTGAAGAATTGAAGACTTTAAGAAACTTATGCCGTATATTGTAGAACACAAAGGCTTTTTCGATCAACTTTTACAGTGGCCAGTAACTTATGATGTTTCTCTCAATGATAATGAATAAGGCAAGAAAAACAAGTCTTCGTAATGTAATAATATTCATTAACTATTAAAGATTTGTGTTTGTAATATGAGGTAACATATATTGTTCATTATTTAATAAAAACCTGCATTATTTCAAACCAAACCGTAGCCTACTTTAAATTTTATTGAGTGTTAAAAGGTACCTAAGTCAACAAGATAAAATAATTTTTTTCTGGTTTCCTATTAGGTATTAGGCGTCAAAAATGTACCTAATTGTAAGTCTATATATATATATATTTTAATATGTAATTTAACCAAAGCACTATTTAATAACACACAAGAAAAAATAAGTTTTTTTTTTGTTTTTCTCAAAACTATGAAAAAGTGAATTACGTATCTTTTAACAATCACCCATTCATTCTGTATTCCCCCTCAGTCTGTTTGTTACCTCTTCTGTTACAATAATCCTGTTTCCTCGACCAACCCGTCTTTTGTCTTGTTACTGTAAGACCTAATAGGACGAGACTTGACAATTAGATTACTCAATTGTTTAGTTTCATTGTGTAATATGTTACTTAGAATTTATAAAATAAAAATCTTTACCATTTCTTTACGGCAGACAAGAAACTTCCATATATACTTGAATAGTAATTTTTGTTTGACATAAAAGTAATGTCGAAGCTGCCATATCTGCAGTACTAGAAAACTCCATCAAAACAAGAACAGGTATCTAAATCAAGTAGAACAACACATTAGCATATGCAAATAGATACTGCAAATATGCTACTAGTACTGATACTTCATAATTTTAATGAAGAAAGTTGTGTTTATCTATAGTGGTGTGCAACAGTGATAATTCTGTTTGTACTGATACTTCCATTATGTTTCAATTAAAACAAGTCCCATTATTTTGATGCAAATTTTAGTAATTTTATTATATCATATTGTTACGACATCACAGAAAAATCTACGTGTTTATCTAACGTTCCAGAGGGATCCGGAATGTAATGCGTGTGGCGTAAGTGACTCCCGACGCATTAGCTAGACCGTGACAGAAGCCGGGCGAACTGTGACAAGGCCGCAATTAATTACGTCGTACACACTGGCGCTAACGCTCAGTATGGAATATCTCAGTATGGAGACAGAGGAACGACGACGACAGGAGGCAGAGTAACGAAAGCGTGAAACAGAAGACATCAAAGCATTAATACAGGAGCAGAAACAGATGCAAGAACATAGTACAGCAGAATTGGGTCTCCTACGAAGTGAGCTTGATAAGTTACAAAAATATCAGAGGTACAAGAAATAAATTACATTAAAATAGCTGAAGTAGAAAAATCTGTCTCGAGTGTTGAAGAATCGATGCCTAATAAAATAGCTGAAGTAGAAAGATCTGTCACGAGTGTGGAAAAAGCTATGTCAACAAAAATAAAAGACTCGATTACAAATATAAAAGAGCAGATTAAAAATGAAGTCGAGCAGTGCCTGAAGATACAACCAAAACAACATTGTGAACAGACTGTACCAATGATAAAGACAGAAAAAGGCGCAGAAAATATGTTAATAGAGAAAGTCACTTTGCCTGCAGTAGGGACATATAGTATTATTATTGGAATTGGCAATTAATTAATTAATTATGTTGCCGTGCCCCACGATCTTGGAGCGCCAATATTTATATAGGTAAATTTGGGTCATAAATTAATAGATTACCCTAATTATATAAAATATGACTTTAGATAGCCCCGTGTTGTGGGAGCGCCAATTTTATACGGTTTATTGTGGTTTAATTAATATTTTACTTTTCTTAATTGTTACTGATGTAAGGGTGAATGAGTAGACCCTTCATCAGCTAATTACCACAACGTAATTAAGGTACAAATCTACTAATTTACTTAGGTTGCTTCTTTAATATTAAATTATAATGGTGATGTGACTTGTGAATTACACAGGGTTTACTGAGAATGATGAACGCATTATTGATTGATTGCTTAGGTACTAATTTATTATATGTTAAACATTTTGTATTCAATAACAAACATATAAATATCTTCCTGGTACCTGTAAATACATACAACATATATCAAAACATAAATTCCTCCTTACTTGCTCCCTGTAATTACATACAACATATAAAATGCATACAACAAATCAAATAATATTATTCTACCTAATGCGTTCATTCACCCAGATGGACGGCTTTAATAGAAAATAAATATATATACTGAATGCAACCTTCTTTTAATAACTTTTCTCATATTTGCTCAGGGTTAGATTCTTGGAAAGAGACAGGACAGTAGTTAATTATGTTAACAAGATCATAAAGAGTTACTTGGTTTAGTTAATCCGTTAATCCATCGGTGCTATCTCCAGGTGATGATGATCGTTGGAAATGTTGCTCCATTGAATTGCGATGGTGATGATCACTTTCACTTGTTATTCACTCGCGTCGTTAACAGAATAGTGTTTTGTGTTATTCTATGTTCACACGCTCCAAATTGTCTCCGCGCATATCCATGTTTGATTAAATGTTCTGTGTGTTCTTTGTGTGACTACGCAAAGGTATTATTGTGTGGCTAATTAATATTTCCTTTGAATAAAAGTGTCTTGGTTATAGTGATTTATAGATATGATTACAACGTTCACGCACATTGTGAATTACTGTTCGCTATACTGTTTTCTAATACGTAAGCGATTATATATTCTTAGTTAAAGAAAGTTCAGTTCCCATTCGCGTACTTTGAGAATTCACGGTTGTTTGATATGCCGATACACTTCGAAATTCGCGTGAATGTTCTTAGTAGAAGTACGACACTTAGTAAACTTGCGAGATTGTTTATAACATTATAAAGTTAATTACGAGAGTTATATGTCGCACAAATACTTTTGTAGTCCGATTGAATATAAGACTCTTCGCGAACTGTTTGGTAAATTACGTTAAACACTCGAAGTTTTTATATAAGACTCCTCGCGAACTGTTCGAGAGTTATTATAAGACTTTCAACGTTATTATATCACTGCCGAAAATTGTAATGTGACTCCCGAAATTTGTAATAAGACTGCCTCGTCCCGCGTTCGACACTTACTTTTTATTAACGTCTCCCTTCTAGAAATTTGGTCTCAGGCTTGTCCACGCCTAAGATTACCATGATAGTCTGAAACTCTACCCTCTCTCGAAGTCGTTTCCCACCATCTCGAAGTCTTCCAGTCTTCTACCCTCTGATTTGTTCTTCTGTTAGTTGCTATGGAAACGGGCCTCTTTTCCGCTCTCTCTCGTAAAATACTTTGTTCTGATAGGTAGCTAGAGATGTCCTTTGAATCGACTTGTCCAGGCGTCACTCTCGTTCTGGGAAATGCAAGCCATTCCCGGCGTGTCAATCAACTCATTGTTCGAGTCTCCAGCAAGGGTTTACTCTTAATATCCCGGGTATTGTTCGTTACAGAAACTATGTGTCATGGCAATTAACAGTTTTCCATCCAGTGTCGACGGTTGTAACCTCCACGCTTTCTCGTTGTAAATTTCAGCTTGTCACTTAAGCGTATATCCCGCTGTGACTTGACGCTGGTTCTCTTCATAGTTTGTTGTTTGGATCGTTTCTAAAGACTGCAGTACGTCCTGAACCCTTTGTCTCTCGTCTCGTTTTTTGTATAGTGACCTCGTTCCTTAGCTGCACCTCAATGCACGCTCGCTTCGATTCTGCGTAAACGTCCGGCTGAGCCAAGTAAATTGTTCAAATTGTTACGGTGTCATAATTCTCCGTTGGCACGCTCCTGTCAACTCAAGTCGTCACTTCTTATTGTTGCTTCGTACTGAACGCGCTTCTATTGTATGATAGGGCGTTAGTTGTCACCTACCCCGATTACTTTGTTTTATGGCTCTGTTCTTAGAGTCACTGCCACCGTAGCGTGAGAACAACTGGTCAAGCAAGAAAATTAAATTTTTAATATTTTCATTGCTATAGACAGTTCATGTCAAAGCTCCAACTTTGACGGAAGCAGTCACTGGGCAACGTACCTCCGCCAATTTGAAGCTGCTGCATGCGCAAATAATTGGACGGAGAAAGCCAAGGCAGTTTCACTCGTTCTCTCAGTAAAAGGACCCTCGGCAGAACTACTACAGAAAGTGCCACCTGACAGACAGAACACCTATGCCGAATTGATAAAAGCTCTGGAATTACGGTATGGTGATAAAAATTGGCGAGATGTGTACTGCACCCAGTTGAGAGCAAGGTGACAACATTTTGGGAAGAGTCTTCAAGAGTTTGAAAGAAGTATCGACAAACTAATTAGACTGGCCTATCCTGAAGCGCCAGAAGATTTTCGAACGAGTTTTACAATGTGAAACCCCCCCTTTATTTTCTAAGTTTTCTTTTGTAATTTTTTTTGAATTTTTATTTTATTTAAGTTTTTTTTTAAAGGGGAGAGACATCATATTTAGAACTAGGTGGTGAACCTAGATGAAGCGAAAGTGTGCAAAGCCCAATTACAATTACAGACATGTCCCCCCCCCCAGGTGAATGACAGGACTTGCAAATGAAAAAATTTTTAACCAACAAGCGTATGCTTTATTAAACCTGCAAGATGTTACATAAAATGACAAGTTCTTGATTGTGTGAGCACACCATTAAGGGCAGAATTATATATATATATATATATGTATATCAATTAATATTCATAATGTCACAAAGTAAGTGAATTTGATATTAACATAATTGCAAAATGTCTGCCTGATTATGTATGAGTCAAAGGTAGCAATAATCTCATTCATAAAAGCAATACTAATCCATAAGTGTTGTATAGTTTCAAATAGGCTAGCCTTTTTTGTCTTAGTAAGCACATTTATGGTTTTTCTCTTTTCTAAATTCATTACATATTCCCCCAGCAAAATATAGTAAAATTACACACACAAACACATACACAACATGAATGACACAACACCCCTCATATCAGTACTAAATTCCTCATAAACCCAATCCAACTACCGTAAATGAATGCACCATAATATGTATATATATGTAGAAATATAATGACAGGTTAATCTGAATATCTCAGCTCCTAAGCGTAGATTTGCCTTGGTAATTAACACCAGAGAATGTAAGTGACCGCCCCAAGACTCAACCTACTAAACGACCCTGACTTTAATCATTAAAGCGCTAAGTATATGTGAGAAAGAAAATAGTTTCTCATCTAACGCATCAGACAGCCCCCGTTACGTGATTAAAACTCAGCCATGACCAGATGACATGATAGCACAAGATAATTAACTCCCTAATGGTCTTAATTAGATGAAAAGTTAGATCTTACAGCAAACTGCGGATATGTGTGTATGTGTGTAATTTCTTACACATTATAAACAGTTATAAGATATTTCATTAGGTCTACTGCTGTAATGTTCACACATGCAATAACATAATTGAACATGAGAGTTTGTGCTAGAATATTACGGTCAAAACTTCACGAGCGAGCTTCTGGCGGCTTCTGTGCATTCACCATGTTGTGAAGAGAGAAATAGATAATTAGAATGTTCCCACCTGGATTGTCCGGTGTACCAGTCAATAGTGGCGCTGATCAGTAATGTAACGGTCGTATCACAGGTCCTGGGGGCAGCATAGCGTTGGAAGAGTGTTCGAACAGTTGTTCTCGACTGACGGCAATCGTGGCTAGAAGATCGTCTCTGCCAGTAGGGTGGACAGATGTACGTCACACCCGACACCCATCTCGCCTTTGTTCGAGCACCTGTGACATGTAATAGGTTGTAGAGGGTGTCATAAGAAAAAATACGCCACATAGGCCGTCCACATCAAATTCCAACACCAACTTTAAACATCAACAGCGCACACACACATATCGCCACTAATTCATATTAAACAGTATTAAGCTCCCCAGCTGTGACTTATTTCTCTCATCTACCAATTACTTTTAAGTATTTCGTTGAAATATTCAAAATAATTAATTACGCATTTCGTAATTATTTCTAACACCAAACACAGCTGAGTGCAAGATGCATTAGTATTTTCTTTATTGAAGTCAATTTGACCCACTACATTTACATTCATATTAATTTAATTTTGTAACAGCGTTAACGCCCAAATTGAAAACTGCTCTACACGCACACACACACAAGTATAATTTATAATAGAGGCTGAAACATAAAAATATATTTGGGGTTAGAATATTTTCAGAACCCGCTAACTTGTACATACCTGGAGCTATACTTTATCTAGCCAACCATAGCGATAGCCGAGGAAGTCCAGAACAGAAGGTTGCCGCCAGTCGAGAGCAGATGACCAGGTTGGAGGATAGAACAGAAATGAGACCGATTCAATGTGTCGGTCAACCCAAGTAAACTCTGGATGCAGGAATGTACAGAAACAGCTGGACGCGCCGACCGAATTGCGTAGTTGCACTACATCTGTGTGTATAAACGGACGACAACAACAACCGTATGGCAGTGCATGACGTCACCGCCGCTCGTTTTAAAATACTTATGATACGCTGCCGAACCCAGTACGGCACAAATGCAGACATTTTCTGCCGGTGTCCGAGATAACGAACTACAGCAAGTGTTACGAATGGCAAGACACCAGAACAGTGCGGACGCCCTGGTACATGCTTTGCAATTTGAGGCCGCCAAATCAGCGTCTGGTTGGACAAGTCATAAAGTGCGCGCTAAAAGATCGCGACGACACAAACGATGAGGAAGAAGAACAAGGAACAGAGACTCGACGGTCGGCGCCACAGAATAAAATAAGAAAGGATGGAAGACCGAAGTGTTATAGATGTGGGAAACTTGGACATCTACAACGAGATTGTCGGGTTAGAATTCAGCAGCAGGGAAACAAGCAGTAGTCGGTACAACGGGGCGTGTGCTAACTAACTGGAGGAACGAAGCCACTAGACAATACGCAATTTCTACGCTTCAAAAAACAGCGGGAGCTTCGTGGTTACCGGATTCGTTCAAGAAAGGCCAACCTCGAATCCAGTTGACACAGGCGCAACAGTTTCCATTGTGCGACTCGACGTGGTGAAAAATCTCAAGCGATTCTGGTCCACTTGCAGCTTGCGAACAACTACTGGACGGCCTGTAAACGTGTTTGGAAAAGTGGAGATACACCTACGCCTTCGTCGACTTGTGTTTAATCATCAAGTACTTGTTGCGGACATTGTAGATGAAGCAATTCTTGGTGTGGACGTTATGAACGCATACGGATTTATAGTCGACTTCAAAAAGAATGTCTTCAGAATCGGAGGAGAAAAGCTATAGCTCTCCACAATGACTACATCATAAAAATCGATGGACGTCATAAACCAAGTGGCGGTAACTGTTCCGCCCAACTACGAAAAGATCATCATGGTTAGAACTGCGGTAGATACTAGGGGGAACCAGTGCTCTATATTCGAAACCCAAGGTAGTCACCACACCGGGCATACTAATTACTTGAAGATTAGTAAACCTGATGAAACCGGAAATGTGCCTATTACGTAGAGTGCAAATATTTTGGATCAAGCTGTCACTTTACAAAGCAATACGCTCCTAGCCAAATTGACTCCTGTGGCCTGGGTAGCCGGAATGACGCAACGAAGACCCAGTGCTTCGGATAATTCCAAATTACCAGAGGAAAAGCAAAAATTATTGAACAGATCTTCTAACGACCTCTCAAGTGGTGAGGTAAAAGAACGCAGACGGTTTTTACATGAATTCAAAGATTTGTTTTGCAGTTCGGGGACAGTCACTGGGAAGAACCTCTCTTTTACAACATCGCATCAAATCAATACCGGGGACACAACGACGATACGCCAAACTCCTCGAAGGCCTCCATTATCTAAGCAAGAGGAAATGTCTCGGTTAGTATAGGACATGTTGACAGACGGAGTAATCGAGCCTTCGTCAAGGGCTTGGTCTTCTCCGGTAGTGCTGGTAGCTAAGAAGGTTGGTGGATTGGGTTTCTGCGTAGACTACCGGAGGTTAAATGACGTTACAAAGAAAGACTGCTATCCATTACCTCGCGTTGACCATACACTCGACACATTGTCCTGAGCACAGTGGTTTTCCACATTGTACATGAAGACTGGATATCGGCAAGTGGGTCTTCATCAAAAAGACAAGGAAAAGACCGGTTTGACGACCCCAAGTGTCTTATTACAATTTAACGTCATGCCATTTGGACTCTGTAATGCACCGGCAACATTTGAAAGATTGATTGACCTGGTACTCCGAGGCTTGACGTGGAAAACTTGCCTTGTTTACTTAGACAATGTCATAGTTATCGGGAAGACTTTCAAAGAACATTTGGAAAACCTTAAGGAGGTTCTAACTAGAACTGACGGTGCACAACTGAAGCTGAGCCCAAAGAAGGGTTCTCTATTCCAGAAGGAAGTACAGTATCTGGGCCATCTGGTTTCGCCAGCGGGTGTTAGCATGGATCCTAATAAAGTAGACACCGTAAGAGACTGGCCAGTGCCGAAGAGTAAACACGAAGTTTGGAGTTTCCTGGGGTTATGCTCATATTACAGACGTTTTTTGAAAGGCTTCGCAACTATTGCTGAACCACTACATGAGCTAACGGAAAATAAACGAATCTTCCAGTGGTCGCTGGAGTGTGATCAAGCATTTAGGACTTTGAAAATTGCATTATGTTCACAGCAAATTCTCGCTTTTCCCGTTTCCGACGGGAAGTACATGATAGACACACACGCAAGCAATACTGGTCTAGGAGCAGTTTTGTTTCAAGTGCAGAACGGTGAAGAACGAATAATAGCGTATTACAACAAGACGCTTACTATACCAGAGAGAAATTATTGTGTTACTAGAAGAGAATTGTTGGCAACTGTCCGAGCTTTGGATCTCTTCCATAAATACCTCTATGGGAGAGAGTTTTCACTACGTACCGATGATGCCGCGCTTGCATGGCTCTTGAGATTTAAAAATCCGGAAGGACAGTTGGCAAGGTGGCTCGAACGTCTGCAAGAGTACAACTTAAAGGTACAACATCGACAGGGGCGCCTGCATGGTAATGCGGATCGCTTATCACGAAGACCGTGCCCGGAAGACTGCCGACATTGCCAAAGAAAGGAAGAACAAAACTCAAGCGAACATGTTTAAGCCATCACTGTAAATTTCCTGGCAGACGGCTGGACAACACAAGACTTTCGGCAACAACAGATGACTGATAAAAAATTGGAACGATCTTGATGGCAAACGAGGGTGGTCGACGCCCGGATTGGCAAGATATCTGCCATGGTTCCGAAGTGCTGAAGGGCTACTGGGCACAATGGGAATCTCTTAACTTAGAAAACGGATTGCTGAAAAGGGCTTGGAAAACTGCAGATGGACGAGACGTGGTCATGCAGTTGATAGTTACCCAAAGTAAAGTGCAGTCTGTTTTGAAGGAGATGCATGATGGAACATCTGGAGGCCATCTTGGCGTTAACAAAACTCTTGACAAAATACGGAAGCGATTCTATTTTCTTCATCTTCGCCACGACGTAGGTGAATGGGTTCGGACGTGTGAAATATGAGCTGCAAGCAAGGGCCCTCAAGCCAGAAGCAGGGGTAAAATGAGACAGTATAACGTTGGACTGCCTTTCGAGAGAATTGCCATAAGCATTGCTGGACCATTCCCAGTTACTGAAGATGGAAACCTGTACATCATGGTTGTAGGTGACTACTAGGTGGGTGGAAACCTACGCAATTCAAAATCAGGAGGTTACCACTGTGGCGAAGGAGTCAGTTCACAACTTCTATTGCCGTTATGGAACCCCTATGGAAATCCATACGGATCAAGGGAGATATTTCGAATCAGGAGTGTTTAAGAATTATGCCGTCTACTCGGAATTCGAAAAACCAGGACAACGTCTTAGCATCCTCAGTCGGACGGGATGGTTGACAGATTCAATAGGACACTTGAGCAGCATCTTTCGAAGGCTGTTGACGAGAACAAAACAGACTGGGACCAACGTATACCACTATTCCTCATGCCGAATAGATCATCAGTACACGACACAACCGGCATGACTCCAGCAAAATTGGTGTTTGGGCGGGAGATTCGTCTTCCTCGGGACTTAATGTTCGGATCACCTGAGACTCAGTTCCAAGAGCCGCAGAATTATTCCTCGCAATTAGAAAACCAACTGCGAGAAATGACTCGCTTGATAAGAGGACGGCTGAAGATTGCCAGTGATAAAATGAAAACTCGGTATGCCATTCGCAGCAATAATGTGTGTTTCCACAGGAGATCAGATTTGGTTGTTCTACCCAAAGCGCCGTCGTGGTTGTTCACCTAAGGTTCAGTCTAACTGGGAAGGACCCTACACTTTGAAAAAAGAATCAACGATGTTGTTTATCGGATTCAACAGGAAGGAGAGCGAAAGTTCAAGGTCGTCCACCTAGATCGCCTGGCTAAGTATTACTTCAGAAACGGTTTGCTAGTTCGTGACTAACAGGCTTAAGGAGGGGGCAGTGGTACGACATTACAGAACAATCTATGTGTTTATCGAACGTTCCCGAGGGATCCGGAATATAATGCCTGTGTCGTACGTGACTCTCGACGCATTAGCTAGACTGTGTCAGTAGCCGGGCGAACTGTGTCAAGGCCGCAATTAATTACGTCGTACATACTGGCGCTAACGCGCAGTATGGAGTAATCTAGTAATTTAGGGCGCTATAACCAGTAATGAACGACGTTCAGTTCAGTTAGTATCGGCGATATTACTCTGTGAGTTCAAGTGGTTATTAATAAAGTGCTGTGTTTTATAATAGGGCGGTATATTGTAATACAACTGTGTTTTAATAATAGTTGACATTTATTTGCATGTGAACAATTTTTATTTGATTTGTTGTAAGAGGCTGTGTTGTTAATTACGAACTGTTTAACTGTGACAATAACGCTGGTGATTACTGACTTAATTGGTGTCTTGTAATTTGTTTTCCACCTGCTACTTGCTCTACTTGCTCCTCGTCGTAGGTACAATATGCTGCAACTGTCAATAGTGATACTATAATTATTAATGTTGTTAATATAAGTTACAAACTATTCGTGATTTTTATTTTGTGTAATTATTGTAAACAGAGCAAGCATTTAGTACAAGACTTGAAGCTATATTGAATTGATATTAACAACCTGGTCGCTGAATTATATAAATCCTTACGTTTTTGAGGAATATCCTGTAATTTGAAGAACTAGATATTCACTGTAATAGATGTTTGTATAAGTCATTTATAATGAAATTTCAATTATAAGATCAATTTCTAACATTTAAATTATGAATTTCATAAATACATTCACAGTATTTGTTTTACAATTTTATGTTAGCATTACGTTTGACAAATTATTAAACTAATTTTGATTACATAATCACACATGTACATTGCATCCAAGGTTGTATAATACAGTTCACATAAACGATAAAAAATTATGTATACAGCTGGTCTCTATATATAATGTATAATAATCTATTTTAAAAAAAACTATATATGATCTATATTATGTAAATTTTTGTGAACTTTATATGGTTATAGTTTAGGCGTATATGATATTCCTTCACGGGAATATTAAATAATGTTCTGTGTTTCCCAAACTTTACTATAATTACGGATTCACATAAACTGATTAAGTTACCTATGTCAGCAATGTTTTTGCTATCCAGCGTGTAATAGAGAATTTGTTTTTAAATTGTTTAAAAATAAACATGTAGTCTCATCTAGATTCATCTTCTTTATCATCTCAATTCATCACCTTATTTATCATCATAATTACAAAACTAAGATGTAACGTTAGTAACAATCTGTATAAAATAAAAGTCAGGTAATGAATCTTAAACACTGGCAATCTATTACCATTTTAAACTGAACTCTGTGTGCCTGTGAGGAATGTAAAATAAAGAGAATGAGAGAGAGAGAGAGAGAGAGAGAGAGAGAGAGAGACAGACAGAGAGAGAGAGAGAGAGAGAGAGAGAGAGAGAGAGAGAGAGAGAGAGAGAGAGAGAGAGAGAGAGAGAGAGAGAGAGAGCATAGGCACGCGCAGTTCTGTTAAACAAACAGCGGTTACTGAGAAATACCGATTCACATTACATTTTCATTGAGAATTGAAGCCAGAAAACTTTGACGCTATGTGTTGTGCAAGAACTGGCTATGTAAAATATTATTATTATTAAAACCTAATTTTAATTTCATACAGCTGAACAGTTCTAAATGTAATAGATGACTTACACTTTAAAGAGGGCGAGGTAACTTCTCATCTGTTTCCTCTTCCCTGTCAGCATTTTCATTGCGATCAAAACCACTAGCACTGGGGTCTGTGTTGATATCACTATCACTGCTGATATTATCACCATCCAAATCTGATGTGAAAACAATCTTGTCAATAACGTCTGACACTATCCCATCACTTTCCCAGTAGCAGTCCTCTACCTCCCCAAACTTTTCTGCAGTACCGTACCCAGCCACTTTCAGTTACCGACTTTATTGCTTGCTCAGGTATTTCAGTCAATTCCGTAAAATTAAGAATCCCATGACTGTTGCAATTTTGTATGTAGGTTTTATCTTTTTCCCATCCAAGTTCAATAGGATTGATGTATGTCCAGTAATAGGAAGGAAACCGTGCAACAGTGTTATCTTGAAAAACATTGATTAATCTGGTACTGCTTTTTTCTGGGGTGGTGGAGGTCTATAATTTAAAAACGATGTTCATTTTCATACCTTCATCACAATTAATACCCTTATTTCACACAAATTGTATCATGTCGAGTTTTGTAGGAGACTTTGTCGGCATCTTTTCAGCAAAAACAGAATGATACGGCGCAATGGCCATGACTATTATTGATTCCGGGGAATATTTAGCAACAACATATTCTCAACCCATTTTTAAAAATTTTCGTTGTTCGTATGGCCATGACAGTCACCACTAATAATTCCCGAAAACTTTTAATTTGCACAAGGTACTTGTAACACACCATTACAATTCCTGTTTTTTTTTTTTTTAATTAACACTTTACTTTTACTTCTACGCTTCAAGAAAAAGTTTCCTTTTCTCACATGTTTTAAGCCTTTTGCCGATGTAAAGAGTTTTCCTTTTAGGTGCATTTTCTTTGCTTTCTCCGTATTCAATGAAGCCTTTCGATTTATTACAGTAATACGCAGTTCGCTTTATTGATGGATTTTGTGGGTTGTCAGTGAGTTTTGTTGTTTTTCTTCATCACATTTTTCAGTTATATTAATCATTATTTCTCGACCTTTATTGTAAACAACGAAACTTATTTTTACTTTTTTGATGATCCTTGAAGAGCCATTGTGAATAGATACCTACAAACAAACAAATAACAGAATAATTCACTCACTAAATGAAAGTAACTAAAAGTACTCCAAGCCTATAGGATAGTTCACAAATTCGTATTCTTAATGTTACTATAACAAGTAACATTAAAAACCTACTACTACTTAAAAAGTACTAAGGTGGATACACAAAACCAATAATACGTAGTCTTTGAACGCATTTAATACCGCAACGGTGAAAACCAGGTTGCAGTAATATTACAAAGTGTGTAATGACTAGTTGCGTTTGAGAGTGGATGCCAGTTTGCACTGTGAACAGGATGTGGAAGCTGTCATGAATCGTTTGCCTTAACAAACAAACGATACTAACACACACACACACACTCTCTCTCTCTCTCTCTCTCTCTCTCTCTCTCTCTCTCTCTCTCTCTCTCCCTCTCTCCCTCCCTCTCCCTCTCACTCACTCATAACTTATCCCTTCGATGAGAGACACAGAGTTCTGTCTCATGCGACACTTTATGTATATTAGAGGCTGCATGTCAGTCTGTACAATAATATTAAGCTCACTAGAATTACCTGCAGAAACTGCGGAAGATAAATAATAATGTCCATAGAAAATGTGTTACTTGGACAGTAGTTTTTAGTCTAATGTTTAGGAATATAAATTAAAGTAGAAAAATATAAACTATTTCTAATACAACGAAGAACCTATTGCAGTTACCGTTCTCTACCTATTAGAACTAAGAAGTTGAGAAAATACAATGCCACAGAAATAGTAATAAGCTGGCTGCTATACGCTGGGGAAAAATGTTATGTATCCTACAACACCGTACGCTTATTCCGTTTCTTGATAAAGTTATCAATATTGCTTTACTCTTCCACCAGAAAAATGTTGAACTTTTTGTCATACCAAAGTAATAAAAAATGTACTCTTCAACGTGCAGACAATTATAAATTCGCAACAACGGTAAAACATTTTAAACTAAGGTTCTCCATATTTATAGTTCTATACGATAAAAAGCAGAAGAATTAAAGATTAGATTTTCCAAAATGCCTTTTAGCAGTTTTAGGGAGCTGCATTCTTTATAAGGACTAATGAAGTAAGCAATTAGATACTTAAAATTACTTTTACAATAAGTATCAAGTGTAGTAAACATAGAATTCCACTGATATAGATATTTCTTCCATTATGCATTGCTTGGATAATTTGTTTCATTAACGTACAATTTTGGAAGAATAAAAAATTCAGCTTTGAGAATATTTGGTGACAGAAATGTATTTCATTTATTTAATTAGTAACTTTTACAAAATATAAATTAACTTCGAATTTCACTACCAGAAATAGGTGTTTGACTTATTCCTAAGTGAAGTAATTGAATGAGTTTAAATAACCAAATTATTAATACGTAAAAAGTTATCCTTCCAAATTACACAGTAACAGAAACAGAATTTACTTCTTTAGTATAAGTAATAGTCTACAAAAAAATTCATGATGAATATTATTCTTCAGCAGTGCTAATATTTGTAACTAAATAGTTTAAAATAATTGTTAAAGTGTTTACACACTTTTCACTGTACCTTCCAATAAATTCTATTGGCGATTGTCGCAACAAGAATAAACTGGCTCGCTGTCTTTCCAATTTACAGATATTGAAGAAGGAAAGGAAAATGTAATTTCATTGCATTCAACATGTACCTTTGCCAGCACTGTAAATCAGAATGGGAAAGACAGTAACGACAGCAGAACAAAACGTCGAAATCTGTGAACTCAGCAGAAAACTGAAAACGAACGGGTCAGCTTCAAATACAAATTTTATCCTAATGTGATATCACGAATGTGTAGAATTGGTATGTTTATCATACCATCTACTTACCCACTAATAATCCGCTGTATTTTTAAAAATATTTTCTCTGTTCAGTTCATTTCATAGCATTAAATTCTTACTCTTTATTCTGGTTTTATCGTCTTCTTGAACTTATATACTAGAAATATTATGCAAGTTGTAGTTAACATCTAATATTAAATTGCATACCTTAAAATATGTTATATTTTAATATTACCCTTGGTTTACGAAATCTAAAATATATTAGATGTTACATGTCTGTCTCATCGTAGATTCATATTCAAACACCAACAGGTAAGAATATAACGTCCGTATATTTTAATTAATGAGCATTTTTCCCTTGTTTCAAATGTACTTTCGTGGTTCTATTTTTGTTATTGATGTTAATTTCTTGTAGGTGTTCTGTCTACAAAAGTCATTTTATACCTCTTGTTTAGATCACTATCTGAATCATTATTAATAGATATTACCATATTGTTACGATATTACAGAACATACTACCAGTTTCTCAGCTATTCCAGCGGAGTCTAGTTGTAGTGTGCGTGTGAGTACGTCTTGCTGCTACTTTGAGATGAGAGACAAGTACGTACAAAATAGTTGTCACGCGTCCACAACGAAACTTTTCCACACCATACCGGTCCGCGCGCGCTGGTTCACGGCCGCAATCAGTTACGTTCTAGTGTTTTATAGTATACGTCTATTATTGAATATTCTGGAACCTCATCGGGGTATAAATACAAGTACTCAGCAACGCTCAGTTCAGTTTTGAGTCGCGATTTATTTCAGTGCGGTCCGAAGTAGTGTGGCAAAAATAATGTTATGTGCGGGACAGTTGTAATACAACTGTGTTTTGTATTAGTTGACATTATTATTGCGTGTGAACAATTTTTATTTGATTTGTTGTATGAGACTATCTTGTTGATTACAAACTGTTTAATTGTGATAATTAAAGCTGGTGATTAGTGACTTAATTGGTGCCTCGTACTTGTAATTTTGTTTTCCACTGTACCCAACGACGATCACTGACCGTCGTAACAGTATCATTACCTACTGCATTCTTTGTAAGGATAATAACAAATTTCAGCTTTCTACATGAATTTATATTATACTCTTTCTTCGTTAATGTGCTAAAGATATATAACTTTGGACATGTATAACACCTGTAAGTATTTCGTCTGATCTCACTATTCCCATGTTTTCCCTAATCATCCTTTTTCTCAATTTTGCATTAAAATCTCCATTGAAGCTTGTTTTTTGTTTCTTTTTTTGTTTTAGGTTACAACAAATAAATGTATAGTACTTTCTCCCAATTTTTTACATAGTAAAACATTTGTTGAATTACTTTACTAGATTCAAGAAACAAAATTACAAGTAACAACGAGATTTTCAGAAGATTTAATATTAAAATATATAAATCTTTAAGACAACAAAGGAATCCGTTAGCGTATTGTCATTATGGTATTTGTTCCATTGACAACGGCTATTAGAGACGTTGTGTTGGCCACAGATTGTTTCTTGTACGCGTATGTCAAACAGTTTACATATACAACCGACTCTGCTACTCCTAAGATATTTTGTATGAAAAATAGTTGCCTAGCTGCTATAACAAAAAAAGCAATACCGTCTGGATAACTAAACGTTTAGAGAAAAAAATCAGTACTCACGTAATATTTTCAGTAGTAAGTAAAAAGACCACAGACATTTTAGTTATATTATGAAGTAGAAAGCAAAAATTCGGACAAGCATCATCATAAAACTATCAAACAGCCTATATGATTTTCTACTAAAAGGAAGAAGACTTCCAGACAAATATGTGAAACACTAATCCAATACTACATGGTAATTTTAAGATACTAATAATAATGAAAAACACGATTTTTACAATTTACAACAAAATTAAAAATACCTGGGCTTAATAACACGAGATGATAAATAAAATAAATTTAATTGTAGACTTAACGGAATAATTACTGAGTTAATAAAATATGGCGGCACATTATTCCATTTACGAATTCTCTTTTTTATAAATAACGTTTTGATGGAAAACAAAATTCCAAAATAATGGAAGCGGGCGGAAGCGTTTCGTTATAAAAAAGGAGATATAACAGATCCAAATAATTAGGGAGGAATAAGCTTGCTGGGCTCAACGTACAAAATATATACAAGAATTTTCAATGAGAGATTAAGGCTCATTACAGATGCATTACTTCTTGAAGAGCATATAGGTTTTAGGAAGGGTAGGTCGACTGTGGATGCATTGTTTGTGTTACGACAGATAACAGAGGAAAGGCGGGAGTATAACCAGGAAACGTATATCGCTTTTGTTGATTTGGAAAAAACATTTGTTAATGCAGCCGTCAAAAGTTATGGAATATTATGGATAGAAGAAGATATCCACAGCATTTAATAAATTCAGTCAAGGTCCTTTATAAAAGTACATCTGTAAGACCTGGATCTGAATGGTAGGCTCTCAGTTGACATTCCAGTAAATAAGAAGTTAGGCTGGGATGCTGTGTTTCCCCAACCTTGTTTAATATATACATTGACGACATGTTGAGAGCGTGGAAATCAAGAGTGACTTCGGGAATACAGCTTATCAAATCTATTTTTATGGATTCCCTGCTATATGCGGATGACATATTAATTATTTAAGACAATGAGGATGATTTACAAAAAGGTATGTTTCAATTACAAGAAGTGGCAAGAGAGAACTCACTGATAATTCCATTAAGAATGACCAAAACCATGGCATTTAAAGGTAAATATCCTGTGAGGATTAAGATAATTATAAACAACAGTACTTTAGAACAAGTGAGCCGCTTCAAATATCTTGGCTGTGCAGTAAGCTATGAATCTGAATATCATATAAGAGAGAAGATAAATAAATTTAGGAACATTTGTAGTACGCTTCATAGAAATCTTAGAAATAAAAAAAGACGCAGCACAAGGATTAAATTTTTTAGGACAATTTCAATATCCACATTGATTTATGCGAGTGAGGCGTGGTTCATAACAAAAAAGAAAAGCGGCAAGATTCAGTGTACTGAAATGCAGTTTAATTGAAATATTTTAAATTATTCATTGCAAGATAGAATAAGTAATGAGGATATCAGAGCAGAACTAGAATTAAATGATATAAATTAAATTATTTCAATTTACAGAAGACAATGGTGGGATCATCTGCAAAGAATGACAATGGATCGACTGCCTAAAGCGGCACTGAACTATTGGTAGAACATACGTTGATCGTCCGAGGATGAAATGGGTGCCGGGACAGGTTTATATAACCTAAACCTTGAAGAGGAGTAGAAGAAGAAGAAGATTTACAAGGAAAAAACGGGAAAATGGTATAAGAATACAGCTACAATTAAGGAATTAATTACGGGGAGATGATGAATATTAACGTACTGTTTAACATGAATATTGAGCAAGTTTTTCAAACTAGTGATTTGAAAACAAATGAAACCGGAGATTGTAATAAAGAATATTTTCAGATTTGCAAAAATTTTTCAGATTTCTTATCACACTGTCCAAATGAACTACATCAAAGATTATTGCAAAAATATAATCTAAGATATGTAAGATTTTTACAAAGGTAAAACAAATATAAACGGAATTTATATTGATAATGGAACTGTGTGATAATGAAATTGCAATATTTGCAGGCTCCTAGATACTTGGCAGCTCAGTGTCAATCAGTAGAATGACCTAAGACATTATACATAGGATAGGACAGACATTCCAAAAAGTTAGGATACGAAGGTAAGAAAAATTACTGAATATATATTTTATTATTTAATAATCATATAAGTTAAAAGTAATATAAGATTTAGTTTATATAAAGTTTATTCAAACACTGATAAAAAAAAATATAGCAGAGAAATTGTTATTATCGAATCAGCAAACGATTGTCCATACAATAGCTAACAAATCGTTTGCCAATACTTCGCCTTCTAGAAACCCGAATACAATGAGCGCATTACTATTGCTGAGAACTACCGAGTGTTCTGTCACACTTATTTGTACCGTACGACAAACGTGTTGGTACATTACGTCTCTACAGAATTCACAATAAATTAAATTTAATGAATCCTTGAATCCTCGTTGCTGCCGTATTGTCTTAAGAGGCGAGCTAATAAGATTAATGTTTCCTATCATTGTCTAATCATTGTAAATTTAGAGTTTCATTAAGTGCAAGATATTATAAATTATGAAATAAAATTTTAGATCTGTAGCACGTCTTTTGTTTAGTATAATTCAATTACAGTAGTTTGCACAAAAGGCTATAAGATTATAGCCTTAGCAGAAGTTCAGGGTGATTCAGAAAGCGCTTTTACAAAATATCACTATTGTTTGACGACTGGGAACACTAAGTTTTTTATAGGTAAAATCGTAAAGATTTACCTTACAGCCTAAACCGGCTTTCACCTTTAGAAGGCTTCATCAGAGGCTGCCGTAGGTAGCGCTGTCCGTCTTGTTGTTGGCGACGGGATAGTTTTTCGAAAGATGGATGCTGTGTGTGTGTGTGTGTGTGTGTGGTGAGATGTGTTCGAATAATGCGTGCGATTTGAATTGTGTCTGTTCGTTCGTTTTTATTTGTTTTTGTGTGTTTGTATATTTCTAATTGTTCTAGAGTGTCTAGTTTTCGGCTTTTTGTGGCTTTTACAACTTTGAAAAAATATATAAATTTATTCAGATGACTTACCGAGTCGGTTGAGGTACCAATTTCAAGCACAACACATCACGGTTTTCATCAAACAGGCATTTTATTTTAACACAACCATCATTTGTGATACGGCACACATCCCACACGAAGTCAATTTCATTCCAATCTCGAGCCAATACGTTGGGTGTTATTTCTGGAACTGCAGCGTAAATGCTATTTCTCAGCTCAGGGAGATCAGCAGGTAAGGGTGGAACAAACGCTCGAACATTACTGAATCCCCAGAATAATAAGTCAAGAGGGGTTAAATCTGGGGAGCGAAGTGGTCATGCAATAGTCCCTGAATGACCAATCCAACGACCTGGAAATTGGATACAAAGGAAATCCCGAACGTTCGCTGAAGTGAGGCGGTGCCCCGCGTCGTGCTGGTAGTAAAGCCGGCGATCGTGGTCATCTTCAACTAACCGTAGAATGAGGAAATTTTCAAGCATATCCAGATGCACGATACCGTTTACGTTTTTGTCCACAAAAAAGCAGACCATACACTTTAAATTTGTTGATGGCACAGAAACACTTTTGGGCTGTCACGTCACGCTCATGCTGGAATTAGTCAAGTCAAATAAGACAAAAAAGGGCAAATAGGGGAAATAATTTATAAAGTTTATAATTTATAAAGTTTTGATACTTTGCCATAACATTCGTTAGAGGTCTAGTAGTTAAAAACAAAAACGTTCCCTCCCCTAGGGGATGCGCGTAACCCCCCATCCGTCAAAACAGCATTTTTAGCTTTTTGTTTTTGGCTTTTTTTCAATTTTTACGCAAAACTACTAGATTTTTGACAACAACCTTTATTATAAAGTGTTCGTCATAACATTTTACATAAAAAAGATTCTATGCATGTTTTGTGTATGAAGTACCGTTTTTGTGTAACAGGCGCCGGAAAAAGGGCAAAAATACTTGTAAGCATACGATTTTGTCACGTTTTCTGGGTTTTCAGCTAAATAGAAATAGTCTATGTAAATATATCCATACCATACAGGCCTATATTTAATATATATTGTAGCGTGACAGATAATCCACACAAATGCATTACTCAATGATCATTAATAAAGCTCTAATATATGGAATATCCAGATGAGAATCAATTAAAATGCACTATTTAATAATATATTCACAAGAAAGGTTGAATAAAGAAAATTTCTGCAAATAATGTAATAATACAAATTTAAAAACCCAGAAGACTAAAAATAATAATAACAAAATTACCCAGGTAAGATAGAAGCAGGCAATTAATATACCCCGTCAAAGAAACCAGACCAGAAAAAACAAAGATACAGAAGACAGAAGAAGGAAGAATAATTAAAACTACTACTACTGAAGAAAGAAGGAAGAAGAATAATCAAAGCTACTGAAGACAGAAGAAACAAAACTAATTAAAACTCAAAGAAGAAAGAAGAACAAACTAAATCTACTGAAGAAAGAAGAAGGAAGAATAATTAAAACTAGAGAAGAAAGAAGAATAACCAAAACTACCACTACTAAAGAAAGAAGAAAGAAGAATAATTAAAACTAGAGAAGAAAGAAGAACTAATTAAAACTACTACTACTGAAGACAGAAGAAAGAAGAATAATTAGAACTAAAGAAGAAAGAAGACTAATTAAAGCTACTACTACAGAAGAAGGAAGAAAGAAGAACAATCAAAGCTACTGAAGACAGAAGAAACAAAACTAATCAAAACTCAAAGAAGAAAGAAGAATAATTAAAACTACTATTACTGAAGAATGAAGAAAGAAGAACAATCAAAGATACAGAAGACAGAAGAAAGAAGAATAATTAAAACTACTATTACTGAAGAATGAAGAAAGAAGAACAATCAAAGATACAGAAGACAGAAAAAAGAAGAATAATTAAAACTACTATTACTGAAGAAAGAAGAACAATCAAAGATACAGAAGACAGAAGAAAGAAGAATAATTAAAACTACTATTACTGAAGAAAGAAGAAAGAAGAACAATCAAAGATACAGAAGACAGAAGAAAGAAGAATAATTAAAACTACTAATACTGAAGAAGGAAGAAAGAAGAACAATCAAAGCTACTGAAGACAGAAGAAACAAAACTAATTAAAACTCAAAGAAGAAAGAAGAACAAACTAAATCTACTGAAGAAAGAAGAAGGAAGAATAATTAAAACTACTGCTACTGAAGAAAGAAGGAAGAAGAATAATCAAAGCTACTGAAGACAGAAGAAACAAAACTAATCAAAACTCAAAGAAGAAAGAAGAATAATTAAAACTACTATTACTGAAGAAAGAAGAACAATCAAAGATACAGAAGACAGAAGAAAGAAGAATAATTAAAACTACTATTACTGAAGAAAGAAGAAAGAAGAACAATCAAAGATACAGAAGACAGAAGAAAGAAGAATAATTAAAACTACTAATACTGAAGAAGGAAGAAAGAAGAACAATCAAAGCTACTGAAGACAGAAGAAACAAAACTAATTAAAACTCAAAGAAGAAAGAAGAACAAACTAAATCTACTGAAGAAAGAAGAAGGAAGAATAATTAAAACTACTGCTACTGAAGAAAGAAGGCAGAAGAATAATCAAAGCTACTGAAGACAGAAGAAACAAAACTAATCAAAACTCAAAGAAGAAAGAAGAATAATTAAAACTACTATTACTGAAGAATGAAGAAAGAAGAACAATCAAAGATACAGAAGACAGAAGAAAGAAGAATAATTAAAACTACTATTACTGAAGAAAGAAGAACAATCAAAGATACAGAAGACAGAAGAAAGAAGAATAATTAAAACTACTACTACAGAAGAAGGAAGAAAGAAGAACAATCAAAGCTACTGAAGAAAGAAGAACAAACTAAATCTACTGAAGAAAGAAGAAGGAAGAATAATTAAAACTACTAATACTGAAGAAGGAAGAAAGAAGAACAATCAAAGCTACTGAAGACAGAAGAAAGAAGAACAATCAAAGCTACTGAAGACAGAAGAAACAAAACTAATCAAAACTCAAAGAAGAAAGAAGAATAATTAAAACTACTACTACTGAAGAATGAAGAAAGAAGAACTAATTAAAACTACTACTACTGAAGAAGGAAGAAAGAAGAACAATCAAAGCTACTGAAGACAGAAGAAACAAAACCAATCAAAACTCAAAGAGGAAAGAAGAATAATTAAAACTACTATTACTGAAGAATGAAGAAAGAAGAACAATCAAAGATACAGAAGACAGAAGACAGAAGAATAATGAAAACTACTATTACTGAAGAAAGAAGAAAGAAGAACAATCAAAGATACAGAAGACAGAAGAAAGAAGAATAATTAAAACTACTATTACTGAAGAAAGAAGAAAGAAGAACAATCAAAGATACAGAAGACAGAAGAAAGAAGAATAATTAAAACTACTCTTACTGAAGAAAGAAGAAAGAAGAACAATCAAAGATACAGAAGACAGAAGAAAGAAGAATAATTAAAACTACTATTACTGAAGAAAGAAGAAAGAAGAACAATCAAAGATACAGAAGACAGAAGAAGGAAGAATAATTAAAACTACTACTACAGAAGAAGGAAGAAAGAAGAACAATCAAAGCTACTGAAGACAGAAGAAAGAAGAATAATTAAAACTAAAGAAGAAAGAAGAAGGAAGTGAGACGACCCATATAAAACAAAAACCCCATAGGGAAAGAACCCCAAAAACCCCAAAACCAATAAATGCCCAAAAAAGAAAGTATAACACATTAAAAAACCATATCACTGTAAAACTGACAAAAAACTAAAAGTGTTAGCAGTAGTAAATATTAGTGCATTCAAAAAGTTATTGTGTAATGTGTATGAACAAATCTTCACAGTTCCCCCATGGTTGAATATTTCATATTAAAAACTAGAAAAAGACTAGTAAATATAGTAATAATTCACCATGGAAAAGTGTAAGTGATCAAATTATAACTAATAAACTTTAAGAAAGGTGCATGAGTAGCAGTACAAAGTAACAAACTTTAAGTTTTGTGAACAGTGTCTACTTTGATAATGAAGTAGTAATTTTACTAATAAAAAGCTACTAAAACTGTATGAACATTCCATAGAATGGAATATAACTTAGATAGCCAGGGTTATACTTTAAGAGGGGGCATAAATCTTATAAAATGGGGAATTACAGAACTAACTGTTTATGATGAAGTTGTAGAAGGTATTAACAATTATATATGGATCCAAATGTTGGGTTCCAATTAAATATAGCATTTAGATAAGTAAGGGTTAGTCATAAGAAATATTAGTATTATAATTGTTATTTTATGGTTCATGTTAATTTAGGAATGCATTATCTAAAATTAGATATCATTCCAATGTTGT
The DNA here is from genome assembly GCA_034769895.1 of Magicicada septendecula. Classification (NCBI taxonomy): domain Eukaryota; kingdom Metazoa; phylum Arthropoda; class Insecta; order Hemiptera; family Cicadidae; genus Magicicada; species Magicicada septendecula. Next base: position 149,499,433 of record CM068369.1, read on the forward strand.
AGAAATACTTTTTATTATGTTATTAGGTGATATACCAAAACAATGTTATTAAGAACACCAGTTTTATATATCTGGGTGTTATATTGTAATTGTATAATCTATAATTACTGTTATGCCAGATCGGAGAACTAATTTTTAATCAAATATATCAGAGTCAGAAGTCAGAGAAGGAAATAAAATAATTACATTAGTAAAACATTCTGCAAATAGCCACAATTCAAATCTAGGCAATGTAATAAAGTTAAAATGCAGAATAATTAATAAACCTAATCTTATAAACCAGTCAAACTGACAATATTTAGGCAAGATACACCCAACATATTAAATACTATGTAAATAAGGCTTTCTAAAGATATGGTCATTCTATGAGTAAAATTATTTATCTGTATAATGAAATACCATTTGAAACTGAAATAGATTCACTAACGTTATCATAAGGGGAGTCATATACAACTGAATTGTATGAAAAAACCATCATTAATATACTAAATTACCATAAAATAAGTGAGAATTGACAATTATAACAATTTCAGATTTTATAGAATAATAATTATATTAGGTAAAATGGCTATTATTTGCTTAGAAGACAGGAAGTATAAATTTAGGCCGACCTTCCCAAAAAATATAAGAAATATGATTTTCTGATAAAACTTTGTAATACTAACTTAATTACTATCAAAATAAGTAGAATAGAATAGTGAAAACGAATATGTATTTTATATTTCAAACAGTTAACTAATAACGAATTTATTTTATGAAAATAGTGTACTATTTTAAAACGTGTCGGAAGTTAAGGCGATGTGAAACAATGTATTAGATATATTATATAGGCTAAGATTTTCATGAGACGAAGGAAATCCACACAGTTCATTATTATACATTGAAGAGAGCACTTGACATGAATATTTGATAAAACCAACCTTAATGGCGGTTACGTTTCACAAGAGTTCGGAATCAGTTTTGTGTAAAAATTAAATTTTTAACTATTCTAATCATTGTGAAGTGGTGAAGTTGCCATACGAACTACATAACACTAATAAACAGAACCATATATAACTATTTAAATGAAATAACACTGGAATCACACCAAATACCAAGTGAATATTCGAGGTTAAACGGACACACATAAACACCAATTGATATACTTAATTAACAACATTTTAACACCAAGTGAATTAGTCCATCTTACTACAGTGACATTAAACTATACACCAGAAGATAATATACGATTGCGAAGAAGATTTAACCGCAGAAGGGACATATTATCTCAACAAGTACGTTGTTTACATTAGAAGCTCTCAACGCGCATGCGTCAGGCGGCCATTCTGATCCAGTTCCGTCACCTCAATTAGAGACGACTCGTCTGCTTTCTGGTTTGAACAAAATTATATATAAACTTTCATTATTAATAATTATCATTATATTGTTTAATTTTAATACATTTTTAGAATTGTAAGTGTTATACTTTCTGACCCTGACCTTCTCTGGCTTTTTATATAATTAACCGTTCAAAGAACCTATTTTTGTAATAACAATATAGAATTCATAGATCGACCGGTCCTGAGCGAGTCGATACGGCATAGTAACATTGTTTTCAATTGAGCAAATTCCTTATTTTGTTGAATAAACGTTTGTTATCTAGTAAATTGAATTTGATTTCTCTAATAAAAGGACATAACCATTAATTAATAAAGAAAACTCGATAACCTTCAAAGGCAGTATATGCGAACTACTACATTTCAAGAGTAAGAAGAAGAGAGCCGTTCGCGCCTAATTTGAAGTTAACTGGATTGTCTTTTTAATAAATTTACAGAAGGGAAGATTATTACTAGAATACACACCATACCATCCTATTTATAATTACAATCAACAATCTCAATTTATTTCTAAATTTTAAGAATATAAACACATCGAAAACAATTTTTTCAGAATTTATTTATTTTTTTTGTATAAATATAAATTTTAAATTTATATCACCTTTCAAATTGCTGCAACAGCAACATACACCTAGAATATTTGATAACAACATTATCCAGGAACATTACCAAATCGACGTCTCCCAGAGCGGAACGTCACTACTACACATACGCACCATAAAAATTATTCTGGGTAATATTATACCAGAACACCATTACAATTACCATTATATATTACAAAAGTGAAGACCAGTAGTGAGAGCCGAACGAAGATTAGAAGACATTAGCTACCTTACTACACACAATAGTGAGAGTACAATTCTCATACATCAACTATTTATTTATTTTTATATTTAATATGTATCGTATTATTACAAAATTGGCGAGTCCAACTTGTGGGGCTCGATTACCGCAGAATACCAGAACAAGCAACACTTTATAAATTTAATTATAATTTGTAATAAATGAGTAATATTACAATATGCGTGTTTATATATACCATTATATAAATAATTATAATTATATATATAACATTATTTCCATGTATATTCGTACTGGAACAGGCATATATATTCGTACAGTTTGGTTCCTCAAGTTTGTTCGAAAAAGAGGCCCCCCCCATGACAGCAACTTTGACGCTGCTTTCCAAGAACTGTACACTTTCATTGATACATCGGAGGAATGTCAATTTTCTTTTGAAAGCTGTGATGCTGAAAATTGATACGTTTCTACCAGAAAGTGTCTCAATGCCAATGAAAACTCTCAATAATAGATTAGAATCTCAATGTGGTGATGGAGTCCTCTTCGCTAATATGAGGAAAAGCCCTTCAGTTGCTTGCTTTCGTGGTAGCATTCTGAAAATCGTGAGCCAGTGGTACAACGAAATACCTGGCAATGAACAAGACGAGCGTATGAGGATAGTGAAAGCAGCTGCAAACATTAACCACGACGATATTCGAGTGACTCCTTACAATATGACTGAGTATCTAGACATCACCAACTTCACTGAAAGTGTTGAATCTATGGTTCCTGAAACTCTACAGCTGTTTTTACATGGTGTGGTTGCTGAAAAAGAGATCTTATCAACAATCTGCAATGAAAAAAATATATAGCTATTTCTCACGCGATCGTGACAGTTACAAGGCCTCGCTCATTTGTTTCGCCCTTACAACTCAGTCTTGGAATAAACTTATTTTAGAAAGTGGGATGCAGAAACATTGTCGATATTTTCTCAGATATGGGTTCCTCTTCCAGATATAGCAGTGTCGCTTTATATGAATCTTCAGCTGTACAATCCTGGAAGCCAGCAGTTTTAAAGGAACATTTTCACAATTCTCTTTTGATAACGCGGACTTGAAAATTGAAAGGATGTCGGCCAAAGGAACATTCCAAGCAATTGGTGAAATCAGATGTATAACTTCTGCTGACACATTGGAAGATCAACAAGTAACCATCCCACCTTTGTGACAAATTTTTCCAAGGGAAAAGTAACATCTTGAGCTAAAGTAAACATAAATTTTAAATTCTTGGATTTTGTTGTCCATGACGTGTCCGTTACTTAACTAAATATAATTATTTCACTACGACTCGGAACACAAAACTTTTTATGAGTAAAAACGTAAACGTTTTACCTTAAAACCTGAACCGGTTTTCACTTTTAAAAAGCTTCTTCAGAGGTTCAAACCTTCACCTCTGTAGAAGCTTTTTAAAAGTGAAAACCGGTTCAAGTTATAAGGTAAAACTTTTACGTTTATACCCATAAAAAGTTTGGTGTTCCGAGTCGTAGTGAAATAATTATATTTATAAATTTTAAATATATTATATACATCAAGAAATAGACTGTAGCAAAAAGTGTTTGTGTGTGTGTGTGTGTATATATATATAATTATATAAAAATAATATTTTTATATAATCGATTTTTGATGTTGTTTAAACAAGAAAAATTGAAATAAGGTCGGCCTATGTATGAATTTGAAAATAGGACAAAATAAAATGCTTACGTATTTTCGCCCTTTTCCGGCTGTTACACAAAAACAGTACTTTGTACGCAAACCATGCATATAATCTTTTTTATGTAGATTTGTATGAGGAACATTTTTTGTAATAAAACGTTTTGTCTCAAATCGAGTGGTTATGTGTACAAATTGAAAAAAACAATATAAAATAAAAAGCTAAAAGTGCTGTTTTTGGTGGGTGGAGGGGGGACGCGCACTCCCTAGGGGAGGGAATTTTTTTGTTTCCAACTACTAGACCCCAACGAGTATTATGGCGAAGTATCAAAACTTTATAAATTATTTCCTTATTTTTCCTAATTTGACTGGACTCAATCTTTATGTAGATTTTTGCTACCCCAGATCGTACAATTGTGGGTGTTCACCTTGACACTGATACTAAATGCACTGATCGCTAAAAGTTACATTATCGAGCAGTGTCTCATTTGCTCCTATTTGATCCATTCCTCCACAGAAATATTCAGATAATGCACATACTTTATACTTTATTCAGATATTAGCAAACTTTATCTGCTTCTCTAATTTTTTGTAACATGGAATATTTGTATACTTTCATGTGTAAACGTTTGCGTAATACGTGACATATGGTCGGTTTTGGTATGCTAGTCTCATGAAAACCACGAAGTGTTGATTTTTAGGGCTACACACAAAGCTTTCTCTAAGTGTTTCCACATAGGCATCAGAAACTTGCCGGCGTTCTGTTGATTTTACAAGTCATATATAGAACAAACAGTCTCCACAAAGATTTGGTGCCAAAAGTAAGTTGTAGGCCTACTTGGAGGATCTTTACCATACTTCGTACGAAAATATGTTGGATTGAGTAGTAGCTGACTTCGTTTCATGAAACCAAACCACACAACGAGCACGTACTGCAGGAATTGAAAGGAGCCATTACGAAAAACAATGATGCTAGCGCTTCTGGTGGCTGTGTTTAGAATTACGACACTTTCTGAGTCAAACGTGATGTGTATTGCTTTAAATTACACCTGAGCAGACTCTGCGTATCAGTACTGAGTCAGCGTCTACTGATACTCGTCTCTGCGTACGCCGGCACGATTAGAAGAGTGTGGTGTGGTGGGGAACGAGTATGTGTTGGCTGAACTCAACACAACACCTTGTCTGAGAAAGTCGCATCTTAACCTCAATTGATAACACGTCTTCTGTTTTTTAGTGAAATAAATTTTGCTTAATTTTTTAAAGTGGTATTTTTCACACCTTAATAAAAAACTTTAACTATAAAATATTGTTACGACGGTCTACTTGATCGTCTTAGGTACAGTGGAAAACAGATTACAAAACACCAATTAAGTCACTAATCACCAGCTTTCATTTTCACAGTTAAACAGTTCGTAATTAACAACACAGTCTCTTATAACAAATCAAATACAAATTGTTCACACGCAAATAAATGTCAATTAATATTAAAACACACTTGTTGTATTACAATATACCGTCCAATTATAAAACACAACACTTAACTAATATTAAACACAACTTAATTATAAAACACAACACTTGAAAGCACACAGTAATATCGGCAGATAATCACTTGTATTCGCCCGACAATAAACTCGGACCGCACTGTAAATATATCGCAACTAATAGTCGCTGCCGACTTGTATTTATACATCCGCGCACAGACCAAAAGATCCAAACTACGCCTTATCTCTAAACTACGACGTAATTAACTGCGGCCTTGACAAATTCCGCGCGGCTGGCGGCTTCCAGAAAAGTCTCGCGAATGCGCCGAGAATCACGTATGCCACACACATTAGAGCGAGATTCTACTGCAACATTCGACAAACACGTGAACTTTTCTGTAATGTCGTAACAATATCGTTTTAAAGAATAAGATGTGATGTAATGTCAAAGCTATAATACGTTTACTAAGATTAGAATGAATGATTTTGCGAATATTCTGTTCTTTTTCATGCGTTTTATAAATACAATTGAGGGATATATATATATATATATATATACATTGCAACAGATCAAACTTTATTATTCTAATAAGAATATTGTGAGTGTGTAAAAATCGATACAAGTCTATTATGGAGGAGATGAAAAATTATTTATTATATACAAATATTGTTTATAAAGATGTATAATGTATTTTAAATTATCATATATTAATAGTATATTAAATTGTTTGTATTGTTCGATTAATATAAATCGATTTTACTTGTTTGCTGCAACGTCCTCCTCTTGTCTAGTCGGTCCCGTCTCATCGTCCTCTTCTACAGCTTCACTCCTTCCGGGTGTCCTCTTCGTCCTGGCGTCCTCTTCGTCTCGTAGTCCTCTTCTACAGCTTCACTCCTTCCTCGTGTCATCTTCGTCCTGGCGTCTCTTCGTCTTGTCGTTAACTTGTACAGCAAGCGGCTCCAACGGCGATATTTCACAGAGTCTTGTAGTTATGTTTGACTGCTTCCACGATATCTTGTAGTGTCTTCAAGTTCCCTAAGCAGATATCTTAACTTACACGACACAGCACTGTATTATATTTTAAATTTTATTTAATTATTTACCCTCTCGGTCTTATCGCAAAACTTCATTAAGAATTTCAAGGTTTATAGTTTATTTTATATAAGATATTCCTCTATTCCTTCTTGGTTCTTACCGCAAAACTTCGTTAAGAATTTGAAGGTTTATGGTTTACTTTATATAAGATATTTCTATGTTTGTAAGAGAATAACTCTCTTACCCGGGCACAACTTCCCCTAGCAACGTCTACAGACAGACTCTGTCCATCCTAGCTCTGCAACGTATAGATCTCACTGAATTTGGTGTAATTTGATAGGCCAACCCCAAGTCACATGATTGATGGAACGACCAGATACACAAATTTCATGAAAAACTTTGTATACTTTTGCATAGTCCTGCATGGAAATTATCTACAATTTTTATTACCCTATCACTGATAAGAGTTACACTTGAGTTTTTCTTTACTTAAAAACCCATATTTCTAAAATAGTTACAAACCTCAGAGTAAACACAAATAGAAGCTATTTACTTAAATAATTCTTTGTCAAATTTTTATGTAAATCGGTTAACTACCACTGCCGCTATAGCGATCGCAGATTATCACACCCGCACACGCGCACCATACAAAAAATATTTTTCATACAAAAAATACATGACAATATAGTATATCTTTTTATGAAGAGTTTGGTGTAACCTATATGCTTATCAATTTTTAAATACAAAACTTATGACTAAAAGACAAAATATTACACAAAACAAATTTAAACAAGTAAATGCTCGTCATTCATGTACTCTGATATAAACAGCATATCTTCTCATCCTGTGTTCTGTTGCAATATATATGTATATATACTATAACGATTCATATTAGCGTCCTATCTGAGCGTTATATGAAAGTGTTAGACTGTACCAGTATAGCAGCGTAAGCAAGAGAGAGAGCGTACAATCGCAGCCATCTCACTCTAACCTCGTCACAGCGACGTCCGATACCGGTACGAACATGAAACTTTACTCAAATCAAATTATCAGTTCAACCTGAGATAACTTCAAAACTAATAAAAATAGGGCAATTCTGAAAACAGCATTGTGTTCAGCAGGTAAAGCTTTATAAGTAGCCGCAATCTCAGTTAATATAATTAACAATTGAAGAAGTTATACGGAAGACGAACGCCAAAAGGAATAACAAGAGAATTATGCTACGTAGGAATTAGGTGCTTTCACACACACACACACACACACACACACACACACACACACACACACACACACACACACACACACACACACACACACACACACACACACACACACACACACACACACACACACACACACACACACACACACACACACACACACACACAGATAAAGACCTAAGCAACAATATTCTGTGGTCAGATCTTTGAAAACACATTTGCAAATACCTGAAATCAATCAATTTGCAAACACAGGAAGTACGATTTTGACTAGAAATTCTCTGCCGTTTCAAACCTGTCATGGGGTGTTTGCTCGACCTGTTAGAGATTGTCGAGACTGGAAAAACTTATGATTTATTTGAACAACCAATCAGAATCCCGTATTTCAAACAGACGCCAACTCAAACCGAGGGGTAGCGTTACTCTGCGACCGAATCTCCAATGCGCTAGTCGTGTATAAATTACGTGCAGAAATTTTACAATCACGCAAAGCGGTATTTAAGTGCGAAATTCGAGAAGTAGTCCACAGTGAAGATGAACTAGTACCGTTCAACAACTCTCGCTGTGTAAAACAACATTAATTATTAATTAATTAATTAATTATTAATCAGCCGCGAAGTGACCTGAGGAACAGAGAGCGACAGCATCTGTAATTGCCAGAGCATCTTTCTACCGGATTGATCAACATCATTTCTTCTGGGCGAAACCATCGAAAGGAGGACCTCTATTGATTCCTATCTTCGGTCGACGCATCAAACAGTAAGAAATAGATTCATTGATCAATGAAATAAGCACTAAACAAATAATAAAAAGCAATAAACAATTTTTAAAAGACACTAAGAATCACACACTTTGTATTTAACGTGTAAGATTAGTCATAACATAGAATAGGAGTGTAGAATGGAAAGTGAGGTGTAGTATTGGACGTACAAATTATTGTAGACCTGTTCTTTATCACTGGTTTGGAAGATATCAATCTCTTAATTCAACCAGATAAGAGCAATATGTCGTTTGAACGTCTTAATCTTTACTCTTCACACACACTGGTTAATTATAAGTGTTAGGGTAGCAATAAGTCCTACAATTAACATTTTCAAAAAGTTTAAAAATAATTAAAACTTTAATTAAACATACTCAAGCTAATTTTAAATGTGTTATTTGTAACGATTCCCCTTGAAAACCACAATCACTGAACGAATCCTGAGAAATGTGTGTCTCTACGCTCTGAGCTAAGCTGGAACCGTGTCATTAGTATCTGGGATTTGTTCTGGCGCCCAGGTAAAGTAATCTCACGGGTAAGTAACGTTTTATCTAACATTCTAATATTAGATAAGTGTGTTAGATAAAAGGTAGCGTTGTATATTTTTGGCGCGGCCAACTAAGGGGCCCGATTAAGCCCGATTAAACTCGATTAAGCCCGATTAAATAGAAGAATTATATAAAGGAATTTATATAATTTGGCGTTGCTTATACCCAAGTGATTAGTTAAATTGTAATATTAATTAATTAGAAAAGAAGTGGAATTGAAGTTTACAAATAACTGTTAAATAATTGATAAATTAACTTGTTAAAATTAAAAATTAAAAATGGCTAAATCATCAGCAGTAGTTATGGCAGCAATTGAGCAAATGTTTAAGCAGTTGAGCACTAAAATGGATGACACTAATAATAAAATTGAAAGTACAAAGGGTCAATTACCTAGTGAAATTGAAAAAAATAATAGTCAATTAAATAGTAAAATTGAAAAAATATCTAGTGAAATAAAAGATACAAATAGTAAAATTGAAGAAAGTAATAAAAGTTTAGAACAAAGTAATAAAAAATTAATAACAGGTGTTAATAATAAAATTGAGCAAACTAATAAATACTTGTCTAGCGAAATGAAACAAATAAACGAAAATTTATCTAGCCAAATAGAACAAAGTAGTAAAGAGGCTACATTTAAAATAGATGAAGAAATAGCAAATTTAGCTACTAATTTAGCTGATAAAATAGATGAAAGTAATAGTAGGTTTGATAAACATACCGAAGAGGTTAAAACTACGCTAGAAGAGTTTTGGAAACAAGTAAACACTAATTTTCGCCGTGAAGACGAAAAACTGAATAACTTTGGAAACGAATTTCATGAAAGGTTAGAACAAAAAGTAACCCTCATTAACCAACAATTCAGCAAAGTAACAGCTGAATTAAAAACACAATCGCTTCTAAATAAAGAAGAAATCCAGTATACTAGGGAAGAGTGTACCCAACTGGGTGAGAATATTAGAGAAGTTAAGAAACAGGTAGAAAGTAAGGCTAACAGTGACGAAGTACATCAAAAGGTGGAACAGCAGTTAAAGGTAATTCAGGAAGATCTGTCTAAAGCAATGAAGTCACAGCAAACCAAAGTAGTGAGGTGTGGCTGCCATAAGGAAGAACCGGAAAACCTTGCATTTTCAGGAAACCCACATGAGAATCCTGTGGAAATTCTAAAACTGTTTGAGGCGTATGTAGCTCGAGTAAACCCACTGATGGACGAAGAGGACAAGAAGGACATGTTAGGCCGATTTCTCAAGAATTGGGCAGGTACGTGGTGGAAAGTCATCTCGGACAGAGTCCAAACCTACTCAGACTTCAGAGAAAATTCCTGGCTCAGTACTGGAATGTTCAGATACAAAGAAGGGTACGCGATCATCTGGAATTTGGTAAATATCACCCGTCAATGAATATAACAACCACCAACTATGTGCTAAAGGTAATGGCACAAGTCAAGCATCTAACACCACCAATAGAAAAAAGAGACTTAGTGTATAAACTAGCGCGTCATTTCTCAGAACGCACTAGAGTAGCAACCACTACTAGAGGAGTGGATACTCTAGAAAAGTTCATAATGGTAGTGGATGAGTGTCAAGATCTAAAGAGGGAAATGCAGCGAGTAAATAATCAGCTGAATAACTACTCTAGAGGCGATCCTCAGGAACCAACGTTCTATCCAACAAAGAGAAGAGACAATGAGCGTCCGAAAGAAAAAAGGTTTACCCCATATCCGGGTAACAAACCACAAAATCGGCCGGAATTGGAAGAGAAAGGTAGAAGTAGGAGTGTAGAAACCCGACCAAATAAAGGGTATAAGGTTTGTAAAACAACCATAACATCTACCGAGTCGCAACCGTCTACCAGTAAAATGAATACGGGAAACGGGAAGCTACTGCAGGTTGAAAAGAAACAAAACTAAACCTACCATTACCTGCAGTGAAATCACCCAAGAAAACAGGTAAGAAGAACGTAGCAAATAATATAAAACAAGTGAGCGATAGGGAGTTCTTGTTAAAAGAGGAGCAAGAAGTGGGTAGAATCCATTATCCTGAATGTCCGGAAATAGTTTGTAAGATCAGTAATCTACTAGTAAGAGCGCTTATAGACACTGGCAGTAAAGTAACCTGTGTCAGCTCAAAATTTGTAGAAAATAGTCAGTTGCGAAATTGTCCCAGACTACCCGTAAAACATTGTAATGTACAGGGAGCCACTGGAGCCAAAATGCAAAAGATAACTGAACAAATTTATTTACCTGTCAGTTTAAATGGTAACCAAACCCAAATTGTAGCTCTAATAGTCCCGAAACTCATTCATGATTGTATTATTAGAGTAGATACGTTACTTGAATGGAAAGCAGAAGTAAATTTTAAAAGAAATACCATTACGATGGAAATTAATACAAATAAAATTAATGTAAACATTAAAGAGTTTAGGCATCGGAACTCGGTAAGTGTCATAAAAGTGTATATAGAAAAACCTGTAGTTGACGTTAGGAGTGACCAGCACTGTATTGATGATACTCCAGAAATCAACATAGGGACGGAGTTGAACAACGAGCAACAGAACAAAATTCAGCAACTCGTTTGTGAGTATAGTGATGTGTTTATAACAGAGCCTGGAAGAGCCAAGTTCTATGAACATCAGTTAACACTAACTGAAAATGGATCGTTTGTACAAAGGACTTATCCAATCCCTCTACATTATAGAGATGAAGTGGAGAAAGAGGTCCAACAGATGTTAGTGAATGGTGTTATAGAGAGAGCAAGTAGTCCCTATATAAACCCTTTAGTAGTTGTCACCAAGCCGAACGGGAGTATCCGATTATGCCTAGATGCTAGGAAACTAAATTCTTTAATAGTACCAGATTACGAGTGCGCAAGGAGTGTGGAAGAATTGTTTCAAAAATGCAATGTGGTTAAGTACATGACCAAATTGGACTTAACATCAGGATTTTGGAAAATTCCCATCCGAAAGAGTGATAGAAAGTATACTGCATTTTTGTATAAAAATAAGTGCTACCAATTTAAAGTGGTACCTTTTGGCCTGAGCACCAGCTTAGCAGCAATGGTAAGGTGTTTAGACAGTGCCTTAGGTAATGAGGTAGAGAAGTATACATTAGTGTTCGTAGATGATATTCTATGTGTGTCACAAACATTCGAGGAGCACTTACATCATTTAAAGAATATTTTTGAAAAATTAAGATCAGCAAACATGACGCTGAATCTACGGAAATCAGAGTTTGGTAAGGAGGAAATTAAGTTCTTAGGTCACCGAATCTCAGTGGAAGGCATAACCACAGACCCAGAGAAGGTAAAAGCCATACAAGAATTTCCAACTCCAAAGAACTGCAAGCAGCTAAAGTCATTTCTAGGTTTAGCTAACTACTATCAGAAGTTTACAAGTAAATACGCGGGAAGTACTGTTTCTGTTTCATTGTTGAAGTTGTTAAACAAAGGGATTAAATGGAAGTGGACAAAGGACCACGATGAAGCGCTGCAACAAGTGAAAAGTCTTTTTATAAATACTGTTGTATGAAATCATCCAAGGATAGGAGAAAGATTTTACTTGCAAACAGACGCCAGCAATATTGCTATTGGAGCACACTTGTATCAGATTGATGAGAAGGGCCAAAAAGCGGTATTAGGATTTGTAAGTCGCACACTTAAAGGGGCAGAATTAACCTATTTTACGACAGAAAAAGAGCTATTAGCGATAATGCATAGCCTGTCAAAGTTTAGAAGTTATATTCTGGGTGCTAAACTTACTATAATCACCGACAATAAGGCGTTAGTATTTTTATTAAAGTGTAAATTGCTAGGTGCTCGTCTGACTCGTTGGATCTTGGCTATACAAGAGTATCAATTTGAAATACAGTATTGTAAAGCGAAAGACAACTTGGTAGCAGATGTACTCAGTAGAAATCCACCATCAGAAAACAACATGGAAACAGATAATATTAAATGTAGTAGCAATGATATTAGTATTTACGCGGTAAAGCTTATAACAAAACCTGAAGTAGTTAGACGACTTAAGTAAATAGGGATTATTTTATAAATAAATAGATATTTATAAATAAATATGATATAAATAAATAGCGATTAGTGTAGCTTGGAGAAGTGCAGTTACCAACTCCAAACCAGGATTTTCTATATATGACGGTAAGCTATATAAGCTATGATCCCATAAGGGGAAATTACTATTACCTAGCTGTATGTTAGATGAACTTATTTGGGAATGCCACTTGTCATTGGGCCACGCTGGATTTAAGAAATGCTATCTAGCCTTAACAGAAAGTTTCATTGGAAAGGGGTTAACAAAAAGCATGAAAAGATTATTGTCTACTTGTGACCTGTGCCAGAAATGTAAACACCCAAACTTAGCTACAAGGGTAGAAATGCAAACAATCCAAGCAAAACAGAAAGGAGAGTTACTAGCTCTGGATTATTATGGGCCTCTACCAAAAGCAAAAGGAGGGGTAAAGCACATTCTAGTTACGGTAGATTTCTTTTCTAAATTTGTAAAATTATACCCAGTCCAAAGAGCCACGACAAAAGCAACACTTAGACCATTAACGAAGTTCTACATCCCACAGTATGGTAAACCAAGGAAAACAGTTCACCCATAACCTATGGAGAGAAACCTTGGAGGAACTCAATATAAAACCTATTCTTACATCCATACGTCACCCTCAAGCAAATTTAGCTGAGAGAATAAATAGAGAATTAGGGAGGTATTTTAGAATATTGTGCAATCAAAACCATTCTGCATGGGTAGACTACTTGAGTTTTAATTCAGATTGTATTAATAATACATGTAATGAAACAACGGGGTACACACCTTCAGAATTATTTATTAATAAAGAACCAGTACATGTATGGACCAAAACTTTAAAAAGTCCACCCAACTACAATCTACCTATTCCATATGAGGTAAAAACCAGAAAAGCAGAAGAAAGAATACAGAGAGAAGGTCAAAAGAGGGTAGAACGTTATAATCGAACTCACAAGTTGGTAAGGGTTGTGGTAGGAGAGGAAGTGCTAGTAATAGCGAATCCTGTATCCTCTGCCATAGATAATACCACGGCCAAGTTCTTTCCGATATTCATGGGACCTTATAGGATAGAAAAACAGATTGGAAGGTACACACATATGTTAAAAGATGTGGAGAAAAATAAAATTATAGGAAAGTACCATGGGGATAGTTTAAGGAAATATAGACAAAATGTTGACCAATAAAGAAATAATAGTTTGAGCCAATAAGGTATGTGAATCAAACACAATCAAATAAAATATTTATAATTGTTTTGAATCAAGGTCAATGATAATAATAAAAAAATTTATTTAAATAAATGTTAGTATTTTTGTTTAAATAATTGACGTTAATTGAGCCAAAATGGTAATTAAAGCATTATGGTTATATAAATTCACAATATGTGTATACCATGTTAGGTTAAGTAACAAATTGTAATCATTAGTTATAAGATAGATGTAAGGAAAATCTTATTAGTGCAAGTTTTGTGCGGTAAAAACCAAAAGTGCGAAAGAAAATGTGTAAAATTTTAATTAGGGTAAAACGATACATTAAGAAAAATTAATTATTTCTTAAAATAATCAATTTTTTTTATACCTAGTGGGGGTATATATAACGATTCATATTAGCGTCCTATCTGAGCGTTATATGAAAGTGTTAGACAGTACGAGTATAGTGCCGTAAGCAAGAGAGAGAGCGTACAATCGCAGCCATCTCACTCTAACGTCGTCACAGCGACGTCCGATACCGGTACGAACATGAAACTTTACTCAAATCAAATTATCAGTTCAACCTGAGATAACTTCAAAACTAATAAATATAGGGCAATTCTGAAAACAGCATTGTGTTCAGCAAGTAAAGCTTTATAAGTAGCCGCAATCTCAGTTAATATAATTAACAATTGAAGAAGTTATACGGAAGACGAACGCCAAAAGGAATAACAAGAGAATTATGCTACGTAGGAATTAGGTGCTTTCACACACACACACAGATAAAGACCTAAGCAACAATATTCTGTGGTCAGATCTTTGAAAACACATTTGCAAATACCTGAAATCAATCAATTTGCAAACACAGGAAGTACGATTTTGACTAGAAATTCTCTGCCGTTTCAAACCTGTCATGGGGTGTTTGCTCGACCTGTTAGAGATTGTCGAGACTGGAAAAACTTATGATTTATTTGAACAACCAATCAGAATCCCGTATTTCAAACAGACGCCAACTCAAACCGAGGGGTAGCGTTACTCTTCGACCGAATCTCCAATGCGCTAGTCGTGTATAAATTACGTGCAGAAATTTTACAATCACGCAAAGCGGTATTTAAGTGCGAAATTCGAGAAGTAGTCCACAGTGAAGATGAACTAGTACCGTTCAACAACTCTCGCTGTGTAAAACAACATTAATTATTAATTAATTAATTAATTATTAATCAGCCGTGAAGTGACCTGAGGAACAGAGAGCGACAGCATCTGTAATTGCCAGAGCATCTTTCTACCGGATTGATCAACATCATTTCTTCTGGGCGAAACCATCGAAAGGAGGACCTCTACTGATTCCTATCTTCGGTCGACGCATCAAACAGTAAGAAATAGATTCATTGATCAATGAAATAAGCACTAAACAAATAATAAAAAGCAATAAACAATTTTTAAAAGACACTAAGAATCACACACTTTGTATTTAACGTGTAAGAGTAGTCATAACATAGAATAGGAGTGTAGAATGGAAAGTGAGGTGTAGTATTGGACGTACAAATTATTGTAGACCTGTTCTTTATCACTGGTTTGGAAGATATCAATCTCTCAATTCAACCAGATAAGAGCAATATGTCTTTTGAACGTCTTAATCTTTACTTTTCACACACACTGGTTAATTATAAGTGTTAGGGTAGCAATAAGTCCTACAATTAACATTTTCAAAAAGTTTAAAAATAATTAAAACGTTAATTAAACATAGTCAAGCTAATTTTAAATGTGTTATTTGTAACGATTCCCCTTGAAAACCACAATTACTGAACGAATCCTGAGAAATGTGTGTCTCTACGCTCTGAGCTAAGCTGGAACCGTGTCATTAGTATCTGGGATTTGTTCTGGCACCCAGGTAAAGTAATCTCACGGGTAAGTAACGTTTTATCTAACATTCTAATATTAGATAAGTGTGTTAGATAAAAGGTAGCGTTGTAATACATACATAATTTTATTAATATATAGAGTTTCTGAGGGAGTTATAGGTTTATCTAGATTTATTAAATTTATTCGATCTCATGGAAATGATCATTTACTGTCTCTAACAATAATAACATGTTGAAGTTAATTTTTAGTTTTTTATTAACTGTTTTCGGAACACAAAGTTTGTGGTCTGAGTCGGTAGTGAATTAATTATATTTAAGTAGTTTAATACAAGATTATTAAGGAATATATTTATTATGTTAATAATTATTACTCCATTATTTTTCAGAAGAGATATTATTATATTAAAATATTATTATATATACATTTCATGTGAACTTATTTTTAGAATCTGGATTTAATTTTTATAACTGATTTTAGACCTATATATAAATATAAAAATATGAATATGGTTTTCTTTATAATTTTATGATTAATAATCGTATTAATGTTATCACTTTGTTCATATAATATTGTTATATATTTTTTTTTTAATCAAGATTAATTTCTACATTAATTATTGTTTATAGAGCAAGTTTCATAGACATTTCTTAATTAGACTACGAGTGTTCAAAAATGTTAACATTTTACTGTTTGTTTAATTGATTATTCTTTGTTCTTTTCAAAAACTAATTTGCTTCCCTTTGCGACTTCAGAAATAGCTTTCTCTATTCAGAATAAGTAACGAAACGTCTAACCAATTTTAGTTTAATAAAAAAATAAAATTATTAGTGTTTAACTTTATTAATATTACTGCTGTTATTAATGTTACTACTCTTTACTCTTTATCAATGTTACGACTCTTGAGCGGTCGCGACGTAGTGGCTAGCCGTTACCTGTAGAGGCCATCTATTCTATTTTAGATACCTCCTTCGCAAGGCATTGGCAAACCATCGAGAGGTATCCTGCCTAGTATAGGCCCTTCCCAACTGTGCCGTTCGGATCCGGCGTGAAACTGTAAGTCCCATATATCTATTAGAGAATCTGTAACTCATTCACCTCGGGTATATCCGGGGAGGGAACAAACCAGTCGAAACACTGACGACTCCGGGAGGGAAGGGAACATTACTACTATTTTGATGTTAATTTAAATATAATACAAATATTTATAAAATATTTTGTAGCGGTCTGAATTGATCATCGTACTGAGATGACCACAAGACTAGCTTATGACGTCACAGATTAAAGACAATATGGATACGGAACCACTGGTTTCCGCTGTCTTTATGTGTGTTGAAGAGTTGTTTTGAAGTGTTGAACAAAGGAACGTGGTGGTTTCTCATATGACGTCACCATGATGTACTGCATACGACATATAATCAACTCAGCTGATGGTAGTAGTGTTCCATAGCTGACTTATGTATAATATGCTAGGCGAACACGATCCAATCACAATTTATCAGAAACCCCATTTCTAGCAATCTTTTATTTCCGTTTATTTAAAATATAATGGAAGTTATAGTCCACATATTCAATTAACAACCAGTTGCCATGAGACGTTTTTAAAGTGCGGTTGACTACCTTTGCCTAAAATGTGTTTTTAAACTACTTCATTTTGTTATAAATCAACGATATTAGTATTTTGTAATTTGTGTTTTAAATATCTCATTTAATTTTGGACACTTGATCGTGTTTTGCGTGCATATTCAGATTTCAGCCGGGATAATTAAAATAAAAATTTTCGAGGAGGAATAACATCCCTGGATGGACAAATATTTTTAAATACTGGAAAAATTTCTGAAAAGTGTGCAAAATTATACCAAAACAGAAATTTTAAGAAACAACATAAACTTTATGTTATTCGTGACAATAAACTGTTCTATCGATAATGTGACATACCAAGTGGTGTAGAAAAATTACTATAAATTATTCACAGTTATTAGAAAATCCAAAAATTGATAGGAGAAGTCCACAAAGGTGCTGATGCTAGCAAAGAACGATTGTTATGTGTGCACATTGAGGAATAAATAGAATTGTAAACATACTTTCACACTGATACTATTTTTAAAATATAAAATTAAAGGTGACAGATTTTGCAAGAAATTGTAAAGTGTACATAAGGCTCGCGGTGTACACACTTGCTTTGCTGTTTTAATCGTTGCAATCGTAGTTGTAAAACTGTCCGACTGGAGTATTTTTACAATGGACAAATACATCCAGGGGCAAATTTATCGGAGAGACACAGAACAACAAACACATTACAATAAATTAGAATATTATGAAAGTATAATATAATAATTAATTTTTCATGACTACACGGCTCATGACTTATATCCTTAAGAAAGTATGCATTATCTTATACAGACAAATATTCAGTTCTAACCTCAGTTTCCAGTCAAGGACATATAGTGATTATCACTGAGAGTAGGACTGAGAAAGAAATAGTTAGTCGCTATAACTTGGCATGGAGAAAGTTGTAGGCATCATCTTCAAACAAAGATTAGACAAAAAATGGTTTGTTCCGGTCCCATACCAACGCTTCTTTCGACGTGTCACGTCTTTGCATCGTTCGACTTGTAATAGTTATAATAGTTGTTTGGAGATGCGGCGCTTATTCATTCTGTTAAGATGTTCCTACCATATTAGCTGATAATGAAAAAGCTTATCAATTTTAATATTCATATTTAATACAGTAATCAAATCACTTGTACGAATTAATAAATTATTTACCTTCAATTATCCGCCTTGTGACTTCTTGTAATCTCGTCTGTGACGCGTTTCAGAGCTTATGCTCCATCATCAGATATTAAAATTAAAATAAAACTATAGTAAATGTCAAAAGTTTGCATGTGAACCGTACGCGAATTTGGGTGCGCACCTAAATTCGCGTGAGGTTCACATGCAAATTATTGACATTTTTACTAAGCTTATATAACGATCTCGCAAGAGTGATAGTTTTATTTTAATTTTAATACCTGATGATGGAGCGTAAGCTCTGAAACGCGTCATAGACGAGATTACAAGAAATCACAAGGCAGATAATTGAAGGTAAATAATTTATTATCAATTTTACTCATTATATTTAGTTCCAGCGGTTTATCTGCATTTCGTCTACGATCTTGGACAGTATACCTTGTCATATGCCTGGGAAATCTTATTTACGCTGCTTTAATACTACTGGCCTGGAATTTCGTTAAAAGCGCAATTCTCAGATGTGCAGAAAAGTTTGGGAAGGACCATCGCCTGGTAGAAACTCAGGAGTGTTTCTTAGCTCGTTGATCTTAGACTTCACTTGATAGCCCAGCACATGTAGTTGAATATATGGTAGCTTATTCACCACGTCATTGTGTGTAATGTGAGACACATAGTAGCCTAGATATTCAAAGTAGGTGAGCTAATCCAGAACAATACCATCTACAACAATTTTTGCTTGTATAGGATTAGCTCCATAAAACGCACTTCTTTTGTCTTCAGTGTTGTCAGTGCAGATTAAATCCAGTTAGTTTGCAGCCATATGCAACCTGCTTTCCGTCATCAACAAACAACAACGTGTCAACTGCAGAGTTACCAATCGTAAAATGCTCCGGAGGTTTCATCTCCCAGTAGTGTATGAAAAAGTCTATACATAAATGAGAAAGAGAAGGTGATAATGGGGACCCTCATAGTACCCCACAGTTGGCCCACACTAGTAGTTGCGTAGTGTTTCCTTGTCTCAATTAAGATTTTGTTTTCTGCACATAGGCTATGTTTGGCTCCAACGAGGTGTTGCTGGATCCCTTTCTTTGCCATTATTCCCCACAGCCATACTCTATTTACCCTGTCAAATGCCTTGAAGTGTCAAACTCCAAAGTCGATGAAAGCTATCCATGTGGCCAACTGACACTCTCTGTGGTTTTCAATAACTTCGGCTATTGTGAAAAAGTAATCTAAGCATGATGAGGCGGAAGATGCCTTATCTTGTTTAAGCCGTGATGATGATGATGATGATGATGATGATGATGATATTTCTCAGAACTAAATTCTGAACTCTTATATGACTTTGACGTGTTGTAAAGCCAAATAGAATGCCAAAAACGAAACTATTCCTGTAATATATTACATCAGATTTGTAGATTTACATAGATTTGTAGATTTGTAGTATACAGTGGGGGACATCAAATTGCATGTGTGGTAGACTTCAGTACTTAGGATTAATGTATATAAGTGACTTTCGTTTTTGGTTGCTTAGTGTTGTCGCATAGCTATATACAAAAACAACTGACTAGATGGTACGAATATGTATACCACATTATCCAGAAATTGGTTTCAAAGAGAGGTAATTACTGTCAACAAAACAGGCTACTTTCTAAAAGTAAGTAAAGATCATTTTGTCCATTACAAAAGCAAATATCTTTAATTTATGCTTCTTTGAATTTTTGCCTCGCATGTTATTTTTAAACAAACATCTATCTTATTGTAATCTAATACTTATAAAATATATTAAAGCTGACAAGAAAATTTTTGACAAGTTGTGATTCAGACATCACGTGGGTAATTACTATTCTACAGCGAGCAATAAATAAAAGTGTAATAAGTTCTTTGTGCTATCAAATAAATTATACTTATATTGTTTCTAATGGGGTCGAGCGGAACACAGACACCACAGACATGTGAACACCACAGTATCTGTGTTTCTTCTGACATTTGATTTATTGCAGATAGTAGAACGCCACAGTAAACAACAACAAAGAAAATCAGCAGAGTAGTGAATACACGTGAGCAGTCAAAGATTAGATGAAGATACACATTCGAATTTTCTGTCACGGTCCGTCTAATTTCCATCATTGCGTTTAGTATAATTTTGAAATTATCGAAATATTTTTTAATATAAATTTTTAAATTTTATTTCATAAGAAGTATTCAGTTTGCCCTAAATGCACTGTTCTTGAGTCTACTGAACTTTACTCGACTTTAATATTCAACTCCGAATATTTAATATTTAATATTCAACTCCGAGTGAAATAATCACATATTCTTGCTTAAATATCATACGGAGCGAGTACTTACAGTACTTTTATTTCACTTCACGTTCCTGATAATTTGATAGTCATGATACCCAGCATCCAAACCAACATTAGAAATAAAATTAAAATTAAAATCAAGAACACAAATCACTACAGTGTAAAACTGAAACACGTTCTTATATTCAGTGCTACTCAAAAAGGTTAAATTATAAGATATTTTTAAAACGACTTGGACGAAAGACAATGAAAAATTAATAATGATTACGAGACTTTTAATTCGTTCATGTATGTTGTAACGTCACAGAACGTTCCATAAAGGAAATTATTTGCATAGCAATTTATCATAAGAGGAAAGTGAGGTGAACAGTATCGAACCCAAGTAATCCTAAAAATTTTGTAATAATGTCTAGTACCATTAACTTGAAAAAACGACCAGACTATGACTAAGACTTAAACCCCATATATATTATTTAAGTGAAGAACAGTGTAAAACCAATAATATACTATAATAGAGACAAATAATATCAGAAACAACCAAAATAAGGTCATTAATTATTAAGTAATGTAACTCTGAATAGGGTATAAAAAACTATTTATTGTGAATTAATGGACAAGATCCATAATTATACTATGTAATGTAAATAAAATAAATGTATTAAATGATTTGAATACATTATTAGAAAGGACCTAAGTTAAAATAAAAAAATATATAAATGTTATGACAAAAAATATATGTTTAGGAGCTGAGTCCAATCACTCAGATTTTATGTAAAAATTAATTATTATCAAATTGAGATAAAAACTATATGTAATTGTCACGTAGACAAAGATGAACAATTTATCTTAAATAAAGAAAGCTGTAAAGTGAATAAAAATCAGTTAAAATAGCCAAAAACAGTATTAACTGAAAACATGTAGTAGACCTATAATATTGTAATATTTATGAATTTAATGTTGACAAAATGCAACTAAATTGCATTATAAAGTTGAAATACAATATAATGTGACTATACTAATATATTTGACTAACTTAAACACTTGAATAGTCGAGTTAGGAAACTATTTACCTATACCACATATGGCTGAAGCCAAGGACCCATCACAAAAAATAGTCATATTTGTCAAAATGATTGCAAAATATTAACAAAAATAAAAGAAAAGGGTATAATCCTGTAGTGTACTATGAAAACAAACATACTCAGTTGAAAATAAACTCAATTATTAAAGAATTTGACTTATGAGAGTGAAATTTGTCACACCAAGAAAAGAATCACTTATGCAAACCAATATGATGCTAAGTAAGCTTACAATAAAAATAATATCTATCAGGATAAACCAGGTATCACAAAATATAGACAATATAATAAACTCTCAGTGCATACTCGAAAAATCCCATACATAATAAGGAAAAAAGCCTAATTATTGTATTTTAACAGTGACAACAACTTAGGCCATAGGCATGGACCAAGTAAAACTGAACTTGTTTATATATTATATGTGTTAAACTTTATTTATTTTGTTATAGAAAGATGACAATATTATGTATTAATGTTGTAGAAGAAACCAAACAGCTTCACAACAATTTTTTAGTTAAAAAATTGAATTTTTACAGAAACATTCCAAGTTAAGAGTTGTATGTTGTGTTACTTTATTATAGTTAATTTATTCAAAAACCAATCGTAATTAGTATCATGAGATTCAGTTGAAAGCAGAGAATCCAAATATAGTAAGGGCATGCAGATTGTAAGTAGTTATGTAAAATTGTTTCACAAATACCAGAATAATTTTTGTAATATCCTTAGTGTGAAGAATAAGACATTTTTGTTCTAAAGCTTCTACGGAAGTCAAATTTGTTCCATGAGGTTCCATTTCATTATTCTCGAACGTTCTAGAAGGAATTTGTACACAATTACACCGGAAGTTCATGTCAAAAAGCTAAAACAATGAGCCTTACAGAGTATAAAAGGAAGACCAAATTCGACCGAAAAACACTTCATGATTTGAATCCAGAAGAGACACATCACCCACGAAACTGATCATCACACCCGAGGCGAAACCGAAGAACGAGAAGTCGACGTGATAACGCAGAAAGGCTTTTCCCGTACATTGACAATAGACTGACTTAACCTCTACAAGAGTATACGCCAATGTGTTGCTGAAATAGAGCAGCAACACGGCACATTTAATAGAACACACGCAGCCAGAACTTCAGCGGCCCAGGAGGGACCAAAATTTTAATAGAGAATCAATTCTGCTGTATTCGCTAAGACAAACTGACTTTGACAAAATCCCAATAACGTAACGTACACAAAGCCTTTTCATCAACTGCAGGAGGAGAATCAGCGCTGTGGCGGCTAATTTACAAACCACGCGGACAGCTGATTGTCGGTGGCGGTATTCAAGCGTACATTCACTGCTAAACTTTTTACAAAAGTGCGGAAGTTTCAAAAACCGTATTTTGACTTTCAAATAAAATCAGTGCACAAGGAACGTCAAGACGAAGAGGCGAGATTGAAAACTACCCGAGAGAAGAGTCCAGTGCGAGAAATAATTACCCATCGGAACGTGAGTTGTTCAAAGTTAAAGTCATTTTTACCTGGTACCATTTGTCACACAGTTGTACTACACATGCCACACACCTTCAAATCACTTAATTTTTGTAAAGCATCTTATTGATCTGTCTTGGTAGTTCAAAGGAGTCACGTCCTGAGTATAAAGATTTTTCATACATTAAACTCATGCTTTTCAACTGAGTAAAATAAAATATTTGTTACCCGATACTTGATTGGAGAAAAAACTTGTCAATAATACTAATTTATATTTTTTGTAACTCTGCAATTTTATTTTTTCACGAATGTTAGTCCTTCAGACGATTTTTTTAAGATTCATTAAAACATACGTTATTTTTTCAAACTCAAACTGTCTTGTTCACATTTTTTTCATAGAATTAAACTAACTACTAAGAATTCAAAATTTTAATTTTAATAACAATTTATTTTGGAACAAAAGATTCCAAGTGGCGCCCACAAACACATAGTAGCTTAAGTTGTTTTGCAGGACGACATCATCGCAGAGGATCCAGTCATCAGTAAGTAATAAAAAGTGCGGGGAGTGTAACGCCCGACATATAACAACACGACAATACAATACATACACGACTCCCACATCCATTTTTGTTTATTATAATGTGCATAATAGATTTGCAGGAAGACAACAATACCTCTATTGTATTTTATATAATTTAGTGTGTTTTACAAGTAATCAACTCTATATTAAATAGTAATCAACTCTACTTATGTAAATAGTATAAATAGTGTACCCAATAAACAAACGTGCATTACGGATTTTGCAGTCCCATTCATGCGTGTTATTTTTTTGCACTTTTATACACTCCTGTGTATAACTCTGTGTTTGCAAGAAATATGCAAGACATCTGTACATACAAGATACAATTTTTTGAGTTGCCCTTCAATATTTTTCTGTAAAAGTCAAATAATTATAACCAATTTACTTTATATATAAACTCTCATTAACCTTTTTTTAATCCTTATCTTTACAGAAAGAGTATTTTCATGGATGTTATAGAGTGTTTTCATAGGCTACTTCTGTTATAAAGTTCTTGATTTACTTCGACGAATTACCTTCTTTAGAACTTATGTTTCCAAAAATACGTTTAAAGTTGTATAACTACATGTTTTCATGAAATTACTAATTATTTCTTCAGTTGTCAACTATTTTTCTACTGTACATCTACTATTTCAGTTGATATTTTTCTGTTTTGTTCACTTAAAAAATTGTTCTCTACAACTCTGACATGTCTATATCCGTTCTTTGTCTGTAGTTACATATGTACTTTCATTATCCTAAATTATCGATCCTAAATTCTTTAATTGGTGCATTTGCTTTACCAATTGTCCATTTAATTTATTCTTTATCCTTATTTCTCTCGATATTAAAGCAAAAACCAACATTTTGCTTTTTATCAAATATTGAAAAATTTATCTCAAATATTTTTTGTGGAGAACTCTCAAATCGTATTGCAACCAGTATACCACTATTTAGTATCTGTCAGGATAACCGAAATCAACCCTGATAATCGTATTCGCTTGTCATCTAGTATCCCCAGAATACTACTTTTTTCCTTTCATTCTTAGCTTCCTTCATTTTTTCATAAATACTATGACAACATTAAACAGCTAAACACGCAGCTCCTCGTGACTTCAATTTCAGATGCAAATTTTTTGATTAGTTGTTGTTCCTTCTACAAATGTTTTTATTACAACACTGCTAACTAACCTATTATGTCATGATGTTAGTTTGATTAGTTTCATTCATTTCTTGTAGAAAGTAATTGTGGGTACAGCTCAATATATTCTTTAAAATACGGTGAATTAAGTATGATGACACAAAACGGTTGTATCTTTTATTAGTATCTAGTTTAAAACGCGGTTAATTTTCTAGCTAACATTCCTAAGCGTACTTCTTCTCTATTTATAATTGGTTATCTGTAACTACAGTAACAGTATATACTATAGGCCTACTAGCTATACTATAATTAATGAAGAGTCCTGTATAACGTCTTGTAATGTATTATATATACATATAACTATGGAATTCATTAATATAATATAATGCAACAATACACTATAATAATAGAATACTACCGCACAAACGTTAGTAATCTGAGATTTTATAGATCTTGTAAAAAGATGTAATAAAAATTTTGACCGACAGAGTAGGTTTATCGACCACATAACGTACCGGTACGCGAAAATATCAACTACTAATTTCTGATCTTAAACAAAAATCATTTGTTTTCAGCCAAAGATTTCAATCAAAATCCAACTTGTAATAGAAAATACTAAAATTGACATACCTGTCACTTCAATTAAATTATGCTGGTCTTTTTAATATTAATACAGAGATAATACATTGGCAAATACACTTCTGCAGGTGAAATAATAATAATTTTAGTTTCCTGGAATAAAAAACACGCTTAGTAAAAAGTACGGGAAAAGTTACGAACCTCAAATATTGTTGTTGACTGAGAATATTTGATACTGTTCAATCGCACAGTATGATATTTAGGCGTGAAGATGTGATCCCTTTAATCAGAGGAAAGATTCTTGACCAAAACAGCTCTGTCTCAATATGCAACAACTGTAGAAGAGCACAATATCATGTAGATTGGCGCGAAGAGTAACAAAGTAATGTGAAAGCACTGTTTGGCAAGGACTGTGTCGCAGACAATAACAAAAGCATCACAACGTCGTAACAAGGTAACTTCTCGGATAAAATATTGTGCAGGAAGCTACGTGAGTGTCTCGAACACGCGAAATTCTTCACTTGGTAACACAATAAGTACCACATTACGATTCGTATCATTGTTGTTGCTGTAGCCTCTACACAAAGCAGTCCTAATCTGAATTGAAAATGTACATTTCATTAAGTATCTTATAATACTTCTGCATAGTGATTTTGTGGCTAATACTGGTTCTTAAGTGTAAACTATTGTTTCAGATATAGGAAACTGAGCCAGAAAACATTAATAGAAAAAGTATAGGTAAAGCAGATAAAAATGTTATTAACCATTTTAATTCAACATAAATTGAATTCAGCAATTTATATTTCTAAATAGAATGGACTATTTGCAGATGACAATAATAATGGCTTTATTAGCCATTACAACTTTAATCTAATTTGAAAGTTATTAAATAAAACTGTCGAGCTCTGGTCTATGCCGTAACATTCCAGGCGTTTCGCTCCAGAAGCAAGAGACATTCTTAAGTGGCAATCTGAATCGTTTGTTGTTTCATCGGCGTCTGGTTGAAGTTTATATTAGGTTCAAATTTGATGATCTTCAATTTGCTTTGTAATAAATCATTATACTGATTTCTAAATGTCTTTTTATTTAAACAAAGTGAAGATTTTATTGTAAAAATTGTTGATTTTGAGTATATGATGTCTTAAAAATAAAAATAATTAAATAGGTTAAAAATTTAAACAAGTGTTTTGTTATTTTTGTAAAGTTCAAATTGATAGTGTAAACTTTGTTGGCCTTGCTGCTTGTTCAGTTCAATTTAATATCAGTTGACGTTAAAGTTGTTACGTGTTTACAACAAACACCAAAGTCAGGTACGAGTTATAGGAGATGTGGGTGTTCATGCACAAAATAATGTTTTTCTCCATCACATAAATGTTGTCACACACATATAGCTACTGTATACATTTACGTGTATCTTGAAATGATCTTTTAACTATAACTGATTAAATAGTAAACTTTACTATTCCTTTATGACTAACAAAATCCTATATTTATACTTAAATATTACTACTTGTCCCACAACAAAATTAATTCCGACGTTGACAGTAAAGCATTTAGAGAAAACTTCGTCAAACAAGGATGGTGGAAACTAAACTTTTCAAATAGGTGGAAACCATTTAAATATAAAATCAGACTGAGAAATATGTTCTCAAGGATATTGTTAATACTACTACTACTACTACTACTACTACTACTACTACTACTACTACTACTACTACTACTACTACTACTACTACTACTGCTGCTGCTACTATTACTACTACTACTACTACTACTACTGCTACTACTACTACTACTACTACTACTACTACTACTACTACTACTACTACCACCACCATAATGATATAGTGTTCTACATGTGTGTGTGTGTGTGTGTGTGTGTGTGTTCTGCCGGGCCACACTTTTTTGTACTAAAACGGAAGATGCCTCTGTGTAGGCCTATATATGCAGACAGGTATACAGACGAATAATTAAATATGGTTTATTTAATAAATTTCGCACATTGTAAAATACGTAATAACGAATCAGGGAGTGCCATTGAACGTTATTGGAAAAAATGTGTGTGCGGACACAAGTGTTACACAAAATACACGCGAATAACTGAATTACGTAAAATGAAATTAATTACTACTGTAATTTATAAGTGACAAACAACTAAGTTACGTATATGCTCATAATGAGTGAATTGGGCATCTAATGCAACTACTATTTTGCACGTCAACCCTATCAGTTATGCGAAAATTATGTCTGTAAAAGTGATTTTATGCACGCATATACCACGTTCAACAAGTGAAAGACGAAATTTTCCATATCTGACATGTCGAAGCGGCAATTCCATACCTCGGACAATTTCAAAGGGAGAAACGACGCTAATAAATTTTCTATGAGGTCACTACGTCGCTCTGCTTCTCGTCTTAGGCACTTCATTGCCGTAAACAACACATACGACTATCGACAGAGGACCACCAGAGCCCGTCATTGTATCATCAAGCAGTAGTTAACACACAAGCAACGATCTACGTGAGAGTACAAAAATCATCACCATCATTATCATTATCATCATCCATCTACCACACACACGCGCACACGCAACAATAGCTTTGCAACAGTATCACAGCAGTATACGCAGGTGAAAGATGAACAATTATTTTTAAATGAAGAGGATAAACAACTGTAATATCAAATAAACAAATACATAAAAGTATTTTGTAAATATACTAGTTCAATTATGATATAATTTTAATACTTGTTACTAAAAATTTTTACTTCCATGTTCCTTAAGGAAATGGAAGTAAGGTGATGGCAAAAAATATCGTGTTCGAGATTATTGCAGATTATGATTGTACTACACTCAAAACATGAAAAAAAGTCATTTTTCGAAATGTGCCTGTGTGTCTGTCTGTCTGTGTGTCTATCTGTAGATTTTTATTTTCTATGGCAAACGATAACAGCCGCAAATTCGAACAGAAACAAGTAATTTTTTGCATACAGCCCAGATTTGTAGAGTACTCAAGACCTATTGTTTTTGGTGAAGATCGGTTAAGGGAAAGGGGTAGTTTACCAGCAACGGTTTTTTTTAAATCAAGGGTGATTTTTTTATATGGGAAACGATAACAGCCGCAAATTCAAACAGAATCAACTACTCTTTTGCATACAGCCCTGAAATATTGAGTTCTCAAGATCTATGGGTTTTGGTGAAGATCGGTTAAGGGAAAGGGGTAGTTTACCTGCAACGTTTTATACTTTAACAAGGGTATTTTCTATGGCAAACGATAAAAGCTGCAAATGTAAACAGAATCAAATAATGTTTTGCATACAGCGCTGAATTGTAGAGGTTTCGTGGCCTATTGTTTTTGGTGAAGATCGGTTATAGGAAAGGGGTAGTTTACCTGCAACGTTTTATGTTTTAAAAGGGTATTTTCTATGGCAAACGATAACAGCCGCAAATTCAAACAGAAACAAATAAAGTTTTGCATACAGCCCTGATTTGTAGAGTACTCAAGACCTATTGTTTTTGGTGAAGATCGGTTAACGGAAAGGGGTAGTTTACCTGCAACGGTTTTTTAAAATCAAGGGTAATTTTTACTTCCATGTTCCTTAAGGAAATGGAAGTATGGTGATGGCAAAAAAAAGTCGTGTTCGAGATTATTGCAGATTCTGATTGTACTACACTCAAAACATGAAAAAAAGTCGTTTTTTGAAAAGTGTCTGTGTGTGTGTGTCTGTAGATTTTTTTTCTATTGCAAACGATAACAGCCGCAGATTCAAACAGAATCAAATAATTTTTGCATACAGCCCTGATTTGTAGAGTACTCACGACCTATTGTTTTTGGTGATGATCGGTTGATTGACAGGGGTATTTTACCTGCAACTTTTTTTTTATCAAGAGTAATTTTGTTTGTTTGGCAAACGATAACAGCCGCAAATTCAAACACAATCAAATAATGTTTCGCATACAAGCCTGATTTGTAGAGTTCTCAAGATCTGTTGATTTTGGTAAAGATTGGTTAAGGGAAAGGGGTAGTTTACCAGCAACGTTTTATGTTTTAACAAGGGTATTTTCTATGGCAAACGATAA
This sequence comes from Magicicada septendecula, assembly GCA_034769895.1. Taxonomy (NCBI): domain Eukaryota; kingdom Metazoa; phylum Arthropoda; class Insecta; order Hemiptera; family Cicadidae; genus Magicicada; species Magicicada septendecula. The sequence continues at coordinate 149,529,376 of CM068369.1, forward strand.
CAGCCGCAAATTCAAACAGAATCAAATAATGTCTTGCATACAGCCCTGAATTGTATAGCTCTCAAGATCTGTTGTTTTTTGTGAAGATCGGTTAATGGAATAGGGTAGTTTACCTGCAACGTTTTCTGTTTTAAAAGGGTATTTTTTTATGGCAAAAGATAAGAGTCGCAAATTCAAATAAAATCAAATAATGTTTTGCATACAATTCTGATTTGTAGAGTACTCAAGACCTATTGTTTTTGGTGAAGATCGGTTAAGGGGAAGGGGTAGTTTACCCGCAACGTTTTTTTATCAAGGGTAATTTTCTATGGCAAATGATAACAGCCGCAAATTCAAACAGAATCAAATAATTTTTTGCATACGTCCCTGAGTTGTAGAGATTTTATGGACTTTCGTTTTTGGTGATGATCGGTTAAGGGGAAGGGGTAGTTTACCTGCAACCTTTTCCGTTTTAACAACAGTAAAGTACTTGAAAATTCATTTAAACTTTTTGAAACAATAGTAATTGTTAAAAATAAAATAATTTTGTTGCCAGGAAATAAAATTATAATTTTTTCATTTTAATGTAAATTATGTGTGAGTTAATATATATGTATAAAATAATATATCGTTCGTGGCAGGCAAGCATATCTCAGTTATGTAATGTTTACGTTTCCATTGTATTATTATGACTACCGCAATAAAAAGGCTGGGAAGACACACACACACACACACACACACACACACACACACACACACACACACACACACACACACACAAAATTCGCGTTATTTCTGGCCTCATTCATGTTTATTTTAATTAAACTATAAAGTTTTACCTTAATCCGTCAATGTGATCGCTTAACTTTTCTTCTTTTCTTCTAACGCGTTTCGGATTGTTAATCCATCATCTGAGGTTAAAATAATTCGTCGGTTAAGACTTCGTTAAACATTAAAAGTTGCGTAAAAGACATTTAAAAATTACACTAAAAGAACATTTAAAAATATAGTCCACAATCACAGCGACGTAGCGGATGCGAGTGCGCACTCAATACCGGTCAGCGACGTACTGCCAAATTGTACATGTTTATTTTCTTACATTTGCATGCTTTTTAAATGGTAAGTGCTGAAACCCATACCAACATAACGCGTGCAAGCCGAAAAAGTGTCCAGCGTGGATAGCGATTTTCTTCCTGTGGATCTCTGGGCAATGTAACTGCACGTGTTTTCAGACTTTTCGTCTTTTTAGGGAATGAACCCTCTGCAAGATGCTGAGGGTCCATGAGTGACTTCGGAGCGCTCCTTCTTTTTTGCGTGTTTGTTCTGTGAAACACACTGTAGATTCCCAGCTTGATAGGAACGCTGCAACTAGGAACACTGTAGCAACGCTCAATAGGAAATGTTGAAAATTTTGGCCACGGTGTACCCTCATACACACTAAACCTGCTCTGATGTTTCAATTACGGACATCATAATATTAAAACTTTGGAAACTTGAGCACTACTTAATGGAGATCAAACATTAACTTATACAAGCCATTAATTTTATGCAATTTTTTATATATATTGTACAACGTTATCGGCAACAAAGAAGTAGTTTTTGTTAAAATTCTTTCCCGGGATGATTGGCCGTAGTCCAATGTTTTCTACAAAACCAGACGTTTCGGCAATGCCATCGATTTTCATCAGTGAAAACCGAGTGCGATAACGTGAGGTAGTATACGTTAGTGACCACAGTACTGTGGTTAAGGCTGAAGCAGTAAGTAGAAAGAAGTAGTTTCTATAGTATTATTTCATTTCGAAAATGATTTTAAATATAAATATTAGAACATGGAAGTCATGTATGGTTCTCCGTACCGATATTTTATGTAGTTGATATGTGTGCACTATATTTATCTTAACTTGAAGTAAATATTGTTTTATGAAACTATTAGTAGTAAACTTTTTAATTCCCTTTAATAAATATAACTAATGTTATCGCATGTGGCTTGCAACGTTAGAAAATTAATGATTCAAATTTAGTAGACCTATTATGTCAGTACCCAAGTCATTTAAACATTTAAATAAGTTTGTTACATACTTTTTTATGTTTTGTGTTTGTATATTATTGTGTGTGATGTGTAATATATTTTTATTTCACCTTCTTAAAAATGGAGATATTCTAAATTTATGTTCTTGTCTTTTAACAATTGATTCTGTTTTGTAAATAAGACTAAATAAATCAATTATTTCACTTTTACATATAAAATTAGTTGTTTCAACCCATCGAAGTCTACTCCTCTATTGCAAAACAGTTTATTGTCCAACAATTATACTTAGCGCAACGAAGACAAAATGTATGTAAACCTAGCCGGTGGTTTATACATTACAGTTGCGTTCGCTATAATCACATAATTGTCATTATAATAATAACTGTAATGTTGCCGTTTATTTAATATAAAATGTAATATTAAATTATGCATATAAGATTTATGTAAATGTGAAGAAATACACACACACACTACTCGCCCGAGCCTGTGTTTGTGTCTAAAAATTGGAATCGTTCAACTCAGTTCCGTATTGATTATAATTAAAGTATATCGTCATGGTGGGAGATAAATTGGAAGTCAGTAAAAACAAGAAGATTTTACTTTTTATTTACATTCGTTTTAAAAGGGAAACATCACTGCATCATTATTATAACGTCTTGTTTTTTATACCTAACACACTACGCTTTCAACATTAAACTCTTGTGATGATGTACAAACAGAATAAAATTAAGTCAGTATAAACCAAAATATTTGTTCACATCTGAGCCTGTCTTTGTTGGGCTTGGTTTGTCAGGCGGCCTGTATTAGTGAGGAGCGATCCAGAGCTGGTAGGCCTCAGCCGTAAATGACCTTGCTGGCCAGATGATGCCCAGTTGTCTTAATTATCAGACGGACACAACCGAATGGGGACCATCGCCTCTAGCATATTTGGGACCTTGGAAGACCTCCAACTTACACACAATATTGGTGTTATTATAGACTATTTGATAAAGTCCGCGATGAAATTAAATTGAATACGAATGTCACAGAGTATCTTTAAGTAATAAGGGAAAATTAAAATTTTATAAATAACTCTAGTGTTCATGGAAAATAACGTTGGTGTGTAGTATAACTGCTGAGTTATATTCTTGGTTACTTTAAAACACACCGATAACTTCTGAGGTATAGTCTAATAAAGAGTGATGTGTCAGCGAAAGCTGTGCAAAAGTCACTTTGTGCAACTGTCTGGCAAACAGCGACCGGATAATGAAAACCAAATAGAGTTAAGGAAACGTAACAAAACACAAACTTCGCTGTCGGCTTCACGAAATTACTGGAGTCACGCTTCGTTGCTTACTGATACTTTACTCACTGTGTCGTTCTTCAAATTTAAAGACACGTCAATACTATTACAGCAAAATTAGGATAACGTAGTAACCACTTATTATTATAAAATAATTTACTTCCTCATTATAAAATTTTGTTGCTACATATACAAGGCATTTCTGAAAAAAAAAAGTATGGTATCCTTAACTAACTACAGTTTGAATATCGTTTTTCATAGCAACATCAGCTATTCATAAAACAGTGTAATACAAACATATATGTTTTTTTTAAACAACTCTTCTCAGACATAATATCTCTTATGGATACAATTTATTTTGTCTTAGCTTTTTTCCGAACGAGAAACACAAATCCGTGTGTTTGCTCATAAGTCTCAATTGTGTCTTAAAGTTTATACTTACTAATTCCATATGTTGTAACAACACAGTTGTTAAAAATAAAAATACTTCATATTAAAGTAAATTTTTTACTTTGTAATTTAAAAATATGTCAGTCCTATAAACCTGGACGTATGAAAATTTTAAGAAAATCAACTGGTGAAAAATATGATAATAGATAGCATATATGATAAAAAGTTATTGTATACAGTATGTATACGAAAATTTATCATTGTAGTAGATGCTACTTAAATGAATGAACAAAGTGATAATAATTTATTATTTTTATATTATGTATGATTAAAACCTAATGCCATTAAACAATATGTATGATTAATTGTAGCATGACCAAATGACTTAAATATTTACCTCACCTACGTCTTTCATGTGTACATGAAGCCTACGTGTATGCTAACAAGTATATTTAAGATATATGATAATATAAGACATGAAAAATTCAATCGTCTAAATGAGTAGTACATTTATGTACAAGTATCCAGAGCCCATCAAGAGAGAAAACACACAACTTGTTTTTTAAATTGTTTAAACGTGAGCACACTTTTTGTCTCATATAGTCAAGTACGATATTCATGTATAAAGCACATTTTAAATAGTCATGTTTTGAATCTCACAAATTGGCAATCTATTATGTAGGAATATCATGTTTCATTAAAGGTAAGTAAGCAGGAAGTCATGTTTATCTGAGATGGTGTGTCAGTCTCTACTACACTAGACTTCACTTATTCTGGAAATTCTCAACGTGAGACTAGCAGAGAATTTGTTATTAAGAATAATTAATAGTGTGCTTTGAAATTAAATTGCTAGGACTATATTATTATTAAGGACGCTTAGGAATAGATTAATGTGGAGAAATATAGAGATAAAAACCAATCTTGTAATAGGCTACAACTGAAAACTTATTACAAGGAACAGTATAGAAATGGAATTATGGAGTTAGTGGAGGAAATGAGAAAATACAACGATTGTTAGAGAAGCAGTAACAAGCTGGCTACTACCAGCTACAAGTGAATAATATTACGTATCCCACAACGATTTGAACTATTCCAGCTTATTGACAAAATTATCTATTTATATTTTTAAATCTTTGATGGAAAAAAACTGTTGTATATTTCACTGTACGACGATTCTTACACAGCTTATAGACAATTCTAATTTAAAATTATTGGCAAACAATGTGAGATTATCCGTATCCGGATTATTGTGCACCGTAGCGTATAACAAATCATATTTTTCAAATGCTCTCTAGCAGTCGTTGAGTGTTTGTTATTGGGGTCGTCTTAAAAATATAAGTACCTAATAAATAAGCACTTATATTACTTAGTTTTAATTTATACTGTTTATTTTACTATACACTAGAGAATTTATTTAAAAATATACTGCAATAAAAACCTACTTGCAGTGTATTTATATGAAGATATGCTATTACATGGAAGACCTGCAGGAAAATCAGCAAGTTACTTACAAAGGAATAATGTACGTAAGGAATTATACCCACATAAACATTTTGTCGATTACAATCTTCAGTATTTTCTTTCTCAATACCGTTTCTTTAGCCTATGCTACAACCTCAACTCTTGTTTACTTTAAGTATAATTTTAAAAATTAAATTTTCACGAGACTTTCTTCTATATGTGTAACTATCACTATCCCTTCAGTAAGAAACTTACCACATAGCGTACGTAAGATAGTTTATCGCGGTAACTACTAATACTCTCAAAGAACACAATTGTTGTTAAAATTTTTATCCACAAAACACTTAATTAAATGCCCTAATTTGTTTCTCCACCACACCGTTAAACTGTGGTTGAAAAAACTTTTCCTGTATTCTTAGAATATCCGGTAGGTGGAATAAGGATTAAACACACCTAACTGATGAAATGTCTCTTTATTTGCATTAATTTATATTTTAATTACATAAGTAAACAAAGTTATGAACATTACTCGCATAATTATTTTGGATGGTAAATGGTATTATTTCCTTCATTTGCTAAAATAATCACCTACATTCATGATGTAGGTTGTATCAAAAATGTCTACAGCAAATTTTCAAACGGATCCCAATAAATTACTTGATTCATCTGTTGCTTCGAGTCTGTGGGTTTTTAGTTTCACAGACCCGACAGTATAGTTCCATATCGTGTCGAAGGTGAAGCCGCTAGCAGGGCTGTCACGTTTATCTATTTGTTTCACTGACACCAGCGTGTCCATCGCAAAATACCTCTGGTAGCCTATATACAATTTATGAACAATTCCTTTAGCCATTATGAACGTTGATTTTCACTTGCTCTAAGAATCACTTTGACACCTTCATAATCGAGTTCGTGGCAGAGATATTATCTCGCTCCGGGTCGAGATAATATTTCACAGCAATGAGTCCGATCGGGTCACACTTGTTTGTTTTTACTTTCCGCTGCAACATGCAAACTCCCTGGCCGACGCGACGTCTATGAGAATAGTAATTAGCGTTACCATGTTGTACTCAAAGTTACACTATTGCCAACATTTTGATTGGATACCCTAAACATAGTATGAAGAAAATAAGAAACAAAATCAACTACAAAATAAAATCACATTCTTAAGAGATACTCGTAAACAAATTTACGCATAATTAATTTAATAAACTGGAGGTGTAGTAGATAAATTTGTACTACCCTAACTTGACTACTAAGCTGAGTCATTTAACCTGACCACTAACATATCAACGTCCTGACTATTAACCTGATACTATATTGTCAGGCATAAAACTAACATAACAACGTATTTTGGTCACCTCCGGTGACGATATCTTTTGGGAAGTAACAACTATTTTAACATACAGACGACTGAAGGTAGTACTTGTCACGCTACCTTTCTTGCATGTTAACCAGCTTTTCCTACCATTCGTAAACAGCCCTTACGGTATAAAAATGAAGATATTATGTTTAACTATCCAAATAAAAATTTAGCCAGTGCTGCCCATAGTTTTAGTTTACCAGTTGACAGACTACCATGTGCTACGTTCATCTTCAATACTAACAAAAGTGCTTTGATTCCTTAAACCATTTTCGTCAATATATTGTCCAGGAATTTTATTACCTTAACTTTGACGTGTTGATACACAAATCTCCAGATTTTGCCAGCGAAATGTTTGATTTAATGAAATTTATATTTCATAAATTTCTAATATTTTACATAGAAAATAATAACCTTATCTCACAGTAATAACAGTGAGACTCTATTAAATATAATGTTTTTTGACTTCTATAATATGATATTACTCAGTATCAGTTTAATTGCCTTCTTAATATTAGACAATATGAACATCAGAATAGTGCGATACGGTACTGTATTACGTTTAGTATATTGAAGGCATGTTACTGAAAGAAGAATTATGAATAGCTCAAGATAATAGTAGCATCAAACTCAATACAACGTAACATAAATATAAACATACTACGATACAGTTCAGAAATATGCTCAACCTATTACAACAAACAGTCTAGAATTCGGAAGAGGGGTTGGATGAAAAAACTCAATTAGTGTCTGAGGAGAGATAAGGTGATGGCTACTGTACACTGGGGCAGAGTAGGCCTACTGTTATGTATAACACAGTAGCTACTCCAGCTTTCTGGTAGAAATATCAATACAGTATGATCCGGAAAACTGCTGCAGTTTTCATTATCGGGTGACTACGTTCTACTCGGAGATGACATATAATTTATATCACTAAAAAAATACAATTTGAACAACTCTGTATACTTATTAATGATGTTGCAGAGAAATAACAAAAGAATTTTACAGTAGCGTATTACACAATTGGATCTGTAGTCTAGCACAGCCATCTTTAGTAACCATCGTGTTCCGCATTCTGAATAATGTAACAGGGAATTATAAGTCTCGAAGAAACATTTAGCAACGAGTATTTTGTGTTACTATTTACACTAATTTACTACATACACACATATAACTTTTTTTTTGATGACTTGTTATTTTTGAGACAATATCGTTTTCTGTTTGATTGAACTGTGTAAAATAGTAGACAAAGTACTAGGAGATTAAAATACGAAAATCTTTAATAAACGAATTTCTGTAGAAAAAAATGGGTGTCAATATTTTTTTAAACGTGTGAATCACTTATTTGTTGACATGTTTATATACATTAAGCTAAACAGGCAATAAATACAAACAAAATAAATGGTCCATTTGACATAAGGTTGCGAAGTTGATATAACCGCAAGAAAGAAAAACTAGATTACTTAGACACAGACTATTAAGTTTGTCAAAAGCTCTGACGGTAAATTAAATAAATACTAAATAGCGTTATTTATATTTCTTACAAATTGGAAAGCGGTTAGTAAGTGCTAGCAATTACGTTGGGAAAAAAACAGACTGTAAAAAGTACCAAACCTCTCAGAATTTTAGTTGTGTAATGTATGCTTCAGTCTCAAGAAAACAAAAGCATTGTTTTTTGTAGTCTTAAATATATCTGCTAAATCATTTTTAACCCTTTGAACAGTAAGCACGTATATATACTGTTACGCAATTACAGAAAGTTCTCGAACAATGTAGAGTGTCGTTCTACGTGTTTCTCGGCTATCCCAGCAGAACCCAGCTGTATTGTTTGTGTGCCTACATATTACTGCTTTGAGATGAAAGACAATTACGTGACACTTATCATGAGTCAAAAATTGAGTCGATTCCAGACCGCAACGGCGCACTGTGTCAAGGTCAGACATTAACACTGTTTGTAGTAGATTCGAGAGCGCCTATAACAGGCACTTGTGTAACACTTCATCCAAAAAGTGACAGATTATTCTGGCATCTCACCAGGGTATAAACATAAGCAACCAGCGACAGTCAGTTCAATTTATGTTGGGCAATTTGATAAGTGCGTCACCAATGGTTATTAGGAAAAGTGATTATTGTGTGGGACTCTATTAGTTGACTTTATTGTTGCGTGTGGACAAATTTAATTTGAATTGGTGTACAAGTATAACCTTGTTGAATAACTTGCTGATTACAAACTGTTATTTGTGATTAATTAAAGCTGACTTAAAGTGACTTTTTGGTAACTTTATTTTGTTTTCTCTTGTTCAATACGACGGTCAGTGAGACCGTCGTAACGATACTTTTTTCTCAGAGGGGCCAAATTCAGTGATCACATTTTCAATTTTCGCTGCCTCAGTATTGCCGATATATAACGTTAGCTGCTATATTATTCATCCTGTATTCTAGTGGACTGTTTTCAAACATTCGGTATTCATTCATTCTTGGTGTTATGTAATATATGGTGAAAAATTTGCGTTCTGTCACACGTGTATGGTGCGTGGTGCGTTGTGCTGAAGCGTGTTTGGAGGTTACGTTGGGCTTACTTTACGAAATTATGAATGTGTGAAAAGTGTTTTCTTTTTTAAGTAAATCATATTGTTCATTTTATATAAATTATACATTTTGCAAAATTGTATTTCAGTAGCGTATGAAGTGTTTCTGATAAACTACCTTTCAAAATTCTAACTATGCCTATTAGACTGAGAACGAAATTCGTGAATATATTACGAACTATGAATCGGCTGACGAAGTATCTATTTTTACAAATTCTAAAGTGGATACGATCTATTTAACATTAATTAAATACTTTTTATCAGCTTGCCCTATAATTAAATTTGACAAAATTGCATTGAATTACATTTTACAAAGTTTCAAAACATTTCCACAAAAAAGGCATATACTTACCGAGATGTCACTGATCAAAGGGTAAATGCACAATTTGTACCTTAAAGAAATATTAGTGCTACCTTCGAATACAACAGCAAAATAAAATATTAATCAGTTTTGTCCGGTTAAAAAAGTAATCAATGTAAATAAACGCTAAAGGTTTAACAATGATTGGTAAATACGTATAGACATAATGATCTGATCATGGCAGTAAATATTGCATAACATCGACATAAATCCTGTAAATATTGTAACTATACTTATTGATGGATCCTCGCTAAACCACTTATAGTTTATTGTTTCACAGTCACTACTAACATAAGAAATAAAAAAGATAATAAGTATTTGTCCATTATGTTTGTGTTAACCAAAAAGCTGCATTCTTTTCTTGTTGAGGGATAATTTATATAAAATTTAATTATAACGGTAATGGAAACTGTCTGGTTTGATTGGTAGGTAGGGTAGTGTTCTGCCAACTTTCGTGAACCGGTCTCAAATGTCAACAAAAATGGTTTGAAGAAACTGTTGTATGGCAGTATTCAGGTCGATTATATTAGTAAAAATTCGTTATTAAAACTAAAATTTTATTATAATTGCTCTGAGAAATGTCTGTGTCATTATAATTGAAAGAGGAATTGAAGATTTTAGAATTAGGAAACAACTAAGATGTAAGTATCTTGAAACCACAGAAAACAACTTCAAAATAGATTAACACATAACAGCGTCACATTGACCTGTTATGCTTTACCTAATATTGATTGCTGTGGATTGGCCTCTTTACCGTTTCGGCAGCAGATCAGTCCTCTGATGTTTTTACCTTATCCACTGGAAAGTTTCGCAGACTGACACACAATCAATCACTTTGTTCTGAGTAAAGCGGTGTTAGAGGAAACCGCGCAGAATATAAAACACAGGCCTCTAAGTTGTTTTCGATTAATACAAAGAAATTGATTGATATCTTTTCCGTTCTGCATTCTGTCTCCGTCTCCTATTACACTGAAGTTTTAGAGTTTCAATTTGAAGGTAGAGAGGAATAAAAGTTTTTCTCTTGACGACCAATTTATTTTAAGTATCTACTTTATTTGCACATTCTTAGTTTTTCACTTCTTTTACATTATCATTAACCTTTTACAAAAAACATTCCTCTAACAATATTCTGTTAACTAAATTGAAATATTGTTTACTGTTTTGTATTATAATTAGAATTATGCTATAATCATTTAAGTTTTAATATGTTATATAATAGTATCACAATAATACTAATAATAACTTCAGAAATTACATATTTTATAATTACGTTTGCAGTAGAATTCATCATTCCTCTGATAATAAGTCATAAGGTAATATATTATGTATGCAAGAAACGTCGAGAGTACCCCCTAGAAATCCAACCCTGCTCCCCAGCCTACATCATCTGGGTCTAAAAGTGAGGGCCGGCAACAGCTGTTACTCTTTAACTGGCTGAAACGACACTGGTAAGTGAGTTCGACAACGTTGTGTCTATCACTTGAAAACACAGCAATCATCCTAACGTGCAGATGGCTCTACGTTAGTGAGTAGTGAACGATAGCCTCAACGGCTCTGCTGCAGTAGTCTGGTTATTTCTCCGGTACTCGTGGGACTCACGAGTATGAATTGTTCCAAAATTAATTTTATGGAGGATTCCATTACAAATCCTTACAGAAAAAAATGCTCCCTCGGAGGGTGAAAAGAACGAGGCATTATTCCTTGGTAGATGGTGAAAATTTTTGACATCGTCTGCCAATATGGTGTTAGTGGTAAGTACCTAGTTGTTAAAAGAAATAAAGGTGACTCCTCGAAAGTGAGTACCTTGCTGACTACCTGTTGCGCTGATGCATCCGTCCAGGATATGAGAAAATTTGCAGGCGGATTGCTCTTGGATACCCTGAACTATAAGCAGGGTTCAAAACTGCTCAAGCTGCAAAAATATAGGGTATTGATGTAGATCAGGGTCGTACATCATAGCACCCTGAACACCACAAAGGAAGTAATAGAGTGTGGTAGGTAAATAGAACTAACACCTACTTAACTGCTCAGAAGAATGCATTAGGTCCACAAGGTGTTATTGCATGTGAAAGGCGCGAAGGAAGAAAGAGAGACTCTCTCATCTGGGTCCCACGTCTTAACCTTTAACAGGACAACTCGGTCGGAAAAGATCAGAGCAGGCTTTCGTAGGCTTAGTGTGATGCATTTCATCTTTCGCCCAACGCAGTGTTTGCAGCGCTTGTGTTTCGGGCACACGGCATCATGATGTGCTCGGGTCAGGACGCGCTTCTTGGGGAAGTCGGCTCATGGTGACGACCCCGATGCTGAACCTATGAAATTTGTTAATTGCGGTAGTCAGCATTCATCTAGATCCCGCAATTGTCTTGTTTATAAGCAAAAGGTAGCTATTGAGAATGTATGTACCCTGAAGAAAACTTTGATGCAAAGAAACTGGCATACCCCAGTCAAATATGGGAAAATCAGTTATGCACAGGCTGTAAAATCAAGAGTAGTTCTACTATACCTATTGTAAAGGAAATATTACCTGTTGTAACGTAATTTAGTGAGCGATAATGTTTTGAAGTCTACAGAAAATCAAAAGTTTTACAAGACAGTGTTCTCAGGAAGATATACACACGGTGAATAGAGATAGTCAAGACGGGTCTGCTTGTAAGAGTGCAGTCAAGAATGCCGGCCAAGAATACATGAACCTCATGAATGCATCTGCAGGATCTCCAGTAAGCGCGATACCGGGTTTCATTTCCCGGCCCTCCCAGAAGTCATTCTGAAAATGAGAGCAGGGAAAACGAATATATCTGAAGACCAGAATATAAGCTTCGGATCAGAGTTTAGCCGATTCCCGGTGCATGTGGTTCACCAACTTTGGTAACCTAGCGTAACTCGGGAAAAGAGAAGTCGGTGAAGTAATCACGGTCCGTAGCGACTGATTTTTCAACATCCAGCATAGAGAGCATCGTTCGGTGGAATATCAACAGTCTCAATTCGCATTTTTGCGAACTGAAGATGCTACTAGCGAAACATACACCGATGTGTCTGTGCCTGCTGGAACCACATTTGAGTTCACAAGTTTTTTTAACATGAGGGATATGAGTTTTCTTACGGTGATGTTACACCAAACGTCAGAGCTAGTAGAGGCGTTGCGATATTTCTTAACAACATATATCCCGCCAGAGTATCCCGCTCACTACGCGTCTACAAGTACTAGCTATCAGTTTATAACATGCACTAAGCATGATGGTCTGCTCCGTGTCATTACCAAATTTTGCGTGCAGAGCAAAAGTTCTGCAAGATCTGGTTGAGCAGTTACCATCTCGATTATTCCTGGTTTAGAACTTCAACGACGTTAGTTCCATTTTGAGATGTTATACGATAAACAGCGCTGGATTGGGAACTGACAATCTATTGGTAAATAACACGCTTGTCTTTTGAAATACTGACACGAGAACACATTTTAATCTAGGAAGTGGCACTTACTCGGCTATCGACCTTTCTGTAGCCGAAGTCTTGGTCCACGTATTTCGTAAAGACTGCTGCCAGACCGTTACAAAAGCGCCTATTTCACAGTACTCGTAACAACGCCAACGCTTAAGAGCATTATATACATGCCGAAACTATGGTGGGTTGATCGTGCTTGTTGGACACGCTTTACGGCTGCTGTACCACCAATACTACCATGATAGTGGAAAAGCGGAAGCGACGTATACAGCTTTACAGCAGCAATCACTTCAGCAGCCCCAGACCGGTCCGTACATTCAGAGGAACGCTATCGTGGTGAAACACCGTAGTGAAAGGCGCAATAAAAGAAAAGTGACGTGTCTTAAACAGGTATAAATGAGCGCCGTCCAAAAATAATCGGGTCGGTTTTTAGGGACTTTGAACCTCCGCTCGTAGAACAACATTGGCTAGTAAAAGTGTTTTCCTTAAGCTGAGGAAAATACGTCTTGACAATAACACAGTCGACAACACTAACAGAAGTATATGGAAGAAGATCAGAGCAGTAGCCGGAACATCAGTGTTTAAGCCTATTGCATGTATAGAGTACAATGGTGAATTGAAATGCAATCCCGATGAAATTGCTAACACCGTGGCTGCCCGGTGTGCAGGTAGTACAGAAAATTAACTTCTACATTTCCAATCAACCTAGAGAAACAAAAGCTGGAGTCTAAAAAGCTTTTGACTTAGGAACACAACGACTAGCGCAGACAATATGCCTTGACGACTAGAGAATTGCAGTCTGCAGTCCGCGCTGCCTGATGTATCTTTGGATGTTTGGGTACACTACGTTATAGTACCACATTATGGACGCAAGAGGTCAGCCCTAAGCAGGGGAAGGAAACGATCGTCGTCCCGCTTCTGAAGGCCGAAATGTATCCCCTGTGGTCAGAGAACTATAGTCCAGAATTTGTATTGTGCTTTTTAGGAAAATTACTGGAGACGACGGTTAACAACCAGTTCACATGGTGTCCCGAAAAAAACGGCCTACTGACCGCACAGCTGTGTTGGTATCGAAAGCACCAATTTACTACTAATCACCTGCCAACCTCAGATTCTGGAGAACGCAGATTATCAAACGTTGTTCTGCTGCACTATTACCCCGAAATCAATTTTTCGGTCTTAACTTTCAACAATTACTTAACGTGGAATGCGCCTGTGAGTACTGGCTGAGAGGTGGAAACCCTCGTTAAATGCCATTAGCTACATCTTCCACATGACCTGGGAAACCGATGGACACATTTTATTGAGCGTGTACACCGCACTAATTTATCCAAAATATATTATGGATGAGAGGTGTGCTCTTCCCCCAAGAGGTCGTTCTTGTAAAAGCTAGACCCTGTTCACAATGGTGGGGTCCGCTATGCCACGGGGGCATTCCGCACTAGCCCGGCACAAAGTTTGTATGGTGAGGCAGAAAAGACCTCATTTCATCTCCAACGTCAACTACTATTGCTGAGATGTGTGGCACATAAACTACTCCAGAATCACATAAACTACGTGTTGATTATAAACAATATACTTACGAGAATATAAAGATTTAAGACCATCGTTCTACGTGGACCCGGCCAGCCATCTATGCGCTCGGAATAGCCCGGTGCTACAACCTATATCACTGGTGGTCGAAGCGCACGTTCTCTATGAACTGCCTCCTTGGCTGAAGTGCTTCACACTGGATGTAATCAGTAGAAGTATGAAATTGTCCCACTCAACTAAATTGAAATTAGTGTTGAAGCTTTTTATATCAGCGTTGAAAGACTATGTTGAGGAAGAAACAATTATCTACATTGATGGGTGGAAGACGGAGAGCGAGTTGCGTTTGCTATCGAGGACACATATCACTTCTGGACATTGCCCAAGGCTGCTAGTGTGTACATCGCCAAACTCTGTGCGATGTAGCAAAGTCTTTGTTTCCGTTATTGGAAGAGATAATGGCACTATGTCATGCGTTAGACAGACTTGACGCAGTAGTAAGACACGCTGGAGATGCAATTGGCATACGACCTGACGACTCAAAAGTTAACTGCCATAACCACTATTATTAATGCATGGCAGCAGGTGCAGAATGAAGGACATAGGATTTCTACCGAGAAACAGAACGTTCGTAAAAAGCAAGTGACAGGTTATCACAGTCGTTGGAAAAGTTTGCATCATCAGACTGCAAATTAGGCACGAAACGTAACGTCTTTTTACACTCCTACAAGGACAAAGTCTACCCACCTACACTTGTAGTAAAGTACTTAAAGTAAACTTGAAGACTGTACTGCCCTTGCAGAACTCAGCCAAGACACAGAGTAAAAGGTAACCTGAAAGAATATCTCGGACGTTAACGGTAAGAAATATACAAAAATCGGTCCTTCGTAAAAGCAGCAAGATTACTGTATTGACTCTGACAAAATTAATTTGCGTCCAAGTGTATACGAATTTCTAATTTCAATGAGTAAGTAGAATGTAGGTGAGAACCGAACATATAACTGAGCAACACTACTGATCGACGTCGTTGGGCTGAAGGGCATAATTGCCAAACCATCAAAAGATAAAAACCCGTCACGTGTTATCTAAGAAAACAGTTTAATGTGGTGTGTTACGTGAGATATTGCTCATTATGAAGATACGAATAGTTGTAATAATATAGTGTGAAAGGTAGGCCTTATATAGCTTAGTGTTTTAGCTCAGTATATAAGAATTATATATTAGTAATTTAAAACATTTCATATGTTTACAAGAAATACGCGTATATATGCTACTAAGCAGGACAGAGGCAAACAATTGTAGGTAAAAAATGTAGTCTTCTTGTCCTCACCGAAGCGTCCATTACGGAAATAGATAATATCTCCAACTAACTTCAAGTGTTATTTTATAGGTTACCTCTCTAAATACCTCTTTTTTACTTGCATTTTTGCTTCTCAAATGCAATGAATTATGATTAACAAAATATCTCTATTTTTGTATATCAAGACAGTGATATACAGCTATTTATTGCAATTTGTAAAAGAGAAGGCGATATCTAAATTGAAAACTAGGGAGGGAATAGGTCAGGAAAAAATATTGGATTGCTTGGATTCACGGAGAAAAGTGAAAGGCAAGGCATGAATAGATGTAGTTACGTTTATTCATTAATATAAAGGAGAATATTCATTAATATATATTCTGTTTTTTAATTAGAATAAACAGGAGAATATAAAGGCACATAAGCAAAGCATTCATTATTATAATTATAAAAAATAGAGTAGTTAAAGATGTATTTGTAACTATTCAATCTGATACAGATAATAATTTAAAAAGAATGCAAAAATTTTCAAAACTCAGAAATCCGGCAAAAAATTAATGGGAATTAGCAAAACTAAAAAAATGAAATTAATTATAAAACCGGGTACAATTTTAAAAACGAAATATATATATTTTGCCTGATTGTAAATTTGTGAATATAAACCTAGAGTGAAATCGTTGTACAGGATCTAATTTTATTTTAGATTTGGGAAAGATTTTTTTGATATTTAAAAATAATATAATATATTATAAATATAAGTTATAAAATAGTCAATATTAATAATATATTTCGCAGTATTACTAGTCCATAGGAAAGATGGTTAAATAATAAAATAGGACAAAAATTACAAAAATAAATTAACAACAACAATGAAGAGTAAGGATTTTAACCTATGAAACATAACTGAATAGAGGAAGGGTTGAAAAGATTGCAGTAAATAAAATGCATCTTAAATGGGGTTGACTATTGGCTGGTAAGTAGAAGACAAAATAACATTCGCGATTTTATGTTATTATCAAATTACATTGGAATCAAATTTATTTCTGAATTCTGTTCGGCTTCCGTTTTCTGCTGAGTTCACTTACTTCGACGTCCAGATCTGCTGTCAATACTGTCTGTCCCATTCTGATTTACAGTGCTGGCAAAAGTACAAGTTAAACGCAATAAAACTAACATTTCCCTTTTTCCCTTTCCCTCTCCAACACCAGTACGTAGGAAACAATGAAATCCGTTTTTCTTCTTGTGATAAACGGTAATACAGTAAAGTAATTACATATCAATTTGTGTATAACAATTTAATTATTAAATGTTCATTACTTTAGGAACATAATGACAGATAAACGTGTTTCTACTAAAGTAAGACAATTATAAGCAGTTAAAAACTTTTAATATTAGTACCTTTGTACTCATTTCCGAAAAGATGTCATTACTAAAACTACAACTACCACGTAGAAAAGAATAGTTTTTCTAAAGGACAACTACATTAACTAAATTTTCAAGTAGGGGACAATGTTTTCTAGGTACACTCATTAATCAATCATACTTTTCTCAAATTTATGAAAACAAAAATTACTTTTACAATACCTTTAGATTTAAAAACTCTTAACACGATAAAAGTTACCGTATCAAAGACTTGGAACTAGGTATTAGAACAAGCACATCTTCTGTTACTCCTTTCTTACATGACAGTGAAATCCAAATCTAGTCTCCAATGGAACACAAACTTTTTGTTCTTTGAATAAGTAAGCGTACTATAGATATAGGTCAAATAATTTTAATGATTATGCAGTTTTTCAGACAAAAAATTCAAAATTACAGATGTGATTTAGTAAGGAAGGAAAACTAATTATATAACTCCACATCTGTTGTATCTTTTCTGCGTGTAACACAAACAAATGTGCCAATGCAAATAATTGATAGCTAGGGACGACTGCAGTTATGCATGTTGTGCGAGCTTCTCAAAACTAGCAGTCCCCTAACTACGTAAAATGTATTTTGAAAATAACATTTACAGATTTTATATTACCTCAATGTGAGAAGCTAACGAGTTTTCCCCTTAAATAGTGCTGTCACCTGTTTCTTCTTCATTATCTCTCATCTAGAATTCTGGAATTCTATCATCGCTCTTATTTTTTGTATATTCCACTCAAATGTCGTTGCAATTAGTTTGGAGGTAGTGTTGTTATATAATTCTAGGTATTTCTTACTTGTCTGTAATTATTTTTAACATTTAGACTGTTGTAATTTGTATCGTGCATGACAATACAAAACAAGTTAGTTAATATTTTTCGACTACTCTTAAACTACTGCTACAACAGCAACACCCCCTCCTCCTACTACTCCTACTACTACTACTACTATTACTACTACTACTACTACTAGTCATACTACTACTACTACTACTACTACTACTACTACTACTACTACTACTACTACTACTACTACTACTGCTACGATTGTTACTACTACTACTACTACTACTACTACTACTACTACTACTACTACTACTACTACTACTGCTGCTACTACTAATACAGTAGTTACAGTTGCATATGCTAATACGTTAACATTGCTAATACCTTTTAACTTTGTGAAAACTTCGATCTTCGCTTCAGCATTTCTATAAAAGATTTAGAGAAATCATTGTAAAATTTTGTATTTTGTATTTTTGTCTAAATTTATAATCTTTGTTTTGCTCTGGATCAAAACTTTCTTAATATTCTTCCTTTTACTTTTAATATTTATCTGTGTAAAAGAGTCTCGAGCATGCACAAGCGGTATATCTAAAGCTGCCGTTAGCTGCTTCTTTTCCACCACAGTTTCCCGTATACTCTCTATATTCCCATTACCCAATTATGCGGTTTCTTTTCTCTACCAGATCGTCCACTTCATCTTTTGAGGCTCCTACTTCTGTTCTTCTCTCCAAAAACTGCAATTCGTAACAATTGACACCCATCTATTATTATCTTCAGCTCCTCTCATGTACCGGTGCCACGTTTATCTTTTCTCTTCAGTACTCCTAAGCATAGTTTTTCTTTTTATTTCTTATTCTCGTTTCTTCCATATTAATCCAGTTTATTCTTCAGACTCTACACCTCTGCCCTAGTACTCTATTTCTATTGCTGCTATTGTCTCTAATACTTTTTGTTTATGGCTCAGTTTTTGCTTTGCATATCGTTATACCTTACGCCATAGTATTGAGTATCAGTGCTTTGGTGATACTTGTAATTATCACTGTTAACGACTTCCAGGTTCAACACGTCCCCTCCTGCCACCGTCACATATGCAGGTTTATAAAAAAATGTATTTCTAGCCAATCATTTGTAATTTTTTTTTTGAATTTACATAACTGAGATATGTAAATTTGAATAAAACTGAGATATTCCCCATCTCGTGGGTAAACCACTTTACCATCCGTAAAAACAAGACTGATAAAGTGGGCATCTCATTTTGATATTTTCATTCCTCCACATTTCTTTTTCCAAGATGTAAATGTTTGTTCTGCAAAGACCTTGAAAGAAAGTGTGTGTTGTGGAGCAACCCTATAGAACACCGTTTTAACTATATTAGTGTTCTAATAACATTTTACTTTGTTAAATAAGAAACAATATTTAGTTTTTAGAGTTTACTTGGCAGCTGCATTACAGATGAGTCACGTGTTATTATAAAGTTCATTTTGATTTTGTATGTTACTAACAAATATTTCTTATGTAAATGTTTCATACATATGTATAAATATATATGCATACCCTATACAGCACTATAAAAGTGCTGTATTCTCATTTCTATTAAATAATTTTTATTTTCATGTTAATTTGTACTACCGATATTCCCAATATTTATTATATGTTATTTGCATTTTTAAATGTAATGTTTAATTATTCTTACAAACATAATGGCTCCCTTTCCTACTACTACAGTGGTTCAGAAGATAGGCTGCACTAGATGCCTGCGTTAGGCAATCTGCGTACAAGCAACGTTGAGTGCTAGCACTAAGCTTCAACCTTCGTATATTTTTCCACGGTACTCACTTTCAGAGACTGAGTTGAAATTGGAACTGAAAAAAGAACTATGCGTATCAATGTGCCTGGAAATTAAACCCGAGATCTCTAGACTAGTAGCCGGACGACATACCACAGGTGTACTAAGCCCTATTAATTTAATTTCTTATACATTTTAATTATAATCAGTGTAAATTAAAAACCTCAATTATCGTATTGTAACGAGAATTGTATCGAACCGCGTAGAACCGCGAGAGATTCCTTCCACTCGTCCCACCGAAATATTCAAGTTTGTTCTAGATTCCTCAAGAGGCCACTTGAAATACGTACTAGCGTCAGCACTAAGTGGCATGCACATTGAGGATGGAAGATTTCTACATCTTCCATGCGTGCACATCCACTACAAAAAGCCATAGCAGCCGGCCTGTGAGTTCAGTTGTGTTGAACGATTTCTTTAGTGCGGAACGAGTGTTGTAGAAACGGTTGTGTTATAATTAGTGCGGAATCCTTTATAGTTGACATTATTATTGCGTGTGAACAAATTTTACTTGAATTGCTGTAAGAGACTATTTTGTTGATTACAAATTATTAATTCTGGTAATTAAAGCTGGTTATTAGTGATTTCACTGATGTCTTGTATTTTGTTTTTAACTGTACCATACGACGATCAAGGAGACTGTCGTAACAATATTTTTGTTACGTGGATAAGCAACTAAATAAACCTTTGCAATACAGTATATATATTGAAGTAAATTTATATTGATCAAATATTGATGAAAAAATTTGATTTTTACTACAAAGTAATTAACTACAGAAAAATATCCATACTTTCTTGGATACTATCGTTAGTAAGCCTACATTCTGGAAACTAGATCATCCAAACTTCGCAGTATCTTTTATCCAACTGGTAAAAATATCTGATACCAAAACAAAACTTATTTTACGTCTTTCAACCACCAATATTTGTTGCTATTTTTATATGTAAAAATCTGTAGACAGTATACTAAAGACTCTTATATGTTTTTAAAATTAGGTAGACACTTTGGACTGCAGTAGTTTGTTATCTTATTATTTTTATAGGGCGGAGTGTTGGAGACTAGTTGTTTGCACGCCCTCGTGTAAGAAACTCGGTTAGTGTTTCCGCGGTAATATTTTATCCAGAGAATTTACTTCGTTCCCCCAAGTGACGATTTTATTGTTGTGTCCGACCCAGTCAGTGGAAAACAGCGCTTTACTATTACGTGGCATTAATTTATGATATTTTTCACACCACGATATTACTTGTTCAACAGTTATACATTTCTGAATGAAATATGACGAAATTCGTTCGGTCAAGTATAGAAGATTATGTATGTTTGACTGAACAATAAACATAATGATAACAACAAAACAAAGATTGCCTAAAAGACATGTAATTGCAGACACATTAAAAGGAATTCAATTTGAAAAGAAGATACACTGAGTGCAGTAATAATAAAAAACAGGCATATAGTGTAGAAACAGTAATAGAATGAAAAGCTACTGACAGGGTATCAATGTAGGCATATCACACTGCATTTTCAGAACCACCCTCTACTTTCGATAAAAAACTCTGGGTAGTCACTTGATATTTTTTTAGGAAACACAGAGTAACAATTAATAACCGTTATTTTTATGTACAGTAGGCTACAATGTACAATTGGGCCTACTTATTGTGCAGCAAGCCCATCATTAAAACAATAATATCACAGGCCAAATAAAATACTATCTGCTTTAACACCGATTTATATTTTACTATTAGTTAGACAACGTTTCCCATGATAGTATCTTCAAGAACTATTACAACCAGCTAATGTTATATGGTTTTGTGGGAATTTCGAAATTTGCCATGATTACGATCATGGCAACGACGATGATGACCATGATATTGATGATGACGTTTCATAAAAACCTATAAAGACGTATAGGCAGATGCAACTGTGTGTTAAGAGTGAGAATTAATCTATATAGGACAAAATTTGATAATGACGATGACGTCTTGATCGTGGTGGTGTCGGTGATGATGATAATGATTATGACTATTTAAGAAATGTATGGGTAATTTATTTTTAATGAGTCACAACGTATAGTCTATGTATGTTTGTATCTTAAACTATGTGCGATAATACTTTATGATAATGATGATGATTACTGCAACGCTTATGAATATTGTTATGACGTTCTCGTAGATTACAGTGGAAACAAAATACACACACCAAAGGAATCACTAATTACCAGCTTTACAATTAAAAAGTGTTATCACCAATAACAATTTGAAATCAACAAGATACTCTCATAAGGTAATTCCAACTACATTTGTCCACACGCAATAATGTCAACTAAAGAGAGTTCTGCACTAATTATAACACAATAATCACTTTCACAACAACCACTTGATCTGCATTTGATAAAATTAACTTAGAAAGCCAGATGCTATTGCTGAAATAGGTAGCGCCGGTATTCCAGAGTAATCCACAATTTGTGTCGTTAACAAGCACTCGAAAAGTCTAGATCATACTTTAGTGCGGCCTCGACAGAAACACGCACCTGCTCGGCTAGTAGAGAAACGGGTGGAAGGACGCTCTCACCTTTTCGAGAGTGCTCTATCGTTACAATATGCGGTATATAAACGGTAGGGTACAGATTGTATGAATAATGTACTAAGATGCATAAGTAAATCATAGTAATGACAAAGAGAAAAACCTTGTTGAATACCTTACGGTGTGAAAACTAATAATCTGGGACAAGTATATAACATGATGTGACGTTATAAAGTGTGATATCTCTGTGTTTACATTGTTAAACGCTCTAAACAATTAGTGTACGTTAAGCCAGTAAAGACTTGAAAACTAGACGCACGCAAAACCTTATCAAAAATGTGTGAAATTCGGTGATTACGGAGTAACAAAAACACTCTCTTGAAGTGCAAAATATCGCGGAACAAACAAAAGTATTGTATTTGCCATGAGTGGCTTACAGACCATGAAACTCGCCAATATAGGCAAATAATTTTTCATATTGTAAAACTGACGTCAAGCCTGATGTAATAATCCTTGACAGGTTTGAAACTGCTTAATCAATCTTCGACAGATACGGAATGCCTGAATGACTGGTCTATTTATACATAAAGTCGGGTAAAACATGCTCAATATTTAAAATCAGATCGTCAGTGGTGAACTTGTGTTTCGCAGCTCTGGAGCGCGTGCTGTCCAAACTTCTGACAATGCTGGACAATACGCGAGCGCACACGAACTCTCATCATTTGGGAGAACCACCGTGGGTACACACACCACGAGAGAGTGCTCGACGGGATCAGATAATGGTAAACTAAGTTATTTAAATATAAAAGAAGACAGTAGAAAAGAGAGAAAATAATAACACAGAGACAGTAATAAATAATCTAAGAAGAGTATAAATTTGTAGATAGTTTGTATAAAATGTAAATAATAAAATCGGTATAGCAATTTTATTCTAAAATAGAAAGTAAGAAATTTAATATAATAACTTATGTGAGAACTCTAGGAATTTGAATTCTTGTTGTTAATAGAATGATATTCTTTAAAAAATATTTTTATCGGAGTTTCAAATTATTAGTTAACTTATAAATTAGTTGAATCATAGACAGTGACTTCTTAATATCTTTCAAGCATCCAAAGTAAAATAAATTTTACTTCTTTTGTAACTTAATATTAGGTGTAAATTAATATAAGATTAAATATAAGAGTAAATTATTAATGTGATGATTATTGTGTATTATGATAATAAATGTGCACTTGTGAGAAAGAGCATATAGGCTACCTTTAAATGTTCTACTTTGTATAATTTTAATTGTTTTCATATTCATCTAATTCCTCTTATGTATTCTCTCCTGGCTATAATATAAGTCTGTATATGTAACTTAGTGTTTGAACGTAACTCATTGAACCTGAAATCCGACGGATTGTTTGGGTACGTAAACGTTCAACACACGAACCTCTCACACAAAAAACATATATTTTATTGCAATATATTTTGAATAGGTAAAACGTAAAAAATTTAGATTTGAAAAGACGGAAAGTGACTATGCAACGTCATAACAAATACGGGTATAATAAAAAAAAATTTATTTGTCAATGACGTGAATTTTTGACATGATATAGCAAAGTTTAATATTGTATTTACTAGTCTCTGAAGTGGTGTATTACTGAGGCGTGGGAATTGTGCGCTGTTAAAGCAAAAGGATTATTTGAACAGCCTTTAATTGAATATTTGTGTTGGCTTAAACAGAATTAATTTTTCAGTCCGTCAGAGCTACCCGTCTATTAAATCCTCTCAATTCTTGAGGATTAGTAACAAAGTTAGTTGTCACTGAATTCAAACTATTCTTGCGTTCCTTAAACCAAATTAAAAAAGTTCAAGATTGTATATACATATACATAAATTGTATATACAGACGTCTTTACGCATATGTACTATTGTTTTCCAAACATATTTTTTTATTATTAAGTGTATTAAGAAAATATATGATTATAACTTCATAATTTTAAGCTTAATTCAATCAGCTTAGTTACGTAGTTTAATTAAGGTATTACTTTTAACATTCAAAAAATTATTACCAGCGTATAAAACACAAACGATAAGAAAAGTAAATTAATAAATAATTGAGCAAAAACCTTATAACTTATAAACTACGCCACCTTGAAGAAAAAATATATTATCAATATTACAATAATATTTTATAATAAGTAAAGTTATGTAGGTATAGTATAGAGCACAAGCTCTATGCAGGAATGAAGAAGAAGAAACTAATTAAAACAAAACTACAATACAAGTGTAACAGTAATTAAGTGAAAGAGGTCCTTAAAATTAAGATCGAGTACATATAAAATATAAAAACTAAATAAATGACAGCCAGAAAGTAAAATCTGCATTAAACAGAAAAGACAATTCCTTTATTATTCACAACAGCAAAGCCCTTAGGAACTCATCAGCAGAAGACTACGCGCCGGAGGGATCACTATCTGCCTCCTGTGTTACATCACCATGTCAATCACACCAACTGATCAACATACCTGAGGTCTGCTTTTTTCTTCCTTCTTCCTCCTTCCATAAGGAAGTTTCCTCTTATAACCACGAGGTAATTTTGATTGAGGAAACGTAGCTATTACGTAATACATCGTATCGTATACAGAATTAAGGGCACAAACGGAAGGTTGTTTCAAAGGTATTTGCGAAACCAAAACACAATCTTGTTAATCTTAAATTCTTAATTAAATAAAGAGGTACAGGTAGTCACTAACTCAATGAGATGACGGATTGGCCATAGCACTAAGCACACTTTTCGGGTTTGCATTCCTAGGGGGAAAAACGTCTTTTCAGTGACTTTCATTGACAGCTAATTACATTTACATAAAGGCGGTAATGTGCAACAACTGTAGGACGACTCGAACTGTATTAATAATTATAATAAACAATGGAAACAGCGGTATCGCGATTTAAATTGTGAGTGAGCGGGTGAGATATACGATATGCCTGTACACATACCCTCTTAATCTTAACGACACAAGAATTCTTTATTAGCAGTTATGTTCGAAACAGTATAGCTTAGGAATGTGAAGAAACAGCAGCTGTGTATTCGGAATAATTCGATAAAGAATAATGAAATTTTTAAATAATAATGGCTAATTTTTGATTAAACTGTCTGCTTTCTTGGTTATGAAATACTAAGTAGTATGTTGTGATATTGTATCAACGAATAAAAGAAATACAGAAGAAACATTATTCGTACTTTCGTCAAGACTGATAGAAGAATATCCTCAATCTGCCATCTTCTCCTTTGGTAAGGGATATTCCCTGGAGTGCGTGTGATACCACTAGTCCTGTATGCTTTGTACGTTTTGCATATCCTCATTTTACGGGCTTTGCATTTCTTTTGCCAGACATAATACCATAGCTAATGTAGGATGTACCATACCCTTTTCTATACTAGTATGGTAGTATGGTTGAATTCTTTGCATATCTAGCTTTTCTGTTTTTTCTGTTTCATTTATCACTTCCTTAGCATTTACTCTTCTTTTACAGCTCTTCTTTTACAGTCTTTACAGACTTTTACATAGTATTCACCACATTCTCAGATGTACACATATGAAATAAACCAGTTCGAATTCTATTATACCACATTAACCAGCTTACGTAGATTAAAATAACATTTAATTAATAAAATAGTTTACTTCTGTAAATGTATTTTGGTACATTAACCAGTCGAAGAGATCTAACATTGTATTTTTAAAAAACTAAAGCTTACAAAAAAGCCAGACGCAGTATATCATAGTCAAGAATTTCAATATAACGTTATGTAGTTTGAAACATGGAAATTAGGCTGTCAATAAATTTATTTTTGAAAAATGTATTTAATATATTTTACATCAGAGTTTGTGTTTTGAAGTGAGTGAAAAGCTATTAGGCAGATAAGATTGTTAATTAAATTTTCTTTATTGATACTTAAGAGTTTATAAACCCTGCATTATCATATTGAATCATTATATATCAAACTATATTAAACTTATTTAATAGATTTAATCAGCAATTTAATAGGTTTGCAATATAAAAAAATCTTATAATGTAAGTATATGTAAGAAAGAAATTAAACGCCGAAAAATTTAAAACAGAATAAATAGAAATAAACATAATAACTACTTTATCGGATTACATTATATTTTAATGTATTATCCTGTATGATACTTTCTTATCAGTATCAAACTGAATGAAATAGCCGTTTATTACACATCTTAAATTTAAGATTAATTAATTTAATTACCACGTGTTTGAATGTTTTTCAAAATACGTTTAAGGGATTTCATTTTAGAACTTGTACAGAAATTATACTAAAACATCCTTAGTAGAATTTACAATCTGCACATTCTGAGGAATGTAGTGTACTGTATGCTTCTTTTTTAACCTAAAATTTATTAAAGTATTTGTGTAGATGTTTAAATTCTGTCTTAATTATTATGTAATAAAGGAGAAGAAAGTAACAATTTTTTTTAAAAACGTAATGAAAAACCCTCAATTACAAGGATTCATGAGTATATTATTGTTAGTGTTTTAAAATGTAAAATGTCAGTTTTACATTCGCCACTTTGTTTTAATTTATTATATCGTTTTAATTACATTTTTACTTCAAATCGTACTGCCTAATTATATGATTTACATGTGAGAGTAAAAACGTTTGTCTGGTACAATTCTTGTCAGTGTCAACAACCACAGTTAGCAGTAAGATTATAGTATGACTGTAACAAGAAATGTTTGCGATGTTGATTACTGCAGCATGAGCACTTGATGTGAGTTACGTAGTACGTACATAAGCAACTGCAACGTTGATTAAATTTGTGATGGCGTTCTCCAAGGTCTTTTACCAACAATTTTATATGTGTTGACATATTTTGTTTACAAAAATCTGATTGTAGCTTTCATTAAAACTCATAAAGCATATAAGAAATAGTATGATGTTCTTAAGAAGGTTTGGATAATAATTACAAGTGCAAATTAATTCCAGATACAACTCACTGGAGGGGTCGTAAGTAATTTATAATAAACTACTTAAAATCAAAAATCCTATTTAAAAGGGGTTGTGTATAATCAAGTATTACACATTTTTGAAATTTTATAAAACCCTTTCTGTTTGGGAGCCTGTTTGTAGTCACAGGCTAGTTAGAAATCAGTGACATAGGTACAAACATAGACACATCAAATGCTACAAATTTTCATTGAGTTATACATAGACATCCAATGGTAATTAGATACAGGAATGTAATCTAAAATATTTAATTAATAAAGTTGTGTTAGTAGTTAAATCGCAACCAGAAATTTCACTGTTGCACACCACTATAGAAAAAAATTTCCGATTAGCGCTTTCATGCTTCACAGCTTACCATCTGAACGGAAATATGGTGATAATGAGCTGTGAATCTGGAAAGCACTAATTAGGATTTTTTTTTCTGTTTCGGTGAGCAACAAAGTAATTTCTGTTTGTAATCTATAATTTATTTTTATTTATTTTATTGATTATATATTTTTACGGAATTTGAAAATACAATTTAAAATTTAAAATTACGAACATCCGTGACAATGTCATATATGTCTAGAATAATTAAAAACTCCACTTTTCTAATGGCTAAAATGTGGGGGTTCTATACTTCTAGCTCCCTCCAAAAAATTACAACTATATTTATACGCCCTTTTATTGTGTATTCCATTTGACTATAAATATTATCAGTTGCAACAGAGTCTAAATCTGAAGAACTATGAATATGTTATGGAATTTATAAACAAAGAAAGAGATTCAGAACTGGAAGAATATTTAAGAACGTCAATTTAAGTGCACGTATTAAAATTCGTCTGAGACTCTTTTCGTAAAACGTTTGAATAAATAGTCGGTAGTTGCAGGAAAACCTAATTACTATTTAAATACCACAAAATTATTATCTGATTAGTTTTAGTCATTCATCCTCTTGAAAACAAAAGATAAAATACGATTACATTGAAACGTATTATATTTTTATTGAGAAACATCGCACAAAAAATGATAAAATTGCTTTTTAAATTTTATAGTTCATTGTTATTGACAATACTGTTTCCGTTTAGCCGACGCAATTTTATTTTCCTTAACACTAAACATTTCTTTGGATCTTTAAACAGTGATGAGTCGTCCTCATTGGCTCGTGTGAGACTAAGCGCAGCGATGTATAACACGTGTTCACAAGGTTAACAACAATCCCAAAATTTAGAACAAAGTAGTTCCCATTTAAAAAAATAAAAATTACAGTTATCTATATAAATTAAATCAAAATACGTAAACCCATATAGTAAAATATTATTTTACCATCATTACAACACATGGTTATTATAATCAAGTTATGTGTTGTCGTATTATAACAGTTTTCAAAATTCCAGCACATCATAACTATCACCTTTGTTAAACTGTGATGTACAATAAGCCGAATAAGTAGTTAGTTTTAACAAAATATGATGCTTTATTGACACGGAGAATTTTGAATTTAAATACGGAAACCTCAGTAAACTATTTGTGGATAAAAATTTAAAACGTGAAAACGTATGAACACTGAAACAAAGGTCAAAAAAACGACATCAGAAATATATGTTGGTTTGTCTTGTAATTGTCTAGTAACAAACCGTTTAAAGGAACATGTTAGCGGTTCTGGTCATCTATTGCATATCACAGAATTAACACAAGAATAGGCGTGTGTCCTTCGACAGTAGGCATATGAAAGAGTCGAAAAATATTATCGTTTAGCAAAATAATTATGTTAATCCTAATAAAAAAACTTACACTAAATAAACGATTTTATTTATAATCTTAATATTTCTACAAGCATAAGGAATATAAAATTAACCCGATCACACATTTTTGTGAGCGTGTACTTGTATGAATTTTCTTATAATATTTTCATGCAGTATTTTCTGGCAACACGATTTGGCCAGAAGCGATAGCAATAAACTGTAACTGCCTGAATCGGATTTTGGCCGTAAATAACAAATTTAAGAAGGAAATAATGTCAGGACACGAGCGTAGAAACGTTATTGAATCTCAGCCGTTCCTTATTGATTTCGTTATTGAACACGTACAAACTTTGTGTGTGTGTGTGTGTGTGTGTGTGTGTGTGTGTTTGTGTGAACATATAAGAAATGTGTGTAGTTAACGGCTGTTAGAAGGTCATTAGTATACACAAATACTAAATGTTTTTTTAAAACACTTAAAAACTGAATCAAAATGCAAATAATAAATTTTTAACAAAACTTCTACTATCCATTCAATTATATTAAAAGTTTAAAACATTTAATAAACCAAAATGGATACAATTCATTCTAAATATATAGACTGAAAAAAATTTTATTTGGAAGAAATGATAATAAAGGAAAATAATAATTCAACTACAAGAACAAATTTAGAAACGTCCATAATGTATAAACGTCCATAGTGTAGAAACTCATAATTGAAAATGTACAAAATGAAAACAAAATTTTATTTTTGATGTAAAATAAAAATGATTTTTTTTAAATAAACGAGCAAGTAATAATTACATACATTAGTTTAACTAATAAGAAAGGTTATACATATTCAGTAGTAGGCCTACTAGACAAATCATTACATAATGCAAAAATATATACTTTATTAAAATACAACCTACATTTGAGACACACAATTTGGAATCAACTTACTGAAGAATTAGTTATAAAGTAATAATTCTTAATCAATATATTAAAGCATTTAAAATAAATAACTTAAGAACAACTCGAAGCTTTTAAAATGGAAAAATTAAAAAACAAATATAATAAAGATAAACAATTAATAGTACTACGCTGAGGAAATAAATACGCGTAGTACTGCATCGCTAATTGCCTACGTGACTCGTGGTACGCCTGAGCGCGCAAGGCTGTTACAGACGTTTCCAGATCATTCTATGTGGAAAAATTACTTAACGTCACTATCAGACGTATTTCGACTGCCATATCGGCATCTTGGCCCACTAGATCACTACATTACAAGGCGGTGGAGGTATAAATAAGTACTAGATTTCCA
The DNA here is from genome assembly GCA_034769895.1 of Magicicada septendecula. Classification (NCBI taxonomy): domain Eukaryota; kingdom Metazoa; phylum Arthropoda; class Insecta; order Hemiptera; family Cicadidae; genus Magicicada; species Magicicada septendecula. The sequence goes on from CM068369.1 coordinate 149,559,686, forward strand.
ACAGTTACACCCGACAAGTTAATCAGCGCGGTTCGCATTGAGTGTTGCGGTGTTTATTGTGTTAGTTACTGTAAAATTAATAAAATGCTTTATTGTTGGGAAATATAACTTGAATTATTGTGTAAGAATACTTTGTTAATTTAAACAGTTGATTGAATCTAAATACAGTTTGTAATTAGTGACTTCAAGCTGTCAGTTATTCTGTTTCCATTGTACCCACGACGATGCAGTGTGACCGTCGTTAACAGTGTTGTTAGAAGTGTAACAGAACTTTTAACAGTGTATTTCAACACCACCCTCTCTACCCTCGGGGATCTTTCCAAGCCGCAAAGCGACAGAGTGTGAAACAAACAAACAGATCTTGGCCGAAAGATACCCGACAACTTTTCCGGGTAAGAACAACATTTGGTTACATTAATTAATTGTAGTACATAAGTACATAGATTATCTCCCTAACACAGTAAGCGGTAAATTCACAGAGTTTATACAGACAGACAGAAAGGTGTGTGTGTGTGTGTGTGTGTGTGTTAATGAGTATGTGCGTGTGATCACGCGCGTGAGAGATAGGGAGAACGAGAGGAGAGAGAGAGGGGGCTGTTTGTATTCAGCACTGTGGGAAATCCACTCTGCACCATAATCTACCCCCCCCACACACACACACACACACACACATACCGGAGTACAGTGCCAAAGTGAAGTATGGATCAGCTGACTGTGACATCACAACATGTAATTTGATGATAACGTCATGGGTTGTGACGTCACGATCAGTTAACGTCAGTTAACCTTGACGGACCCAGTATTCCCCCACCATAGAACTGAATAAATATTTTTATATTGAATATTTCTTTTTACTTTAACAACGTATATAGTTTTTTCCGGAATACATCAAACCACATCTGCAATTTCTGTTCCGGCAAGTGAACGAGATAATTTTATACAATTATAAAACTAATTAAACGCCCATTAAATATATACTTTATAGTTTCTATTTTTACTGACAATATTGTACATGGTGTAACAGGTTTCTTCATGAACAATGGATTCAACAATTGCTTTACACTTTTAATCAACCACATAGGTAAGAATATACGGTGACAATGCCGGATTTAAGCACTGGATACATAGACTAGAGCCTAGGGGTCCACAGCACAAACAAAATGAAAACAACAGTCGACTTCCATAAATCTTATTTAGTTGTTCGTGTTTCAGAGACAAGTAAAAGTTATTAGTTGAAAAGGTGGTATTATTAGGGTAGAGTGGGGCAAGAGTGCGCACTAAAATTTTAAATTTAATTTTGTTAACAAATTTAACTAAAAGGTTTAACGAATTATAGTCATTTTGACACAATGTAAAAGTATTAAAATGTTGCAATGGCATATCTCATTTGAACGACTGTGTATTACAGTAAAAAAGTTGTAACAAAATACTCACTTCAAATAGTGAATGGGGTATGATTTATAATGCGAACTTTTGTCCCACCAGTCTGTGCGAACCTTTGTCCCACAGACTACTTTTTTGCTATACATTTGATCAGTGCTGTTATCTATTAATGTAGTTGAATATTATAACTCCTAGTTTTAAAATGATGAATTTGAACTCTTTAAGATGACGTATACCTTAAAGAGAAGTTGAAACATGTTAAAAATAGGCTCCGGACAACAATGTCAGAAGATAGGCTGAACGTTTTACCTCTTATGAACCTAGAGAGTGATATTTTGAAACAGTTGTCTTATGAAGATGTCATAAGTAAATTTGTTAATATTAAGTGTAGGCGAGTGCCAATAAATCAATACAAATTATAATGAAAGTAACATACTACAAACTTTTTATGATGGAGAAAAATTATGTTAAAGCATACTTACAGATTTGTACGTACAATAAAAATATACCGTAATACTTTTATGTTCTCTTTAAAAATATGCTTAATTTGTAATAATTACAATACCATAGTTTTACGTTTCTTTGGAAATCAGTTGTTTTTATTTTTGCCTAACTTTTTATTCTGTTTATTGTCTTTTGATTGTAATAGGCATACAAAAACAAGTGGAATTTTTTATTATGATTTTCATAGATTACAGAATGCTACTGTACCTTGAAACCGTTAAATTGTTTAAGACAGTACTGAAAATTTAAAAAAAGCAGTATATCCCAATTTAATTTGTACACTAAACAATGATTTTATTTACAGTTCTGGAAGATATATTTTCAAAATTTTTCGGAGGAGGTACCCGGACATCTGGTAGTTGGAGGACCCGTAGCACATATTCAGTCTAGGGACCCACAAGCTCAAATCCGGTCCTGGATTGTCCATTGAGATACCTTGAAATCGTTAAATTGTTTAACATATTATTGAAAATTTACGAAGAACGGTGTATCTCAATTTGTACACACTTATAAACGATTTTATTTGCAGTTCTGAAACATATTATTACGACATCACAGAACAATCTACGTGTTTATCGAACGTTCCAGAGAGATCCACAATGTAAGCGTGTGGCGTACGTGCTTGTACGGAATGTACATTTCTAGACGGTGCAAGAATTCACGCGGCCGCCCTCACTGTGTCAAGGGCGAAAGCAATTACGTCATAGTTTGTTTAGAGGTAATACGTAGTATGTGGAATCGTCTAGATTTTCGGCTGGCTGTAAATGCCAGTACTCAACGACGTTCAATTCAGTATAGTGGCGATATATTTTCAGTGCGGTTCGAGTTATTATCGGCGAGATTACTGTGTTTGTTCAAGTGGTTATTAGTGAAGTGTTGCGTTTTATAATCGGGCGGTATAATTGTAATACAACTGTGTTTAATTTTAGTGACATTTTATTGCGTGTGAAAAATTTTTATTTGATTTGTTGTAGTGGACTGTGTTGTTAATTACGAACTGCTTAACTTTAAAAATTAAAGCTGGTGATTAGTGACTTAATTGGTGTCTTGTACTTATTTTGTTTTCACTGTACCTACGACGATCAAGTAGACCGTCGTAACAGTGGTGTCAGAAGTGGGATAGAACGGTTAACAGTGGAAACAGTGGAAACTTTGTACAAGACGAGTGTAATTCGTAATTAATCGGAAAACAATGGATGCAAGTCAGATGATAGAAGCTTTCCAAACGCTGCTGCGGCAGACACAGGAAGAAGCAGAAAGACGACAAAAAGAAGAACGAAGGCAAGAAAGAGAAGAAGCAGAAAAACGACAGGATGGGAAACGCAGACAGGAAAGAGAAGAGGCTGAGGAACGTCAGAAAGCACTAATGCTAGAAACAGAAGAAAGAGAAAAAGAAGAACGTAAGCAGGGGGCAGAGGAACGGAAGCGTGAAACAGAAGACATCAAGGAGTTAATATAGGAGCAAAAGTAGACACAACAACAAACCGCTGTAGAGGTGAGTCTCCTACGAGGTGAGCTTAATAAACAAGTTACTAAAATATCAGAGGTACAAGAATCAATGACACTAAAAACAGCTGAAGTAGAAAAATCCGTCTCCAGTGTTGAAGAATCGATGTCTAATAAAATAGCTGAAGTAGATAATCAGTCACGAATGGGGAAAAAGCTGTGTCAACAAAAATAGAAGACTCAATTACAAATATAAAAGATCCGGTTAAAAAATGAAGAGGTTCCAGCTATATCTACTCGAGAATAGTTGCGTAAGTACTCTGGAACTGGGTAGAAGCTAGGCCTTGACACACGGCACCAGATGCCGTTTGGAGCTGCCTCGATATATGCCGCGTTGTGCGTCACGTAATTGCCTTTCATTTCAGTAATTTTAATAAATTCATTTACTAAAAAATTTCTACCGGTGTTTTATTTTATTACGGTGAATTGCCGAACAGATTATGAGACAAGCATTCTTTAATATATTACCCCTCGATCTTCCTCTTTCTACAAAGTTCCTCCCACAAAATGCCACTCAATATCGCCAATAACATGTTGAGTCTTAGCTTTGAGCTCAGGAAGTGCCTGTGGCCTGTTAACATAACACGATATTTGAAAATCCCATACGAGGAAGTGGCACAATATCAATTGACAACACCTCGTTTGCTAGTTCTGTTTGCCGCTACGTGAGATAATGGGGAAGGAAACTTTTCGCAATACATCAGTATTTTCGAGCACAGTGTGACAGAGTCGCCGTCCTGCTGAAACCATAAGTCTTCCAGATTGATTTTGCCTAAATGGGACCACAGAAACTCCTTTATCATATTACGGTAACATTTGTCAGTCACAGTTAATTCATTTCCTGCCTTATTTTCATTAAATTAAAAACAAATAATTTTCACCTCTACAAACACTAAACAGTAGATTGTTATAGATAAAACGGCTTCTCAAAAATAATTTGGGAGTTTTATTTACCAAAAATCCGACAGCGTTGTTTTCTGACGTACCATTCAATATCATAGTTGTTTTGTAAGTAACTCGTAAATATCGATTAATATTAATTCAAACACTTTTTGCTACAGTCCGTTTCTTGATTCCGTTTTATAACATATACAATATTTATAATGAATTTACCTCAAGATATTTTTTTCCTTATTAGGAACATGTTTCGGAAACCATTGTGTTCCCATCCTCAGCTTTCGTGATTTTGAGTCTGGTGAAGTACTTGTGTGTTGGCTGGTTGTTATTGTGGTTTCCTGTTGGCCTCTAGTACTTTAAATTGGTATTATTGTGTGTGACTGTGGTGTCTGTATTAGTATTTTGTGTATTAATATTAATATGTATTAATGTTAATATGTGTTAATATTAATATCAGTAAACACTCTTTAAAAAAATTACCATTCACTTCTTGGTTTTGAAACTTTTGATTGACTAACTATCGGCGCTTCAAATCGTTTGTTGGCATATTCGAAACAGTTTCGTATAATGTTTTAGTTCTTCATGAAGACCGTACTTAAATCGAATCCTAGGGCTACGTTTATGAGAGTTTATCAACAAAATAATAAAAATCACGAATTACATTAAACTACTTTTTTTATGCTTCTGAATAAGAATAAAAGCTTTCCAGTTGTTCACTTTAGATTGTTCCTGTCAAGGTTTTTTACGGTAGAAGTATTACACCTTTCCGTTACTCGAAAACACTCACTTAATCATTACGATCGAGACTTTAGCATTTTTAACAACTTCATAAAACAGTTGGTTGTTTTATAAATAATGAAATAATTAAATTGCGTGTAATTGTTAAGTTTCCGGGTCTGCAATATCTGGTTTTGTTATCTATTTATGTTACGGTTAATAGTCATAGAGAGTTACACGGGAGAATAACGTACTGTTGTATTGGAAACGAATTACAAGTAGGAAGAATATTAAGTGGGGACTGTTCGCAAACTGCGTGGACAATGCAATGCATTCAAAACAACCAGTAACACAGTGACTGGATAAGTAAATTCGAGAAAGTAGGTTTCATTGTAAAATTAAATCCTCCGACCGTCCTTGTACTAGTCGGTCGTTTATAAACATCGACGTCATGACAGAGAGTGTTTATGTGAGACCGGAAAAATCTAATCGTTTACCGTCGTTTACAAAGTTGACTATTTCCAGAATCGTCATGCAGAGAATTCTTAAAAATGCTGGGCGTTTGAATGTCTATAAGATCCCACTGATTCGTGAAGTTATTAAAAATGCTAAAGTTCAGGTCGCTATGATCAAGTGAGTGTTCTCGAGTGAATGAAAGCTGTAATATTTCACCCTTAAGAAACCTTGACAGGAACATTCTGAAGTAAACAAATGGAAAGATTTTACTTTTACTCAGGCAGCTAAAAATATTGTATTACAATACTTAAATTTTAAAATTTATTTATACACTCACATTAAAGTAACTTTAGAGTTCTATTTAGATACAGTCTCCATGTAAAAACTGAAATATCATGTATCATTATTTCGTATGTATGCAATAAACGAAACATCCACAGGAATATTTTATAAAATTGTTGAGTACTGTCCACAAAGATACATTTTAGGATTTATCAAATTTATTCAGTACACATGACTTATTATATTTGAAATAAGAAATAAATAACTTTATTTAGTTATTTAGTTGTTGGCTGTTTATCCGTATCGACTATTTAGTATGGATACGTCTGTTCAAGTGAATAAGTAATAAAACGCTTTATTTACCATAATGATATTGGCAATTTGCCTTTTAAGTAATAATTTATTCTCTTCCCAAGAAACAGATTCGTTAATTTTGTAACATTTTCTTTAGTTCATACAGCTTTTATATACGTCTGCCTTAGGATATCGAAAACCGTAATTACAGTTAGAATTTAGAGAACTTTATTTATTGCGTGTTTATTACATGGATAACATTTTGTCCATGTGATACAACTGAATACATCAAACAAGTGATGTATCAGGTGTTGCACGAATACATGCATGTAATTAATTTACGTCGCATACAATATGTCTAGTACATGAAGAAGTGTGATAATGTGGCTATGTATAATTATGCAAAGTAATTAATAATTTATATTACACAAAAACACACGTAGAATTGTATTGTACGTAAATTGTGAACGATATATGTACATCGGGAAAAGTTTAGTGTGGTCGGTAAATTAACTAGACACAATTTTAAATGTTTGTATATTTCAAACTTCTATCGAAATGTAGTCAGAAAGTGTTCATTAATAAAATATCGGTATGGAGAACCATACATGACTTCCATGTTCTAAGATTTATATTTAAAATCATATTCGAAATGAAATATTTCCATAGAAACTACTTCTTTCTACTTATTGCTTCAGCCTTAACCACAGTACTGCGGTCACTAACGTATACCACCTCACGTTTCCGCACTCGATTTTCACTGATGATGGCAGTCGATGGCACTGCTGAAACGCCTGGTTTTACAGAAAAAATTTGACTACGGCTAAACAGCCCGGGGAGGAATTTTATCAAAAAAACTACTTCTTTTTTGCCGATAACGTAGTACACATATAAAAAATTCTCCCCTCCCTTTTCAACTATAATTTTCATTAATAGAAAATTAACCCCACCCTGTTCACCTAACCTCTTCATTTACAGATATTTTATCTACGTTTCTACAGTGGATTATTATGAGCTTCTTATCAGGATACTTTATTTATCAAAATTAAGTACTTCACTCATGTTAAAACATAAAACGTTGCAGGTAAACTACAACTTTCTCTTAACCGATCTTCACCAAAATCAATAGGCCTACAGTCCTCTACAATTCAGGGATCCATGCAAAAAATATTTGATTCTGTTTGAACATTATTTTCTGTTTAACAATTACTCTTGTTAAAACATGAAAAGTGGCAGGTAAGGTAAACTACCCCTTTCCCTTAACCAATCGTCACCAAATTCAACAGGCCTTGAGTCCTCTACAATTAAGGGACGTATGCAAAAACTTATTTGATTACGTTTGAATTTACGGCAGTTATCGTTCGTCATAGAAAAAATTAACCTTGTTATCACATAAAACGTTGCAGGTAAACTACACCTTTCTCTTAAATGATCTTCACCAAAATCAATAGGTCATGAGTCCTCTACAATTCAAGGATGCGTGCAAACATTATTTGATTCTGTTTGAATGTGCGGCAGTTATCGTTCGTCATAGAAACAATTACTCTTGTTAAAACATTAAAGGTGGCAGGTAAACTACCTCTTTCCCTTAACCGATCTTTACCAAACACAACAGGTCTTGAGTACTCTACAATTCAGGGCTGCATGCAAATAAGTAGTATTTGATTCTGTTTGAATTTGCGGCTCTTATCGTTTGCCATAGAAAATACCCTTGTTAAAACATAAAACGTTGCTGGTAAACTACCCCTTTTCATTAACCGATCTTCACCAAAACGAACAGGTCTTGAGAACTCTACAATTCAGGGCTGTATGCAAAACATTATTTGATTCTCTTTGAATTTACGGCAGTTATCGTTCGTCATAGAAAAAATTACCCTTGTTAAAACATAAAGTGTTGCAGGTAAACAACCCCTTTCCTTTAACTGATCTTCAACAAAATCAACAGACCTTGAGTTCTCTATAATTCAGGAAAGTACGCAAAAATTTTTTGATTTTCTTTGAATTTGCGGCTGTTATCGTTTGCCATAGAAAATACCTTTTTAAAACATAAAACGTTGCAGGTAAACTACCCCTTTCCCTTAACCGATCTTCACCAAAACAATAGGTCCTGAGAGCTCTACAAATCAGGGCTGTATGCAAAAAATTATTTGATTCTGCTTGAATCTGCGACTGTTATCGTTTGCCATAGAAAAAAAATCTATAGACACACACACACACACACACACACACACACACACACACACACACACACACAGACACACAGTCACACACACAGACACTTTTCGAGAAATGACTTTTGTTCATGTTTTGAGTGTAGTACAATCAGAATCTGCAATAATCTCGAACACGATTTTTTTTGCCATCACCATACTTCCATTTCCTTAAGAAAGGGGGTTCGGTATGTGATTTTCTTAAAAATCGTTTTCTTTTTATTACATTTTCGTATTCTGTCACTTTTTAGGATTAATTTAAGACCTCCCTCATAAATGTATGACAAGTACAACAAATGTTATGTCACTTTATGTAGAGGAGTGTCAGGGATTTTCATTGAGATTTCAGTGCACAGCGCGAGGACAAGATCATTTTTACTCCATATCGAACACATTATCTCTCTAGCATTCGTATTTTTACTCAAGTATACTGTATGTGTATAGTATGTAATAGTAAGTTTTATTGTTGTAGTCTTTGTTCAGTTGGCTAACCTGATGTTAGTGTTAGTTCTGCTTTTAGGTTATGTTGTCTATCAGCTAAGATTTGTGTTGTGAGTAATCATGAATAGTGGTTGTTTTTTACCGTTGTAATTTATATTCTACCGAAATGACTAGGTCTAAAAGGGTTTTCAAGAAAAGGAGAAATGTTGGAATACCAAAATATAGTCCTACCGCTACTGGGAATGACCAAACAACTGCTGCAATTGTAGGCCTAAATGTGGATGGCATGCCAAATGTAAGTACATCACAAAGCAAGATTGGAGATAGGGAAAGTTATAGTGAGTTCGATGCAAAGAATGTGTATGATTTAGTAGACATAGAGTCATTCTTGAATATATTATTGACAATTTGTGCCTGTAAGTCATGTGGTGAGGAACTGGCCTACAGCACAAATAGGTTATGCGGGTTAGCAACGAGCTGCAAATTGCACTGCACACAATGTGACTTAGAAGTTAGTTACACTAATTCTGAACAACTAAAGGGAACTAATTTGTATGAAATAAACAGTAGGTTAGTATATGCTTTACGAAGCTATAGAGAAGGCTGTCCAGGAAAATGATGGAAGTAGAGAATTCAGTGTAGCAGTGGATGGCACCTGGCAAAAAAGGGGTCACACTTCGAATAATGGAGTCGTAACAGTAACAAGCGTCGATACCGGCTGTGTTCTAGATGTGGCTATTATTAGTAAGTTCTGTACTTGTAAAGGCAAGCTAGAGGGTGTACATGAACAAAAATGTAAAACAAATTTCATAGGACCTAGTGGTGCAATGGAAGCGCATGGTGCACTAGAAATTTTTAGGAGATCTGAGCCTGATTTTGGCATTAGGTACAAATACTATTTAGGAGACGGTGATTCAAGCGCATTTAGTTCTGTTGTAAAGAGTCGGCCATATGGAGACCAATATACTATTGAAAAAATGTAGTGCTGTGGGCATGTGCAAAAGCGCATGGGTACTCGCCTTAGAAAACTAAAACTAAAATTAGGAAAAACAGTGCCTTCCGATGGAAAAACTATTGGTGGAAGAAATCGACTAACCGACGAACGCATCTTGGCTGTCCAGAAATATTATGGCTTGGCGATCAGGAGAAACTCTGGACAGTTGGATAATACGAAGCGAGCATTTTGGGCGGAATATTTTCATTTATTATCCACCAGCGAAAACCCGCAACATGGACTTTGTGAAAAAGGCGAAGAGAGTTGGTGCAAATACCAGCGAGCCATTGCTAAAAAGGAGCAATACGATCACCTTGAGCACATGCACATACCGGAAGTGATTATGAGTAAAATTAAGCCTATTTTCCAGGATTTAGCAGATCCAAATTTGTTGAAAAAATGCCTACATGGAAAATCCAAACGAATCGATAAACGCGGTAATTTGGTCGCGATTACCAAAAACTGTATTCGTAGGACTGCAAACCATGGAGTTTGGGATTTATAATGCCATTTTAAATTTTAATAAAGGAAATGTAACAAGGTGTCTAGTGTTAAAGGAACTTGGGATGTCTGTCAGCAAAAACACAGCCTCAGTTATGAGTCAACTGGACAAAATACGTGTGTAGAGGGGCGAGCGAATGCTTTCCAAGCTCCTGAAAAAGCAAGACAACGCCGTGAAAGTGCTAAAGGAAGTTAGAAGAAGCTTTTCTTGAAGATGAGGACCCAGACAACCCATTCTATGGTGCTGGAATGTACTGAACTCATTTTAACATGTAAGGAATAGCATAATAAATTTTTATTTGCGTTTTCCCGAAAACTGTGTTTTTTGTATAAATGACCCGTTTTCTCAGAAACTGCAAAAGATACAGCCATAAAACTTTTACCACATACTCTTGTAGTAGATCTACAAACACTAACATAAGCGTTTTGAGTTGTATGTCTTAGTTTCGTTTTTACCACCAAAAACATAAATTTTTTTCACGTTTTTATTCATACAATATTATAAAAATCATAAAACCGTAGCAGAGCATAGAAAAAAAATCCCTGTGTTAAAGTTCTAAGAAATAGTCGTAGAAAAGCCATGAAAAATTTAAACTGGATATCTTCAGTAGTTTCCGAAAAAACGGGTCATCAATGTGGCAAATTTAACATGGGTAATATAGGGCCTACCGAACCCCTTAAGGAACATGGAAGTAAAAATGTAATTTATTCACATTTGATGAATGTTACTAAAAATAATAAATTACATTGAAACTCCGTCACAATTAATTAACAACTGTGACTAAATCTCCTTAATGTTACTATAATTGATTAATTCAAGATCGTTGCTAAACTAATAGTTCGTATAAAGTATTTAAAGAATAGGCGATTTGTTGCAAAATGATTTAAGTTATATTTCTGTTCAATATGATTGACATTATCTGCAATATCTATATATATTGTAACATTACGTACTCAGTACTTCAAACTAAATGAACAAAAAGTCCATATTCTTTAAGAAACAGTTAATTACCAGATATTATTATTATTAATGGTAAACAAATTCAGTAAATATCCCATTCCCCAGGTCAGAAAATGTATTACGGTAAGAAAAACTTTAGTAGTGAATAAACAGTGTAATAAGTGGTGCTATAAAAATACAGTGTATACCATGTGCGACATAATATGATTAGTGATATTAAAGAGACATCAGTCACAAGTTGTGATAAGGATGCAGGAATCTTGTAATAGATAATAAGTAGTTAATAATAATTTATTACTGTTTTATTATTGTTAGGCCACGAAGGCAATATTTTAATGTATATGTAGAATATTATTATGTTTATTGTTCTGAAAGATCCAGGGTTAGAGAAGGAATTAATTACTGTTATTGGGAATAAATTTTAAAGAGATAGTGAAAAATAAAATAGGGCCTAGGGCATTAATACATTTACAAATATAAAAGTCAGAAATGAACTAATTAAACCAATCTTGTAAACAAAAATATAAAAGAAAACTAAATTTTAGTAAAAAACACTTTCAGGTGATGACAGAAGGGTATATTAAATAAGTTTAAGTAATTGTTATGAGGAAATAATGTTAATGGAAAATAGTTCCTAAAAAACAAGAATATTGTTAATATAAAAACTATGGATTATCACCACTAAATTATAACAAATAAGTATTTAAGCATTCGTAATAGTATGAAGAAAACCACTATGTAAATTAAATTTAATTAGAGATAACCTTTATAAAGCAGTATTTTTCTTAAAAGGTGAAAGAACTAATAATATCTAAAGACTAGCCTAATTACTAAAACTGTACCTAGGGTAGCCAATAAAAACTCATCAATTTCTTGGTTACTAACGGTAACGAAGGTAACAAAATGAGTAACTGTTAATTTTTATTTCAAGAGAGTAGATGACACTAAAATAATATCCAGAAAATTTCAAAAATATTAACTAAATATTAAACCGTAAACAATTCAAAACGGAATAAAAGAATCAGCATAAAAAACCATGTCTGGGACATCACATGAAACATACTAATTGATGAGAGAATATACAAAACAAATGAAAATTTGTACACCCACAAGATAGCTCAAAAATTGGAACCTAGTCACTACCATGGGTGAGAAAGGCCTACCTTCATAAACTAAAAAACTACACATCACCACAAAGTAACGAAGACTGGAACACTAGAAACAGTACAAAATAATTAAATCTATAAGAAAACTTAGTGAGAAAGTTTCAAACTTCATTTATTTAATTCAAAACAGTAAAAATATACTCTCATAGAACATCACAGCGGCCATGTTTCTTGGTTGTCAGCTGTATGAATTCATGTAATCTGCGCTCTGGCGTCTAAAAAACGAACTTTTTGACCTAGTCTTTAAGAATAAAATATTTTTCTTGTAAAGTATGATACTCTTGTCAAAGCATTTCTGACTTTCTTACAGCTCAAAGAATCCCAAAAAACCCTGAGATAAATAATTTATTAATTTTGTTTATAACTACAATTGAATATATCTGTTGTACGATAGAAACACATATATCGAAAGTTGTTATAATTTCGATAATAGTTGACTAGATAATCAATGAACTGAATTTAATAGTTTCAAGAAATAAACCAATATCAGATAATAAATACCTTTTTGAGGGAATTGACTTTGTGTTATTCTTTGTAGATAGCGAATTTGTTACAGGAAATTGGTAAATAGCAGAGAAGAGTGGGCAAACTACGGCAGTCATCATAACGTACGAGGAATAAACAGCGAACATAACCTTTCGCGTGTTGCCGCCTGGAAAACAGCTGTTGCAAGATACGCTTAATAAAACGATAACACAGTACAAAGAGAGGAACTTATTCTCTCTCTCTCTCTCTCTCTCTCTCTCTCTCTCTCTCTCTCTCTCTCTCTTTATCAACTGAACTGTAATACCTACGGAGAAGCAACAGCAAAGGATCCCGTGGCATATTAGTTTGTTACAATATATATAAATCTCAAGGTCTGCGGATTTATGGGTACTGAATACAAATTCACACCATTACACCAAAGTTTGCACAGGTAACCTTTGACACAAGGAGCAAAATACTGTCTAACCTAGAATTTGATATTCTACCCCGTTCGCACAATTTAGGTCCTTTTAGTTATGCCCTTCTGTTGATGCTTATAAGATGTCAAAAACACCATGGAGACCAGAATTAATTACCATAGTAACAAGTAAATAAACAAATGATATTTAGCGCCATCGCAACTGTACCTTTATCAGTTCCTGCAGTTTTTAATATGGGATTGTATAGATATATTTTGTAAATTGTGTACAGATACGTCTATATATTTTGTAATTGCCTTAAACGATTATAAAATTTATGTTTATACGTATTTCTGATGATGCAGTGAATAAGTAATAAAATATATTAAATACTACTACTAAAGATGCCAACAACACCAGAATTAATTACCATAGTAACAAGTAAATTAACAAAAGCTATTTAGTGGCATCCTAGCTGCACATTTATCCATTCCTGCTGTATATTTTCTACAATGTTACGTTTGCTACTTGCCCTGTGTTGGGCGGCATTGCGACGCTACATTTATCTCAGGGTTAATTTCATTATTCTTTTACTATGAACAGAATTAAGCTGTCTTTTAAGCCTAACGTTTTGGTGCCATATACAATGTTATAAGATTGTGAAATACGTTTTGTATAAATATCTAAGTTATCGGCCCTTAAGTTGGTGAGTAATAAGATAATAACGCAAAGTAAAATGAAATACTCTTACTTGTAAAGCCCCGCGTCGGAGCGTCATTTATCACTTACCACGAATATAATGTGATTTAATTTGTTTAACACTACACTTTGGAAGCCTTTTATAACACTACTTATAGAGTCTTCTCAATAATCAAATTAACATGATGTTGTATTTGGTTTATGTCTGAAATGAAATTAATTAGACACAAATTTGTATAAATAGTCGTTTAATACATATGGTTCTATCCTTCATGATTTTAACATTTATATATATATATATATATATACACAGTTATAAGATTATTATTTCTACAAAACTCACATCAATAAAACAAATATTAATATGTATTTTAAAAATCTTAACGTATTTGTAACACAATTATGTTTCCTAAAGAAAAGAGAATGCGTTTGCTTGGCATTTTAGAAGCAAATTGTCGTGTAAGACGTATGTGTCTTTACGAATGCTTTAAGGAATTCATTACCTTAAATATTTTGATAAAGTATTTAATTTACAGATTTACGTGAGGTTCTTTGAAAAGGGTTGGCCGAATGAGCTTTCTAGAAATATATTATGTACTGTTACTTTACTTGCTTGCTGATCCCGCATTGGATTCCTCCTCTCCTGACTGTGACACTAATTCACACACTGTAATCATCACTTTTCACCATCACTTGATCTAATCTCGAGAAGACAATAACCTTTCCTTTCACGCCACCATATTCACTATATCACTTGTTATCACAAATTAAGGCCGTCTTGCTACATGGTACATGATTCCAATACAATTACTATATATCATAGGAAACGCGTTGATCATCTGATACCACGTGAAGATTGATTAAACTTGACAAAGTACTGCGTGATATACCGATAAGTCTGAAGAGTTGAGTTATGCCGTCTGAGTTCAACTAACGTTAACTGACTTCAATTAATTTATTGGAGTACCGAGGTACTTTGCGATTCTGAGAGAATGCTGACTTTACTCACTCACTAACTAACTTCGAAATACTCTCCGTTAACTAACATATTGGAGTACTGAGACAAAGTTAAAACTGACCTAAACTGCTACATATCTCTAACTAACTGACTTAACAGTCTTATGTAAAAACTGTTCCGTGTGTAACTGCTCGATGTATAGAAACTGCAAAAACTAACTCTTTAGATTATAAAGCTGACAAAACTAACTAAAACTTAACTAACTCTAGATTCTAAGTCTTCCAATATATATTCTCCGTTCCTTCCACCACAAAAATTTCCAACATCAACCGCCAAAATCCCCACTTTAGTCAAAACTCGACTCCGATTGATATGTCCAACCCTCTCTTATCCTATATTTTCAATCTACTCTATATTTTCTTAGAAGATAACGCCTACCCTACATAACGCACTTGATCATTGGCCAGAACCTTCCCCTTCTTATTGAACTGGTCTATATCGCCAATCGCCTTCTTCCTTCTATCTATCTCCTATGGTAAAATAATAAATACAAATACACGCGTTGGCGCGTGTTCAAACCTATCCTTCAAGTCCCTCGTCAAACTGATTGACGTTAATGATCTCACTAACTTACGTTACAATGCTAACTATCATAAATATCTTAGAACAAGGGCTGTCACGTTTCTCCGCTCCCGGCTTTGTGCAAGAGTTTTAATTGGTGTTCCCTGTGGTGAAACATTGTCTCTTGCAACTCTATTGTCGCATCACGGGATCTGGACCATATCGAATTTCGTTTTGTATTCGTCGTGGACACTCAGTCGCCAACACGCTTGTATACTCTAAAAGAATAATACGTTTTCAAGGTAGTTCTCTCGTTTACCCCATTCACCCACCAAACGTTTTCTTTTCTTTTGACATTTCTTATTGAAACACTACGAGTACTTACAGCTAGTATACAATAGTATTTCCACGTGTGTGTGATATACTGTATACCCTGAAATAAATTTTGAGTTAACAATAACTGACAGTTTGTCTGGTAGAACAGTATGCTATCCGTCTTTTCTCAATTTGTAAGCGGACATCATGGTGTTTCAAACGGTCTTCCGCTTACCCATATAACAATATAGTTACGCTCTTATGGAGTTTCACACGCCCTTTGGAATAACTCATGTCTAGTAACTGATTTATGGTTATAAGTTTTGACGTTTCTCACTTCCATATTTTCAAAAATTTCCGATCGCTATAATTATTGATGTTATATATAATGCGATTGTATCGATATATTACGATGTGGAAAAAAAGAAGTGTACTAACTCTAAATTGTCCTATTACTTAATGCAAAGCGAAAATAGGCCTGGTATTCACACAGATGTGGTGTTCAATAACAATTGTGTGCTGACACAGATTTCCTCACTGTCGTAGAACCTCGGGATTGAGTTTGTCACAAGTGGTATCGTTAGCGTTACGTGACTGGTTAAAAGTCGCGGAACCCGTAATACCGAGGCAGGGAAACGTTAACAAAATCACCCAGTTGACGTCGTGTATAAATATTCCTTCCAAACACTATCTGATTCCACACTATCTGATCTCACTCTATTCTTCGTCGTGCTTCGTCAGTCGTAAAACATTGTAACCTTACTTTTACGGGAACTGGGTCATGTTTGAACTTATTTCGAACCATTTCTTTCTATAGATATAAGGAACGAATTAGATATGACTAGCATCTGATCAGTTATATGTGATTCCATCTAAAAATTTTATAATTTACAATTTTTATTTATATTAGTTGTAATTTACATTTCAACAGTATTCCGTGCGTTAGGTTTTTATTCTTCTTCTACTACTACTACTACTACGAATACAACTACCGCTGCTGCTGCTGCTACTATATAATGCTAACTATAATAAACAACTATAAATAATTATCCTTTCTGTCTGATAGAATATCTCCGGCTGTTGATAACGCCACATCAGTAGTATTAGATCTAGGACATAATTTCGTACTTAATAGCTAGTAATTTTATAATTACCAATTTTTATGCGTATTATTTCTTAATATCTCTTATCATCATAGGAAATTTTAACGTTACGTTTCTTATTGAAATAACAAGTGTTATTAATATATAATTTGCTTTCTGTATATATTTAAACATCTGTTGTGCAATACAATTGAGTAAATTTTAAGTGATATTTTGGATAAATCTAAGTATGTACTTATGCATTTTTTATAAGGGTCTCCTTTGGGATAGCATCGTACTCCTGTTCTGAAAATTCTTGAAAACGTTATGGATTGCACATCGACCATATTGATCGTTGTCGACTGATAGTTCTTCCATGTGGAAAAAAATGTTGTGTAATAAACCTGTTTGTATGTTTTTGCTACTATATTAGCGTACACGGCTGAAAAATAATAAAATAGCTTAATAATTAAGAGATTATTAAAATTCATGAACTTTTTTTGACTCTCTGGGGGAGGGTCCAGTCCCGTTCGTCTCTCTGCAAGTTGTAAAGACTAACAGTAGTTTAAATCGGTTAAGTAAAGCCATAAGTAAAAAGGAAATTTAATCAATCGATTATAAATTACATCAATATAGATTTTTGTATTAAGTTTATATACACACAGCAAAGCCGACATTTTTTATGATAATAATAATTTACCGAGATTAGTGTTAACGTTACGCAACGATAGAGTACAACGCATATATAATATATGAATATAATAAATTATTAGAATTGTGTGTTCCTTTTACTAAAGTTATCTCAGTACTACTCTGGTATTACTTACGCGAACACAAATATGCTAAAGGCTCTATTCTTTAGGATTATTTGTCTTACTCATAGTTTCTTCACGTTCACTCTAACTTCTATACCTAGTATGCAATGTTGACTTATGTCTACTTTCTGCAACCTTCGTTTTGTATACTCCTATTTCCAACACTTTCCCTAAGAAAAATAAGTACGTTTAAAATAACAGACGTGTGAGTAGTAACAAAAGTTGTCTGACATACTTTACGTTTGCTAACATTTACCTTAATATTTAAGTACTTAAGTAGATTTTAAGGTATCATGCCTTCAAAACGGTGGCCTAAAGTGTTAACAGTTATCTACCTAGGTAACAGTTACTTACCTAAGTGTTAAACCGATGCACTACCGGTTGCTACCTTATTGAAATAAAATCACAGTGTTAAAGAAGAGTGTACAAAAATTCATTACTATATTTCTCTACACTGCCTAAGAGCTTTTTATATAAAGGAAACTGTTTGATGCTGTTGGTACTAAAGGTAAAACAGAGGATTGCGTGCCCTCCTAATTGTACCTTTTGTACTAAGAGAGACAAAGGATACGGAGAGCAGTGTAATAGTTCGTTCTGAGGCAGGAGAAACACTAGACAAAAGATCTATTGAAACCTGTATGACTATGTGTAACTATGGCAGAGGAAATGATTCCGTCCAATCTACTATTGTATGCCTTCAGCATACTCTCGTTTAAAGTATGATGCGATAAAAACGTAAGACGAATTAGTTACTAAATTAATTTATTATAATACACATGAAACGACAGAAAATTTTAAATTTAAAAGTGTGAGAAACGAATCCATTATAATGCAAAACACTAAATAGAAAACTAAATTAAAAGTGAATTAAATCTTGATTCACGTTTCCACATACACCTTATTATATATTTCCACAAATACCTTGTTTTCAGATTCCCTTTTGAGCTTACAAAATCTTGGTGTGGCTAGTCGAGGGCTAAAAACTTTAGGTGATGTCGAGAGAGAATGTTTAAATATTACTTTGAATTTATACTGTTACAGAAACTGAAACTTTTGTTGTTTGTGTAGTAAGTTTGTTCACTGGAAACATCTGTTGCAGTCACAGTTGTGCAAAGTTTGAAGATTTCCAAATCTTGTTGTCAACTATAAATCCTATCTACCGGAATAACTCTCTACAGCTTCTGTAGACGCTCAGATATTTTATTAAAAAATGATTACCGCATCAATAAAATATCCTCCAGCTTTTATATTAAAATGACTGTTCTCAAAAATTAAAATAAATTATAAAGTCTTCTCATTCATAATATGTAAGCACAAGATTTGCTAATGTATCATGTGTTGTTTAAAACATAGTGCAAGTGACTTCAGTTTATTATAAGATTACATTTTCCGCTAATTTTTGACTGTATGATTGCTCTCCAAATTTACAGTAAAATACATACTGAATTAAATAAGAAGAATCAAAATTTAAAAATCATAATGATTTAATTATACTCCATTTTTCCTAAGTTTAGGGCTTGGAGTCTGAAGGCTTTAGCACAATTACGTCGACCATAACTATAGCTCGTTATCGTGGCTGTTTTTTACCTAAATACGAGCTCAACACTAAAAGTGGAAATTCTTACACACGTACGAAACCATCTTCCAGGGCCGACACAGTATACTTACTCTTTTATTGAGGACGACTTCAATCTTTTTCAGTTTTAGATTATGTTTTACTCTCAGATCGAGGGTCTATGTTTAGCAAGAGTACTATAGCATTTAATTATACATGTTTGCCCGAAGTTCTACGCCACAAGTGTATACGGGTCGTTCTTGTTCTAGTAACAGGACGTCCGGATCGTGTGCCTAGTTCGCTGTCTGATGATGCACACTTGTTCATGACGACTGCAAAACCTGCCATTTGCCACTTACCGTCGACCTGTTTCACTGCATAGTGTACATCACGGACATCCCCCGTATAGTCTGTCTATAATTTTGAAAACGTTTTTACTATTACTTCCTTAAATAATTTTGTATCTGTATGTTTTCTATTGAGCATTTGGATCGTATTTACTATTCCTTTATTAGTTCTTTTTTTCAGTGTATGTAGTCTTTATGGGTACCGTTTCAAACGATTCTTGATTCCTGACAGAAAAGAATAATCCCTTCTGAATGCATTTATTATCTAAACACATTTTTTTCTGTGTCAGCGTTCGCGGTATGCCATACTGTGTTTCAGATAGCATAATACTGTACATTTTATCTTGTTTGAAACGAATATTTTTCAAAATTTGTTTCTCATTTGTTGTAAGCTTATTTCCTTATGTGCCTTATTACTTGTCCTACTCATCGGCAATTTCTAAGGTTGTTATTCAAATGAATATTTTTTTAATTCCTTTAATATGTTTGCCTCAATTCCAAATGTCATCAGCATTATTGAATTCTAGGTTATAAACTCGTATTTCTTAGCCTAAGAAATCCTTACGTGTTTTGAGTTTTTTTTTTCATAGGTTCCTTCCACCACACTTTTAACAGTTTTACAATCGGAAAAGCTAGGAACTCACCAAACGAAACAATTACAGTCCTACTGAAGAGCATTCTCCCATACCGCTATTCGCGTCCGCGTCCGCAGCTATTGCCCGTCTCAAACAATATGTGCACAATTTTGTAAAGGGAATACCCAGGTTAACTCACTCCGTGTACACACCAGTTGCCCGCACCACTCAAAATGTGCAAACGTGTACCGTCTTGCAAGGTGAGAACTTAGGTTACGCCTAAAATGCTTTCTATATTTTAGCGAAATATTGAATCAACATTTAGTTTCCTATGCCAAAGAGAGTAGGGTGCTCTAGTCATGTACTGCTAAACGCCTACCATCAAAATTTATTATTAATTGGTAGAGGAGAGGTTTTTATACTTGAAGTCATTTGGCCATCTTCAAGCTTACCTGTGTGAAAAAGCAGCAACTACTACAGTTATAGATACAGATTGGAGAAGATCTTTTACAATGCCTACAACCTTGTTCGAGACAATGCTCGTTTAGCAGATACTGTTTTTCCTTCATTCTTGAATTTACAGCGAACTGTAAAATGTAAACAGAGGCAATACATAGTCATTTCTCTTGACAGTGATTACGTAATGTGTTATGACCTGTCTAAAATGATATTAGTTGTTATTTGCGGTACGTTCTGTTAAATGAAATTAACAATTTTGAGATTGTAATTGTTCATCGAAGAAGGTAAATAAATTTATGGAAAGAAGTAGTTGAAGTGAAACGATACGAAACGCTTCATGTTTACTGTACTAAATTGATTATTTTGAGGTATATATATATTTTTAAATACTAAAGTCTACTTATTGCTCTTCAGTAGAAAACATTTTTGTGCAAAACTGTTTGTATATAGCTACATGACGATTATTCTATACGTTAGAGGATGTGAATATATTTCAAATTTGTAGTCATACTTTAACGTTTGTAAACTATCTATGTTACAGGTAAATTTTATTATTTGTTAATGTAAAATTTAGTTAAACAGCTTGAAAAGTGTAATTATTGTATTTTTATACGTTTTTAAATAAACCTGTACTTTAAACTAAAAAAAAATTATAATAGATTAAATAAAGTACCGTAAATATTTAGATAACTTTTAAAATTTTAAAGATAGAAAATTTTTAAATCGTATTATCTCTTGTATAACCTGTTTATATTATTTGGACATCTTCAGATTTCCTTCAAGATCTGTATCAACACTGGTAAATGTATTTTAGCAGCGAACAATTTGTTACCTTTTACAAGCATTCCCTTGAATTTGTATCCCAATTAATGGAGGCCCGCTTATCCTTTCTTGTGTATGTGTGACAGAATACTACAGTTTTACTGCTGTAACATCATCAAACTAAGCCTCTTTCGGAAACACTTTTGTATATTGTATTACACAATACAGAATAATGAGAAGACTATGTCTCTTTTTCAGCTACACAGGAATATAAACTTATTTACAATATTTCTAATAACAGTTCTTATGAGTAACATGATATACTACAGAAACAATTCCCTAGTTCAAAATAAAAAGTAAAGAATCATGGTAATGTTACAAAAAGTACGTTTTGTATTCTCCTAAATACTAATCTAAACAAAAATTATTTTATATTTAACAATAACTTTTATCAATTAAGGTACAGACTAGCGATGAGAGCTCCTACATCACCCATTTTATCAGAAATATTTTTACATGACTTCGATGATGATACTCATATTTAATACCAGAAATTTACAAGTAAAATTAGCTACTCATTCGACTAACATCAGTCATACATTCCTAAATTTAGATAATGTTATTTTATTAAAATACGAGACTATAAATAGCAAAGGCGAAAAAGTAAACTTTGGCGAAGTTTAAAAGTTGATAAAAACATAATAAATAATAAATTATTAGAGGAACAAATCCGAATGAATAAAAAACGATAATACATTCAAAATATTAATGTGCTAAAGTATTATATATAATTGTTATAATTATCTGTTTTATATATAACATATTTAAATACATGAAATAACATCTACAACAGCTGTTATTATACAATTGATTTTAAAATTAACGAAATTTTATTTTAAATTTTAAGTGTAACAGTCGAAACAGTGCAAATGAATAGAAAGTATATTCTTGTAAGAAATTCATTTTTTTAAATTAAAATTAATTAATAATTAAGTAATGTAAATATAATTACATATATAAACACACACACACACACACACACACACACACTTGTGAGCGCACATGTACTGTATATGTCTAGATATATCTGTATGGTGTATCTGTGCCATAACATTCATTTCAAATCACTTTGAGAGGTCTGTTATGTTTTCTGATTTTGACACAGTCCATTTGCTTCTATATAAATATACCTTTCCTGATTTTTCTCTGAAATGTGTTGAAGGTGGTGGCTTCCGTAAGGCATAATTTTCTTAGGTAAATAGAAGATTTTAGCCGTTTAAAATAAATTAATTCTTTATGTAAGGGTAAGTAATATGAGGAAAGGCTAACTTCTAATTTATTTTTAATGCATAGGACTTCATTACCAAGAATACTATTTGCTTCATACATTGCCTTTGAATGCTTTGTACGTATGTACTGTACGGTGTGCAATAAAGGTAACAATTTTTGCGGTTGATGGAAACACGTTATGAACTGCGCAGATGTCATTCTCCCAGCCTATAAATTTTCTGAGAAGAAAATATGTTCTGGTGATTTGTTGTGTTTTTGGAGAATAAACAAATTAATTTCCTCTTCTCTCTTTAATAAATATTAATTTGATTGTGTCTTCCACACATAAATAAATAAATTGTTTGAAATTAAAAATTTGTTTAAGTTATGGCGAAGTTAACCAATAGTCTAACAAACACGTGTTATTATTTTACCAACACGCACTATCAAATCTGTTGTTGATTCATATTTGGAACTATTGTACGAAGTGCGTATACGTTAAAGCTTACGCAACATACTGTTACGACATCACAGAACATCTACGTGTTTATCGAATGTTCCAGAAGGATCCGGAATGTAACGTGTGTGGCGTACGTGTTTGTAGACGCATTTGCTAGACGGTGCGAGAATTCATGCGGCCACTCTCACTGTGTCACGGCCGCAAGCAATTACGTCGTAGTTTAAAGGTAATACATAGTATGTGGAATCGTCTAGATTTTCGGCGGCTATAAATAAAATTACTCAGAGACGCTCAGTTCAGAATAGTGGTGATATATTTACAGAGCGGTTCGAGTTATTATCGGGCGAGATTACTGTGTACGTTCAAGTAGTTATTAGTGAAGTGTTGCGTTTTATAATCGGGCGGTATAATTGTATTTAATATTGTAACGGTACATATAACCAACCCAATACCAAAGTAAAACAAACTGGTTATAAACTATCCAAAGCAAAATAAACAACAAAATGGGAACATTAAAAAGGAACATAGGACGATTTGTGACTAATATAACGAACAAAATAAACTATAATTAACAAGTAATGTATTACAGAAGAAACGAAGTCACACGACTAAAGACAAGACAACGTTGACCCAAATACCCAATAGATCAGACAGTGAGAAGAAGATAACAACACCCATAACGAGAAGAGATTTATAAAGAATAATAACAGAATCAGTGCGACTAGGGAAAATAAAAAATGAAGTCAACTACAAGAAGGAACTAATAATGACAAGAATAAAATAAACCATGAGAATATAAATTATTATTAATGATAGAGAGAATAGAAGTAATTTCAAAGTTGATTTAAAACCCTATGCTGTGACTTGACACTGACATCAAACTATTAATAAACTAATTTCAATGACTTGACAGTATAACCAGAACTCAAAGGTAAAATAATGACGATAGAAAATAAAGGGAAAGTGAATACAAGAGTTGTAAATGTATAAATTATTAATGTATAAAAATGACCACTAGATAATGTCCAAAGGACTAGTTGAAATTGTAAAGTAGAAATAAAATTATAAAAGACAACTATTAATCAACAATAAGGTTGAGATAATAACAAAAAAGAAAATATAACTATAAACAATAAAAATCAGCTTTAAGTAAATGTAAAGAACTCAATGCAATATATAAAAAATAAAATCTAAGGTTCAACCATTGTTGGGGATCCAAGTGAGGACATAACCTAAACTGGCCAACAATTTTCCAATAGAATTGTAAAAAACAATGACTGGAATGATCTTAAACTAAAATGTATTGTAGTGTAAGCAAACTAGAGACTGTAAGGAGCATTCCATTTACAAAAAGTAATAATATATAGGAACTTGGGTACAGTATAAGGGTAAATTAACATGATCAAGTGTACAACATAGTATGGGTACCTTGAACAATAAAAATCACACATAAAACGATGATAAAAGTGTAGGGACTCAGTCCATGAGATTAACTAAAACGTAATACTATTCATTTAAGGCAAATCAATGTTTATTGCTATAAAATTAGTAATAATAATGTATATGATATGTAACTCATAGCTAATACTGAGATAACCAGAAGTTATAATGATTAGTTCAGTATAATAGGCCACAGAAAATATGGTTTAGAAACCCATAATATTATAAAGTAACTATTAAACAATTAGCATGGCCATAGACCAAGTGTCTAGCCAAAAGTAATATAATTGTTATGAATAATAGTTAAATAATGATGTAAGAAATTATTGTGCAGTAATAAGCTATCACAAAGAACAAAAGTGAAGAATAATAATGTAATAAATATAAGAATCTTTAATATAAGAAAGGGATAAACATATAAAAAAAATATTGAAGTAGGCCTAAACGAATAGTGACAATTTTAACGAATTACCGCCTAAAACCTTAATGAGAAGGGGTGATAGTTGATAACTAAATAAAAATGATAAGAATTTATCAGAGAATGGACATTATAAATAGAATAAGGTAGAAAATAAGATATGTAAATAGATCGTAACAAATAGTAAGAAATTTATTTTGTTAATCCTTATCAAAACTATATGGTGTGGGTAACCGAAATACTCGTGATAAAAAGACAAAAGCGATGGGAGTAATGAAAAAAGGGTTAGGGTATTCATAAATGAACTACTTAAAGTATAAAAAATAATTAATTACAAGCCCGTGGGCGTACAATGGGGAACCAAAAATTCATAGCCTCGAACCACGTTAGATGACGCCAAGAAATCGTCTTTTTTGCCGTGTGATACCGAAAGTATACGGAAATTGGCCAATCAGGGGCCGTTATTAATTACTAGGTACGGGATATTGACACAGGTAAGACCACCAGTTCATCTCAAGCCTTCGACGAGGACTCCACGCTGGTCATCGTAACCAAAAAATACTGAATTGATAGCCGATAGCTGACCAAAGTTCTCTAATCTCGAAACACGAAGTTGAGGTTAGGTCGGATGTAAACAGAGTGAAAGTTTTATTTAACCAGTGTTCTAATCCGGAGTATGTGCGCATAGGCAGTGAGCGATAATGAATTATTAAAATAATTTAATTCAAATACAAAATTGTTAAATAGTGATACTCCAAGAACGACTTAGTACGCAAGTATAAGTGACAATGACAAAATATTTTAAAAATATCGGTATGGAGAACCATACATGACTTCCATGTTCTAAGATTTATATTTAAATTCATATTCGAAATGAAATATTACCATAGAAACTACTTCTTTCTACTTATTGCTTCAGCCTTAACCACGGTACTGTGGTCACTAACGTATACCACCTGACATTTTCGCACTCGATTTTCACTGATGATGGCAGTCGATGGACTGCCGAAAAGTCTGGTTTTGCAGAAAACATTGGATTACGGCTAAACAGCCCGGGAAGGAATTTTAACAAAGAACTACTTCTTTGGTGCCAATAACGTAGTACACATATAAAAAATTCTTTCCTCCCCAATCAACTATAATTTTCATTAATAGAAAATTACCCCCACCCCTTTACCTAACCTCTTCATTTATAGATCTTTCATCTACGTATATACGGTGGATTATTATGAGCTTCTTATTAGGATACATTACTTATCAAGTACAGTTATTTATTAAGTACTTTACTCTTGTTAAAACATTAAACGTTGCAGGTAAACTACCCCTTTCTCTTAACCGATCTTCACCAAAATCAATAGACCTTCAGTCTTCTACAATTCAGGGATGCATGCAAAATAATATTTGATTCTGTTTGAATGTGCGACAGTTATCGTTCGTCATATAAACAATTACCCTTGTTAAAACATAAAATGTAGCAGGTAAACTACCCCCTCCCTTAACCGATCTTCACCAAAAACAACAGATCTTGCGAACTCTACAATTCAGGGTTGTATGCAGAACATTATTTGATTCTGGTTGAATTTGCGGCAGTTATCTTTCGCAAAATAATTCACCTTCTTAAAACATAAAATGTTGCTGGTAAACTACCCCTTTCCCTTAACCGATCTTCAACAAAATCAACAGACCTTGAGTTCTCTTTAATTCAAAAATTTATGCAAACACGTAGTCGATTCTGTTTGAATTTGCGGCAGTTATCGTTCGTCACATAAAAAATTACCCTTGTTAAAACATAAAATGTTGCTGGTAAACTACCCCTTCTCCTAAACCGATCTTCACCAAAACCAATAGGTCTCGAGAACCCTATAATTCAGGGCTGTATGCAAAAGAGTAGTTGATTCTGTTTGAATTTGCGGCTGTTATCGTTTGCCATAGAAAAAAATTAACTTGTTTAAAAAAAACCGTTGCAGGTAAACTACCCTTAACCCTCATGTCTCGTATGGTATCCAAGTCACTTTTTATGTAATAATAAGTGATTACCTGTATGCGGTCCGCCGTGTGACTTCTCAAACTTATTGTGTTACGCGTTTCAAGGCGTATGCCTCATCATCAGACGTTTAAAACCAAAAACACATATATCACACAAAACTGCGTTTGTCAAAAAATAAATAAAATTGCAGAAACAAGCATATTATGTGCACGTGATGTAGGGTGCGCACCCGTTCAAGTGTTGTCTGCTACTGATTGGAATTCGTTGAGCAGTCTCAAAGCAGTATCATACAGGCGGTTGGATACAAAGTTCAATTGTTCATTCAGAACACAATCACGACTGCTATCATTATTATATGCACTATAAATTTCCAGCTCCTCCAAGGCATTCATAAAACGGCCCTTGTTGCATATATGCAAAGGCATTAGATTGGACTTAAAATCTGTATAATTGTGATTGTGTTGGGTCAGATGACGAGTGTAATTCGATTTTATATCATTGTAATTATGGGTCTTTTTTGGTAAGTGTTCACGGAAGCGTTTGTAAAAACCTCTTCCGGTCTGACCTATATAGAAGCTGTTACAATCATTGCAAACCAGTTTATAAATGCCTGTTTTCTCTTCAATAGGTAAGGGCAGTTTAGGTCTAAGTATATTAATTAATTTATTATTGGTTCTAAAAGACATAGTATAACCAATATTGTTCATCACTGAGGATAAAATTTTTGGCATGATGTATGTGTATTTCGCAGACATAAACTTTTTCGGTGTTTTATTAAGTGGACGGGGCTTAAGTTGAATGTTGTTATGCTTCTTTAGCAATTTGTCAATGATGTGACTACTGTAACCATTGGAAACTGCAATAAATCTTATTGTATTTAGCTCAGTCTGGAAATCATTATTGTCAAGGGGGACTGTCAACAATCTATGGATTAAACTATTGTATGCTGCCATTTTTTGAGAGTATGGATGGTGGGAATCTGCATGTATTGTATGGTTAGTGGCAGTAGGCTTCCTAAAAATATTGAATTTCAATGCGTCCATTCGTCTAGTAAGGGTCAGGTCTAGAAAGTCAATTGAGTTATCACGCTCGGTCTCTAAAGTAAATTGAATATTATTGTTGATTTCATTTAAAAGATTTTTAAAGGAGTCAACTTGTCTCACAGTTCCGTCAAAAATAATAAACGTGTCATCTACATAACGTGAATAAAATTATATCTTATTAGCGTATGTGTTATTATTTAATAAATAAGTATTTTCGTAGAAATTTAAATATATGTCAGCCAACAGGCCTGAGAGGGGTGAGCCCATAGCTAGACCATCATCTTGGCAATAGAATAAACCATTGAATGTGAAATAATTTTGATTTAAAATGACTTTAAGCAAGTCAATCAACTCATCTATCGCCTGTGCACTCATGGAAGCGTTAATTTGTAAATTGTCCTTCAATAATTTCAAAGTTACATCAGTTGGAATATTTGTCTATAAATCCACTATGTCAAATGAAACCAATTTGTAATTGGGTTTTAATTTAACGGTATTTATCTTATTAATGAAGTCAGTATTATTTGTTAAGCTGTGATTATTCTTTAACTGTAAATTGTCTTTAATTAGTTTTACAAGAATTTTTGATGTTTTGAAACCGGGGGCTGTAGTGAAGTTAACCAGCGGTCTTATGGGTATGTGTGGTTTGTGGATTTTGGGGAGTCCCGTAAATATCGGAGCCTTCGCATTAATTGGCTTCAAATAACGACGTGTGTTATCACTGAGCAAACTCGTACATTTGTTAATACATTGGTTGAGGTTTTTGGTGTATTTATCAGTAGGATCAGGTTTTAATTGTCTAATATTATGGTTAGAGATAAATTCGTGAACTTTGGCATTATAAGAATCAGTGTCCATGATTACTAATGTATTCCCTTTATCTGCTTTGATAATACTAGCATTATTAATAGTTATTTTTGTTTTGATGTGCCTCAAAGTTTTGTATTCACGGGAGAATCGTGGATGCATAAATAGATTATGTGGTCGGTTATCGTTAGATCTGATAGTTTTAGTGAATTTATTGTTTATCAATATGCGTGCTTCGTTCTGTTCAATAGGATTCGGAATAGTCTTAATAGCCGCCTCCGCCTCAACGAGCTCATAAATATGTTTGTTATTTCCGGTTGGTGGGAGATTATAATTAAGTCCTTTATTAAGGAGCTCCATTTCATTATCACTGAAGTTTATATTAGTTAAATTCATTGTTCCAGGATGAAATGTATGTTTGCAATTAATGTCAGTCTCTAGACGGTGTTTATTTTCTAAACTACGAAGTTTACATAATTGATTAAAGCGTATACGGCGTGAAACACTAGCTGTGTATTTAAATATATAATCAAAAACATTGTTGATAACGCTTGGATGAATGCTGTTGAGGATATGTAAATGTAATTTGAATAAACGAGTGTTAAGAATAGATTTTTTAATATATAATGCCTTAATTTCTTCTCTAATATACATCCGTTCAGCAGAATGTTTGGTAATGTTTGCAGCCTTGTAACATTCTTAGCGTCCAGAGTGACGAATAGTTCAATCAGACTTGTAACCCTGGGATATAATCATTTTAAAGAGTCCATCAGTAACATTGAATTGAAAGGAAATTAAACGATATTATTGTATGTTAATGATAATTAAAGAATGAGTTCGGAGAATAAAAGTAATTCATAATCCATACAAGAGTTTCTGCTGATTATTTACTAGACTAAGACGTTGCAGCTTAGGTGAACGGCATCCATGGTTGGCAGCAGTGTGGCGGCAACAAGTGGGTTTGAATAATTTTAACTTTATGACTGGCAATACCCACGAGCATTACTAGTAAACCACCATTACAAGTAAGTATCCGTATAACCAAATACTTATATTTTCAGTGAGAAGGCACACCAATCGGTTCATCTTGTGAAGGAATTATTGTAGAGAATTTTTTTTTGGAGTAAACGGCACTGTAGCTGGCGTCAACTGTGAAGAGTGATGCATGTTATAGCCAAACGGCCGCCGTTAAACAATGACTTAAGAAAGACAATGCCTCAGCACAGCAGATGTTAGACGTGAATGAACGACATAGGCGCAAAAGGCTACAATAACAAAGAAACAAAAGACTACGTATTTTCGTCACAATTACCGATAAAACGTGTACTAAGGGGACGCAAGTATTTGTCGATCTACACGTGGGAGTTAGCGACTGCACATGGACATGACATGTTCCACAAAGGCAGTATACGAACGGATGCAATTAAGAACAAAAGACCATGCATAGCCGCACAGCGGGTAACTTGTTTACTGGCACAAAGTACGGAGCATCTTGGAGAGCTGCAGAGCAGATGTTCTTTCCTGGAAGATGACCACCATCAGCGTGTGAACGTAACAAAGGAAGTCGAGGACAATACGGCGATTCGACACACCCGAGTTAGGGAACACACATGTGCTGGACGGAAATTGCTTGGGAAGGACAGAAGGGAACGTAAGACAATCGCGTGACAGACAACCGTGTAATTAGGTTCGTCGTCAAACGTGGAGGTGGTGCGAACAGCAAGACTTTTAGAGAGGGGTCTAGACTGACCCATCAGGAACAAGGAGTTCGGTAAAGGCGGGTGTTAAGAAGACATCACCATGGAGACGAGGGTGAAGAGGTAATGGGAAGTAGACCAGGGACCCCAGCCCAAGCATTTAGGAGGAGTCTTCGCAGAATCGGAGGCGAGAAGCCAATCATGACGGAGATAGTAGTAAGGGTATGCGATCCGTAGAGAGGGTCATGTGGCTGAAGAAATAAAATTAGGTGTTCGCAGAGAACGAGGGTTTAGTCGATTTTCAATTTTCAAACGGTCAATTTGAGTTCAGTCTTATTTCAAAGTTCAGTTCAGTTCAGTCTTATTTTAATTATCGTCAGTCTATTTTAAATCCTACTCCAATTAGCGGAGTGTAGTTTTATTTCAATTTCAATCAGTCAGAGTCTTTCAGAAGGACTGTTGTAAAGTGTATTCATACAAGCAGATAGATCGTCCGGGAGTGAGTCAGAAACTATGTAAAACTGTAGTACGCCGAAATAAAGTAGTGGAATGATGAAGTAGTAAATTAACCGTAGAACTAACCCGTGCGTTAAGAGAATTCATTAGACCGTGGGAGTTAAATATTAAGGCAATGTCGAGTTAACTTCAATCAGACTTTGTTATATATATCCAATCTTATGAATCGAACGCGTGTGATTAAGTATTGACAATATATCACTTTACCGTGACGTAAGTGACATGGGACAAATATAGTGAGATTACGCCACGATTTAACTTACTGAAGTGCAAATAAAACCATTTATATTCGCAGAATAAAATGCATCATAAATGGCACAATCGCTCTAATTGAACGCGGCATAAACTATTAACGCATGTACACCGAGAGTGACAGAAAACCCGCACGCGAAAGTGTTCTAAGACAATTAAGTAATATTCGAATGACCGCAGTTAGTCATTTCCGTTAATGAGCGTATCCGAATCAAATGTGGAACAAATAGTGTCGTCGACGGAGTGTCAAGTGAAGTGGAGTTGGAGTGTCACAATTCAAATGACGTGGAGTGGATTAATCTTCTTATCTACAGCCAGGAGACCTTGTCGCAGAACTACGCAGTTAGTCACCGCAAATTGGATACAAACGCCAAGTAAATTATTATTATTCACGTACTATTAGATTAGGTTGCCACTGTCCTGCCACTCAAAAAGAACTCGCCACTGAGTAGACTATACATTTATTTAATTGCTCTCATTAAAGCCAAATGAGAATATGAATCTATAGAGTAGGGTATATTGAAATTTGTAAAGTAATTAATTAACATTTATCGATTTGTAGATGAGGATTCAGAGATGTTAGAGACAATATAGCCGCATTGTGTATCTTAATGTATAGTATAGTAACGCTAACTTTATTTTAGAATTTAAAATGACTTTGAATATATAAAATAAATTAGTATTGTTCACAAATGTTTATAGTGTCTGAGTCATATAATTGCTATTGACCTAAAGACCTGTTTACATATGGTGCTCCAGAACGCGGGACGTATTTAAATTCAATGATATCCAAGTGTATCATTATATATGGTATGCCCAACCTGGAGCAGTAAGCACGATCAATAATGAAAACACACAGTTATAGAAAGCTCCTAAGAATGGAACACTATTAACTATCATTTCTTACATGGTTCTATATGTGAATTAGGCAATGCAAACACAACATTGTAACAACACGCCAAAGCTTTTTAGAATCAAATGAATTAAGAGAGTAGTAGACATAACTTACTATATTAAACGTAAACAATTAGTTTATACACGTAATGAAGTTTCTATGAACAGATGTATATCATCAATAGTAAACAATTCGTTAAGACAAATAAAGAATTGTCAATCATTGTAATCAAGATAATTTAATTATTGAACAATTAATATTTACAATAAAATTTGCATAAAATAACGTTGTACATGGCTTCCCAACGCGGGCAACAAGCAAGAGTTAGTGGAAGAATCAACAGTCGTATATGACCTCCCAAACTTGAGGTTAGTTACACTTTAATTACGACCTAATTAAAAAGATAATCAATTATTTTATGCAATCATAAATTTGCATAAAATATAATGTTGTATATGGCGCCCAATGGGATTGCACGACGCGATTGCTCGATTAATTAATAATAATTATTATTAGTGAGTAGGCTGAAGACAGGCAGTTGCAATAAGCAATTGTTAGAAGTAAGTCAATAGTAGAAAATAGACTTAGTTTAAGCTTACTTGAATAATTACGCGAAGTCGCGCGAAAATGACAACCAACAATTCGGATAGTATGGAGTCATACGTGAACAACCAGCTAGGCGTCGAAGGACGTGAGGAAGATACGACGCAGAGTGAAAACACCAGCGCCGACGAGACCACAAGGGCGGGGGGACAATCGTTAGTACCTTGCGAGATGAATTTCCAGTTACTACTCGAGTTCATTAAACAACAGAATGAAGAAATGAGCGAAAAAATGAGTGAAAAAATGAGCGAGAAAATGAGACAACAGAATGAAGAAATGAGCGAGAGACTGAGACAACAGAACGAAGAATTAAGCGAGATACTGAGCGAGAGACAGAAACAACAGCATGAAGAACAGATTGGAAAAATAAAAGTAGAATTGCAAGAACACACCAAGAAATGGGAAGAGAAAATTAGCGAGTTACAGAAAAAAAATGAACGTGGAATTAAAGAGTTGAAGAATGAATTAACAAGACATACCAAAGAAAGTAAAGAATTGAGAGAGAAAGACCGACAGGAATGGCAAGAGGCAATTAATAATACACAGAAGACAGTAGATCAAATAAATAACAAAATAGACACACATATACAAGAAACCAACAGCAGGAATGAAGAATTGAAAGGAGTTGTCATGAACAACGTAGAACGACTGCGGACAGAACAAGGAGAAGCAGTAAATTCGTTAAAACAAAAGATCGTAGAAGTAGATGACAGACAACGATCGGCTGTACAGAAAATCAGTGAGACAGATAAAGAGAAGGAAACACGAATAGAAGAATTAAGAAATCACATCACCAAAGTTAAAGAAGGCCAAGAAAGACTACAGGGTCAATTAGGCAACGCAGAAGTCGGAACGACCGCAAGAACAGATGGGCCGCATAACAGCGAATTAAAATACAACGGCACAGACCGATATCCCATCGAGTTTCTCAAAGAATTGTCCGAAATACAGAATACATTCTACCCACGTGACGATGTCAAATGGATCGGTCGACATTTAGAAACAGACGCCGCAATTTGGTGGAGGGTGATACGAGACCAAATCCGTAATTTTGATGAATTTAAAGACCTATTTGTACAAAAGTATTGGGGAGGAGAAAGACAGGATGCGGTCAGAGACAGCCTAGAATTTGGCCGGTTTAATTGGAAAGGCAATATAAGCGCAATACAGTACATGGAGCGTAAGCTACTTGAAAGCCGCCAACTAACACCAGCAATCACTGACCGTCAGTTAATCAAAAAAATAGCGCGCCATTTTGGTAAAAATATCGAAATTGCTGTGGTGACAAGGGGAATTAATTCCATCCAAAACCTTGAATCATTGATTGCAGAATACGCAACGATTAACCAACGAACTAACAGAGACAGCGACCTTGTAGGGAGTCACGAAAAGGTGAACGCCCGTGGTGTGGGGGAAGCGACGAATACACCCCAACCATTTCACAATAAGGGTGTCAGCTGGAAACAAAAACAACATGGGCCAAACAAGGAAAGTGAAAACGGTCACAACATTAAGGGGTTCGGACGACACACTAACCGACATCCCATAAACTCCTTGGAATTTGTAAACAACGGTGCGTCGACCTCAACTGGTAAGGGGAACGACATAGATAAAGAAAAAAGAATTAACCCTACAAAACAAAGAGATGGCCGGTATACTGACTAATAACCGACTTCACGAAACTAGCATACTTTTACCAGATATCAGAAATGAATTGATTTATGAAGATGAAATACAATTTGAACAACGGATTTCTAAATGTCCAGAAATAATAATTAAGTTCAATAATAATATTTCAGTTGCTGCCTTATTGGACACGGGGAGCGCGATAAATGGATTATCCGAAGAATGGTTCAACCAAAATAAACATTTTTTAAAACCTTATGAAGAATTAAGCGTGACCAATACACTGATTATTAGTGGAGTAGGTAGTAAATCTAAGCTAGTACGGAAACAGATTTTATGTGACATTTACATTAATGATATCAAGATGGACTGTGTATTTTTAGTTATTCCAAATTTAATTAGAAATTGTATATTAGGTATTAGCTTTTTGAAAGATGAAAGATGTTTGATTGTCGTGGAAAAGGGGGTCGTCGAGTTTAAAGGAAGAGAGGAAGAACAAAATGTCAGCATACCCATCGTACACATGGAAGTAGTGGAAGAAGAAGAAGAGGATGAAATCGAGAAGAAAATAAACGCGAAAGTTGACAACATAACAGGTGTAGATGAAGAAATATTAGAAAATCTGAGAGAAGTCTTAATGAATAATAAGAGTTTATTTCGGGAGAGTCCAGGGAGAATGGAATGTTATCAACATGAATTTAAAGTAACGGACAACATGCCTTATTTCCAACGCGGGTGGCCAATTCCACTTGCATACAAGCAAAACGTTGATGCCGAAATCAACAAAATGTTGAAACACGGTGTAATTGAGAGGGGAAATAGCCCATTTATAAATCCAATGGTCGCCGTAATAAAGAAAGACGGAAACGTCAGGCTGTGTTTGGACGCACGAAAAATCAATAGTGTTACCATCCCCGACTATGAAGGACCAACTCCTATTCAAGAAATATTAGCAAGATGTGGAAGTATGAAGTACCTGTCCACGGTGGATTTAACCAGCAGTTTTTGGCAGGTGCCACTAAAGAAATGTTGTCGCGATTACACCGCTTTCATGTATGAGGGGAAATGTTATAGGTATACAGTAACACCGTTCGGATTAAGCACCAGTTCTGCTGCTCTGACGAGAGGACTAGACATGGTACTTGAAGATCAGGTGAAGGAAAACACAATCATCTATGTTGACGACTGTCTTTGCTACTCGAACGACATCAAGACGCATCTGGTACTTTTAAATTTATTATTAAGCAATCTACGCAGAGCAAACCTAACGATTAACCTCGAGAAATCGCAGTTCTTTCGTCAAGAAATCGCCTATCTAGGGTATCGCTTAACTACGGAAGGAGTGCAAGCAACGAAAGAAAAGGTAGCTGCAATCAGAAATTTCCCAGTTCCGAGAAAACAGAAGCAATTGAAAGGATTCTTGGGTTTGACCAACTTTTATAATAGATTTACTGCTAAGTACGCAGAAACTATTCAACCATTACTGGATTTACTGGAAAAAAATAAAAGGTTTATTATGTACTGCTGTTAAAATGCAACACAGTACATAAGAGGAAAATAATAAATTTTAAAAGAAAAAATATATAAATTTATTAGAATTGGAACATATGTTTGAAAATGTAAACAAAAACATTGTATCGACTCACCCATCAACATAGAGGTAGATGCCTATATGAGATAAAACAGTATAAAGATATATGTTATGAAAAGAATATTTGAAATGAATATTATAATAAGAGGAAATAGTAAGAGAATGATCATATTATAAATACAAACTAGAATTCAGAATATTAGAAATAAAATAAATATATTTAACAAGAATTAGAAAAGTTATATAAGTTTTTAAGAGTTATATGATAAAAAGATGTAACGAAGGTAGGGAATTATCAATGTGGCAAATATGTAAATTGTTAGAGATTGTTTTGGAGAGTGATGAAGAAAAAATGTATTAGTCTAATTTAATACCAAATAATATAAAGATGAAAGAGAGGAATTATGTAAATAGAGTCTAATTTTTAATTCAATCAGAGTCACATTAAGAATATTAAATTATAATAACTGTTGTACATCATAAAAGTAATGTAACTTGGAAAATAAAATAAAGCAAAGGATTTTGAATAGTGATTCCATAGTTTGATTATAATATCGAATAAATAAATAATAATAAAAAATATAACAATATCCTGAATAGAACGACGTCTGAAGAGGAAAACCTTGGACTGGAGAAGAGTTTCAGTGGCCCTAACGAATAATTAAGTGTTCAAAGGAGACATCGGTGTTGCAGTAATCTTGGAGAGTGGTATCCAGCGGTAAGAGCAATAAGAGATTCGTGTGAGGAAACAGATTGCCAAGCTGAATATTGCTGTTGAAGAAAGGTAAACAACAACCAGAAGTGAACCCGTGGCAGCTGGAAGAATTCAGAGACGGTTAAATTACACTAATACGTTAGTTATTTTTTTACATGGTTAATTACCAAAGTACTACCCATTAAATGAATCTGGGTTGGTTTAAAGAAAAGAAATTAATAGATTTAATCGTAAATACGATAAAATAACTTAATAATCATTAACCCTGAGAAAAAGAGTTTCTTTACATGTACTGGTAAATAAAAAAATATAATAACCGTAGGTACAGATCTTCATTACAATACCTGTAATAAAAAAAATAAACCAGTATAAAATGACGCATCCAACGTGGTGCAAATACTAAAAATAATATTATATCAGAAAATAATAAACAGTACAAAATAGCGCTCATACGTGAAAGGAAAGATTTTCTTTAAACCAGCACCAAATAACACAATTTTGTTAAATTTAATAAGTATAAAAATCTCCTTGTAATTAAATTAAGTTCAATATTGTTAAATGGCTAACAAACTAGAGCAATGATATGAATTAAGGAGTAATAGTGTTGAAGAGGAAGAAACTGAAATGGAAATAATAGTAGAGGATGCCCAAGGGGACCAACCAATGGATGCAAATTTCCAGGAGATGATGAGAATTATAATGGAAGGGAATAACAAAACCAACGAAAATTTTAAACAAATGAGACTAGATAATGAAAAATATTAAAACAAAATAATGAGGAATTAAAGGAGACCATTCAACAACAAATAAATGGGGTGAAGAATAAATTAGACCAGCAAAAGGCTGAAATCAAGTTAATATTACAAAATTGTGAGGAAAGGAACATTAGGCAATCCGCAAAAATGAAATTGAATATAGAAACAATGAAAGAAATAATGAGTGATGAAAACCAGTCAATAGAAACAACGATAGAAGATGTCATGCAAAGTGTGGAAACATTGAATAAGATAACGGAAGAAGTAATAAATGATAACAAAATAGAGATATAAATAATACCAAACGATCAAAATAGGGAGCAAGTAAGTCACAAAATAGAAGATAATGGAATAAAGAAGCAAATAATTAAGAAAACAGGAGAAAGAAGAATAACACATCCTAAGAAAATTAAAAATATACGAGAAGAATTGGAGATGATGAATAATGGACTGATTAATGTACTTAACATCCTAAGTACTAACTACAGAAGAATAAGTAATTTTAAAGATAGTAAAAGGAACTCAGTAGAATATTTCAAAGGAAATCACAATAAAATAGTGAGAAAAAATGTCCGAAAGTCTATACGTAAATTAAATATCACAGAAATAGAAGTGTGTAGCAAACTGTCAATGCTGTCATCAATAATTCAAATACCATTAAAATACCTTATCAATAAAATAAATAGGAAAGTGATTGATGTAGGCATAGATACAAATGAACATGTAGTATTAAAAGAATGGGAGTACAGGGTGACAGAGAGATATTTAATAAAAACAGAAATCATTATGGACACTGTAGTAATCCGAACAACAAGGGTAAATGAAGTATTTGACAACGGATGAACTAAATATAAGAAATATGGAAAGAAGGGACTGATTTTCTGGGTATTGACCAAAGCAAACTAATTGAACAAAGATTAGATTAATTATTAATACAAACGACATAATATGAAAGTTATTATGAATTAAGATGAAATAACCCACCACATTCTAAAATAAGTAAGAACATCTTACCGGATAGTTAAGAGAAATTATTTTTGAATCAATTAAGAAGAGAAAGACAGTTAATAACCATAATAATTATTTGAATAACCATTTTAATCAGTATAATAACAATGATAAGAACAATTAAGACTAGTTACTATTTAAGAAGGGTAGAAATGAATTAGATGAAGAAAGAATAGACAAATACAACTTACGATAATGATGAAATTCAGTACTTAACTGCATAATTAAGGGGAATAAATAAATAAAAAATGAAGATGAAGATAGAATCTAAAATATCATAGATTGACAACACCAAGATGGGAATAATCCAACATGTATGTCGAATAATGTTAACCAGTTACCTGTGAATGATAGAATACTAATTGAAGTGATAAAACACCAGAAGTGAAACTGTAATGGAATAAAAATGTGAAGAGACCTCAAAGAAATCATGTAACAATCCCTTGAATATAATTTTGTAGCGAAGGAGCTACCTTATAGGTAATAATTATATGCATTGTGTTGTGATAGTGCAACTTTTATTTTTTCCTGGACAGAGATGAAGTTCCTCTGATTTCAGATGATATATTTAGGGAAAACGGCGGAGTAATGGAAGCCAATAGTGCCCCTCCGAATCCGAACCCATGTATAATATTTAATGTTAGGGAATTATGGTATTTTAGGGATGATACAAATAACGAGGTAAAGAGATAAAAAATAAATATGACAACATGACTCGAGGTATGAAAATTAAGAAGAAGTTAAGTGTTCCAACATGAAAACAGGAATATAATTAAAAGTAACCAAATAAATGATAGAATAACCCAAACTGTATAAAGACTCGACATCAAGTTTTAGGTGCTAAGTTAATTTATGATATTTGTAAAAAAAAAGTCAGGGTGGCCAATGTCAGATATGAGGGAAGGTGGATAAATCATCAAGCATGGAGAGCGTTAGAGCAAGTTTTATTGACATTTGTGGACCATTATCAACAA
Source organism: Magicicada septendecula (assembly GCA_034769895.1). NCBI lineage: Eukaryota > Metazoa > Arthropoda > Insecta > Hemiptera > Cicadidae > Magicicada > Magicicada septendecula. The sequence goes on from CM068369.1 coordinate 149,599,066, forward strand.
GTGATAGGAGATGTAGGAAATATAGGTATACTGATTATCATGGACAGCTATTAGGTTTACAAAGCATATCACATCATTAAAGCTGATACCCATATTATAATAAAAATAATTTAAATTAAAAGAAAAATAATTCTAAAATTAAGAACACATGAAATTTATGACCAGGATTGGGAAAGTGAGATTTAAAAGAAAAGATAACGTCTGTATTCATGTTTTTGAGTTTTTTAGCCATGAAACTAGGCACAATTGTTATTTTATACTTACTATTTTTGATGTAAAACCAGTTGGTTTTATTAATGTTATTTTAAGCCATAAATGAGTGGGTAAGATATGGTGATTCTTGATAGTGATGAACCATACTTGTTATGTTAATAACAGAAAAAACCAATTTATGAAATGAATTTTGTGATATACAATTAGCGAATTAATCATATGTTTTCAATATTAATGTTCGACCATGTTTGTGATAAGAAATTAATTATTTCAAAATCTCATATCAAGTTATATCTGAGATTATGAAATAAGGGAAGGTATTATGTACTGCTGTTAAAATGCAACACAGTACATAAGAGGAAAATAATAAATTTTAAAAGAAAAAATATATAAATTTATTAGAATTGGAACATATGTTTGAAAATGTAAACAAAAACATTGTATCGACTCACCCATCAACATAGAGGTAGATGCCTATATGAGATAAAACAGTATAAAGATATATGTTATGAAAAGAATATATGAAATTTGAAATGAATATTATAATAAGAGGAAATAGTAAGAGAATGATCATATTATAAATACAAACTAGAATTCAGAATATTAGAAATAAAATATATATATTTAATAAGAATTAGAAAAGTTATATAAGTTTTTAAGAGTTATATGATAAAAAGATGTAACGAAGGTAGGGAATTATCAATGTGGCAAATATGTAAATTGTTAGAGATTGTTTTGGAGAGTGATGAAGAAAAAAATGTATTAGTCTAATTTAATACCAAATAATATAAAGACGAAAGAGAGGAATTATGTAAAATGAGTCTAAATTTATATCTAAGGAAAGTAACATGAGTAGTCTAATTTTATATTGAATACTATAAAGATGAAACAGAGGAATTATGTAAATAGAGTCTAATTTTTAATTCAATCAGAGTCACATTAAGAATATTAAATTATAATAACTGTTGTACATCATAAAAGTAATGTAACTTGGAAAAGAAAATAAAGCAAAGGATTTTGAATAGTGATTCCATAGTTTGATTATAATATCGAATAAATAAATAATAATACAAAAAATATAACAATATCCTGAATAGAACGACGACTGAAGAGGAAAACCTTGGACTGGAGAAGAGTTTCAGTGGCCCTAACGAATAATTAAGTGTTCAAAGGAGACATCGGTGTTGCAGTAATCTTGGAGAGTGGTATCCAGCGGTAAGAGCAATAAGAGATTCGTGTGAGGAAACAGATTTCCAAGCTGAATATTGCTGTTGAAGAAAGGTAAACAACAACCAGAAGTGAACCCGTGGCAGCTGGAAGAATTCAGAGACGGTTAAGTTACACTAATACGTTAGTTATTTTTTTACATGGTTAATTTCCAAAGTACTACCCATTAAATGAATCTGGGTTGGTTTAAAGAAAAGAAATTAATAGATTTAATCGTAAATACGATAAAATAACTTAATAATCATTAACCCTGAGAAAAAGAGTTTCTTTACATGTACTGGTAAATAAAAAATATAATAACCGTAGGTACAGATCTTAATTACAATACCTGTAATAAAAAAAATAAACCAGTACTAATATGTACATCAGAACTAGATCGATGCTTCAAGGAAGTGAAGGATTTATTTATTGAGACGGTTATATTAAAATTTCCGAAAGTCAACCAACGGTATTTTCTTCAATGCGATGCGAGTAAATACGCATATGGTGGACAACTGTATCAGTTGGATGAAGAGGGGAATGTGGGTGTTATTGCCTACACAAGTAAAACTTTTATGGTTGCGGAAAAGAACTATTTCACGACTGAAAAAGAACTATTAAGCATTGTCAGATGTTTAGAGAAATTTCGAATATATGTCTTGGGTCAACCATTAACGATTATAACTGATAATAAAGCACTCACTTTCATGCATAAATGCAACCTAAACAACTCCAGGATAACTAGGTGGATCCTATGCATACAAGAATATAACTTTAACATCCTTCACTGTAAAGGTAAAGAAAATTTAGTGGCCGACATACTCAGCCGGTATCCAGAGGACGTAACGGAAGAGGACCAAGTTAATGAGAACTTCGATTATCAGAATCTTAGCAACGAGTGAAGGTCAAATTCAATTACGAACTCAGCGAACCCGAGCAATACAATAACCAAATTATTTTAATTAAATAACATTCAACCGAAATAATAATAATAAACACATTTTAACTGAAGCATATCCCGGTCTAGTTATAATATTAGTGACATTTTATTGGGTGTGAACAATTATTATTTGATTTGTTGTAGTAGCCTGTGTTGTTTATTACGAACTGTTAACAGTGGAAATTAAAGCTGGTAATTAGTGACTTAATTGGTGTCTTGTACTTATTCTGTTTTCCACTGTACCTACGACGATCAAGTAGACCATCGTAACAATATTCATAGTCTACATAACCTACAATCATTCAAAGACATTAATATTATTTATTAAACGACGATTTCAATAATCCATAAAATATCTTCCGTTCCCTTAATATTCATAGCGTACGGTGTGTACTTTTCACATTAATAAGATTGGAAAGATTCACCTATTGTAAAAAAATACAGATGTTTATTATTTTCTTATAGTACATAGTCTTATAGTCTGATATAATATAAAAGTATATGGTCATATAGTCTGAGAGATGTAGGAGTTATTGTGTAATCAAATATAATCATAAAATTTAACGTAAATTACTGTACTACATTCTAGTTTAGAAAGGAAGGGTTTAAACGGAAGGATAACTTTACGGGTTTAAGTTTATTTCACATAAAAATCCCTACTCAATTATATAAATTTATCCTTCCACTTCATTCACAGCTAATAAATTCGAATCCTCGTTCGATGTTCTGCAGCGATAATAAATATTTCTCTCTCTCTCTCTCTCTCTCGCTCTCTCTCTTTTTATCTCTCTTCCTTCGAATGAAGTTTGCTTCCGACTGAGTTCGATATCTTTGATTTTTTTAATTAGAAAAACTGTTAATTTTTACCTCTCTTTAGATTTTTGTAATTAAGCTATTTTATTTTTTTTGTTGAAGCTGAAATTCCATATTTGTTGTTCGTATACTCATATCTACATTTGCATAAGTGTGTTTTACGTAATGATTAAAGTAACATGATTTAAACGTTCTAGTTTTATATTAATTAATAGACATATTATGAGCAACTATATGGTTTTTAATATAAGCATCTAAAAAATTTAAAACTTTGTTATCTACAGTATTAGATCAGTGATATACAGAATATTACTGAGTCAGTAATTTATTGACTGTATTGAGCAGTATACGTAATTTTTACATGTAATTTAAAATTGAATTATTATAAGTCCATATTTTAGTATTACAAATGAGATATTTGTAATCAGGAATAAAGAATATCATTAACAGTTGCAAAATATAATTCATTATTACATGCAATCAAAGAATCGTTCGTATTAACGTTCACAATCACTATAACTAATTATTTAAAATATAGTAGGCCTACCCGCTTTTCCAAATCAGGAACTTATAGGTAAGAGAATCCCATTATTACGCGAATTCTCCAAAATCAAGTTATAAAAAGAAATTCTTCTTGAAGATTTGACAAATGTTCTACGGCTGAGTTTTGTTCCAAACGTAGTATATTCTCTACTAATTTTAATAACCTTATGGTTGTCCATTACGTTCTACACGTGTTACTTTCTGTTTCATATATAATTGTTTTACTTGTGAAAAACGCTTTCAATTGTTCTTAGTAATCTTTCTCGTTGTTATGCCCGTCAGTCTCAAAATTCATTCCATCTCTTACAGATGATTATTGAAATTATTTAATTTGTTCTTTCATGTAAACTCTTGACATATTAGTATGTCTAAATTTTAAATTTCCATTGTTGCCTTGCTATACATTAATATTTCTTAGACCTCGTGAAATACTGCTTCATAAATACCATTTTTATATAAGTGCATTAAGTCACATTTCAATGTCACATTTCCCCTTTAAAAATATTATTTACATTTTATTTTAATCTAGATTGATTTTTGTATACATTTTTTGTACATTTTTACATACACTTTCAGTTTTATACACGCGGAGACTTATTTAATATTCATCACGGTCAATGTTTCAAATTACTTTCTTCACAACAAAAATTGTTTTCACTTACGTTTGACTGATTATATTTACCAGATATAATTTTTACACCAACCTTTTATTAACACTCTGATTCACTGCAGATTTTTAAATATAATCCTGGTTTAGTTTAATTTAAGATAATTTAGGTAAGCACTGCAACTGGTCATTTACGTAGTGACTGATTATATTAGTAGCAGTCTACACAAGTTTCTTCTCTCTTCCTAAATTAAACAACTTACAGTTTGTTTGATTGAGGAAAATTGTGTTAGATAATGTTTGCTATTTCATTAAGAATATACAAATATGTAAAATAATAATATAAAGATAACACTGCATTGGCTTTAAACATGTTGATGATTAATTAATATTATTTTAACAAAGAGCAAAATGAAATTATTAAACAATCTTTTAATTATACCACATAATACCTCACCATTTTATACTAATTACAATGCTCTATTTATAGTCATTGCAAAAATATAATCTTAATATCAGGGTGACCGAGCTTTGCTCGGTTTTCACATTTATTTATAAATATACAGATTTAAAAAAAAACATTATTTATTATTAACTATTTATTTATTTTTATTAATTATTTATTTTTTATATTTATTTTCATATATAAACATATCGATACTACACCGTTTGCGTTTATCGACGGTTTCTGTTATTGGAATCACAATTATTAATACTTCTTTCCATACAACGATTCTTGTATGGCGACGATTTTCTGGTGGTAAAAGAACTTTTAAGCCACTTCGCCTTTTGACTCTGGAAAATGCTACATACAACATGCCGTGCATAAACACAGGAATTGATAAGTAAATTCCCACCACTTCAAATGTTTGACCTTGAGCCTTGTGAATAGTAATAGCTGCTCTGACGGGAAATTGATGCCTTTGCATAGTGCACCCAAGCTGACTTTTGCTGGAATCTATTGTAATCCTTGGAATATGAACTTCTCGGCCTGAATATTCACCCGTGATAATCTCGGCTTTAATAATGTTATTACATAATTCAGTCACGACCAATCTCGTTCCATTGCACAGCCCTTCAGAGACGTCCAAGTTTCGTAAAAGCATTATTATTGTATTTTCTAAGCTTTAATTCGTGTGGTGGTAAGTCAGCCATCTCAACAGAATTTAGAAATTCAGAAGTGAATTGAAGAGCTCCTTCTGGTTGATCTTTAACAGAATCGTAGCTTTTATATACTTTATAATATTCTCCAGGAAGCTTTTAAATAATTTCGTCGTTAATTTTATTTACGTCTTTATTCAAAGGCGCTAATATAGCTCTGTCTTTCATATCTTCGTATCTGTTGTTTGCCAAACAATCACCAAATACTTCATCAATAAGATTCCCGTTAGACAGAATATGACTACCACTTACCTCAGAGAATGCAAAAAACACAACAGCGTATACAGAACACTTAATAGTTTAGATTATGTATATCAGATAGATTGTACAAAAATCGTTGCGCAGAAATTGTATGTCTCAACTCTTAGTTTGTTTATTTATAGTCATAGCAAAATCTGTTTATATTATTTATAAACATCGATACTGCGCCGTTTAGGCCGCAGGTTAAAGACCTATAAAGACCCTACGGTATCGTTAGAGCCGTTTCAAGGACATACATAGATTAGATTGTATGTCTCAACTCTTAGTTTGTTTACTTACATTCATAACAACAGCTATTTATATTTATTTATAAACAGCGATACTGGGATTGTATGTCTCAACTCTTAGTTTGTTTATTTACATTCATTGCAACAGCTATTTTATATTATTTATAAACATCGATAAGATCTATTCTTTATGAACAGAATTAAAATTAACGTTTTAATTTCAAACAAAAAATATTTGTTTAAAATATTTGTTGCTGGGTGACAGAGTTATAACAATAGCAATTGTTTTGTGAATATTTAAACCTACATGAATTAAAATGTATACTTAAAAGACCCTACAGTTTAGGCCTTAGGCGATTTTTGCGGAAAATGAGACCTAGCCCAATCGATTTTTAGTGTCCAAATACGCTTAAGTACCAAATTTCGAGAAAATCATTAGAGCCGTTTTCGAGAAAATAAGGACATACATACAAAGATTGCTCGCTTAATAGTATAAGATTAAAATTTAAAGCACGTTGCTAATTATCATGAGAGTTATTAACGTCACAATTATGTTTTGGGGAATTGTACGTTTACAGACTTGCTTCATATTTCGCTGCATATTTTAAATGTGATCTAGATCAACTTTTATGTATTGTCTGTTCAGGGATTTACCTGATTAGTTTTTTAGACTCCCTAGTTTTCCTGGCATCAGTATGTTTCAGTCAGTGTTTCTTGTACCTGTATGCTTCAAAAATAGTTTTTTGTATTTATAACAATTTTTGGAAAAACAATTTAGCTAAGAACTATTGAATTACATAGCAAATATAAATAATATCACATTTTTTATTGTAACAAATAATGACTTGGTAGATAACATTTGCTGAGATACTCAATATTGTCTCAGTATAATGTGCAGTAACGGCTTCCTACCCCACGGGGATGAGAATAACGTCAAACCCATAATCCTTTATGGATCCCATGTTTTTAAGAAACAAAAATATACATTTCTTTATACGGGCAGTTTTTGATGACATATTATTGAATTTTATAGCTCATAGTACATGAAATAACAAATGATCTATAGAATGACCTGTGAATATGTATTTATTAATCTCGTAATTGATGAAAATTCAGTCAAGATTAAATTAAGCAGTGTAACTTAAAATGTTTTATTTGTTGGAGGAAGTAAATAATAGGTTCTACGATAATGTACGTAATGATGTAAGTAATAGTAAGAATGTTACCATGAGCAACATACTGGAGTTTTTGGTTTGCTAATACGTTATTAAATACATGTGCCAACATGCGCATTTTAAACTCTTGATAGGTGGTCCTACGTTATTGGTAGTAACTTCTGTTATATAACTAATTATTTGAAGATTTTGTAACCAAAATTGATTCAGTTGTAACCGAATTTTATTAATAAAAAAATTTTAATGGCTACATCGCTATCAACTGAAGATTATTACCAGTTCAAGCGGGGAGATATCCAGTGAACGTGTCCACAAGAAAGAAGTAAATAACGGTATTGTTAATACAAACACAGATATTGTTGCTGAGGTCACCACTGAGCATCGTATCAACGGCCAGTCAGATGTAGGTAGCAACTATTATTCTGAATCTCTGTGTGTGAAACGGCCTAATTAAAAATCCTACTACTGAAAGTAAACTTTGAGTGTTATATATCCTGAGAAATAAAATATTTTTGTTATCTGAATAAGAATATTAACGAAGCGTCCTCTGCAAATATTTTGTTTTGTATATTTCAGTTTCAAAAATTGAATTTGCCGCGAGCAAAAGGATTAACACTGTCCTCTCGTCGCAGATAGGGGACATCATCTCAACCTCTATGCTATAGTGCAGTGTTAATAACCTCTATGACGTGTTAAACAACTGCCTATTACAGGCGCCCTCGAATCCAGTAGAAACAGTGCAAACTGTCTGGCTATGAACACAGTGCGCCAACCGGTGCGGTCTGGAATAGCCTCGATTGTTGATGCATGATAAGTGTCACACGTAATTGTCTTTTATCTCAAAGTATCAGAAATATGTACGCATACACACACACACACACATTAAAGCCGGGCTCTGTTGGGATAGCCGAGAAACACGTAGAACGACACCATTTTACGAGAATGTTCCGTTGCGTAACATATTTTCTAATTATTTATGTTTATAAAAATGTTCTCATATGCTTCTATTTTAGTATATATTACATGATATTTTCAAAACTTTATGTAAACTCAGATATGTAATATACAATAAACAAGGCTTCAAATATGTTAAAAGGATTTGAATTAAAACGAGTTAAAATTTAATATCCACATTAATTTTATTTAAAAATTAACGTTAACTTAGTAACGTATTAACTGATGGTATGTTATAATGTATTGTCCCCAGAAATATGACACATGATTGAATATATTTCATGAAAAAAAGGCAAGATGACTGGCACTAGGTACAACAAAATTATCCTTCTATGTACAAATAAATCCTTCCGCAAAACCTGAGTAACTGTCAAAAATGTTCAATTTATTGTTTTTCAGATCATATTAGCGAGCAGTGATCAGCTTTTTACTGTCACAGAAGTATTATGACCTCTTATTACACCTGTCACACTCTTCAAGAAAAACTTACCAACACCTAACAGATGAAGGGAAAAACACCTATTTTGTCAGGAAATAAAATGCCAAAGGAAGTAATGCCAAAAATAATTTAATTCTTATAACGTATTCAGAGTACTCATAGTGATATCAATTACCACAACGACTTATAATTAAAAATTTTGTAACATAATACATAAGTAAATTTCAAAACCTACGGATTGGAAAGTAGAGTTTAAACATCAATCGGACACTTTATTTCTAATGTATTAGTGTAAAATTAGATTACCTTGGGGCAACCGTATCTACTCACTATTAAGAAGCCTTAGTAAATAATGTACATCACAGTTATAGGTAAATCCAGCAGGTCAATAGACGTACTTTAGTTTTTAATTAGTTCAGTTGTAATTAATTTTTTCTGACTTAATTCAACAAATATTCTAATTATACTTTATAAAATATTTAATACTCAGAGTAGAATATATTATTTAAAAAGGGAGATAGAACTAAGTTTAAATTAAACTGGATCAAATTTGAGAACTATATAATTTGTTTCTTTGTCCTGTCTGATGACATCTACATCAACGCCAAAATATATATCATTGCCAATTCCGCCTTTGTCTACTTCTTCTTTCACTTTTCACCTTGTCCTCCAATACATGTATACTTCTTCTCTAGATTTATTACTCTCTTCAAAATTCATGAAATGTCGTGAATTTGCGTTTGCTTGTAATTGGTTATAAGGGTTTTTTGTCCTTCGACTGTTCTTCAACAACCTCTTTGTGTGAAGTAAAGTGTCATCCACACATTTGTCTAAACTGTTACCTAACATTCGCTTTAAACCATTCATACAAAATCAGATGTAAGTTTCTGCATTTGTGTGACTCATAGCTTGAGTTTTATAATATATATGTTTGTTATTGTGTAGTTCTGCATACATCTTTCCCCCAAAATTAAGGAATTGTTTATTTGAAACTTTATCTCAAACTTGTTAGTTGATTTTCTATTAGCCTCTTTAACAAGGACTTGTTTCAAACTGAGTAGCGTTTGGACTGAGTAAGAACTGTTATATAAATATGTTTTAGTATATAAACATGATTGTAGAAAGATAAGACCTAAGACTTGGAAATAGCGAACAGATTGGTAGAAGGTGTTTATATAAATTATTGTTTGGGTTGGAGTCAGGATGTAAAATTTCGTCACTACCCCAAAAAGTCACGTCCATAATAAGCTCAAACAATAAATCAAACGTTTAGTCGGATTTTATGGAAAACGGGAAGAGGTATGAATGTTGATTATGGCATTTTGTGCATGAAATATATTAAAAAATTAGGAGAAATGGTAGTTCAAAACTATAAAACTTTGATAGTGATATTATTTCCTTTCCATCAAAAGATAGGAGAGAATGGCTCACTGACAAATTCAAAGTGAAATCCACTTGTTCAGTGGAGTAGTTATATTAATGAAAAGGAAATCCCTTTTTGTAAAAAGAACAAAAAATGAGGTCAACCCTGGGAATAGGTTAATGACAATATAAATAAACAGTGTCAGAGATTCATGAAATACTGAAGACTAAAACCTAACAATAAACAATAAAAGCCAATTTTCTATAAACTTATTTTTATTCTTACCTAAAATAATGAATTACCTAAAAATTTTTGATATTTTAAACTTGTTGAAAAAGGGTTTTTAAATATTTTACGATTTAGAACATGAAATAAATTAAATGTCAGAGGAAATACAATATTTATATTTTAAAATTTGTCGCTTTCCAGTTCCTTGCTCACAAACGACTCTAGGACTGGTGTGATGAGTATAATAAATTTTAAGACAGAAAAAATTAGAAAGATCTCGGTTAATCAAAACAACCAAGCAAGCTGGAATTTTATAAGACGATACTATAAGTAATATTGGCGAGAGACTTGTATATCTTTGTGAATGTAACTAAATTAAAAAACTGTAGTGGTTTCCATACACTTAAAATGTGAAATAACAAACACACACAGTCCATGATAATGTTTTACGTCGCATCATAAGATACGCCAAATATAGAAATATTGTTTAGTCGATTTTTAGGGAGAGCAACTTGCTTGGACAGTTACAAACTGGCAACGACAAACTTATGATCAAATAAAAATGTGTTGCGGGTTTGAGGATCAGTAAATTACCACCACAGGCAAAGACGTCTACTTGAAAACTTGATTATAACGATTTGTAGTAAGAGTAATTGTAGGAATTACATTCTCTCTTACCTGAGGACGTAATTTATTATGTGGCTACAGGTATATGAAATTTGCAGTTGTAAGTCCAAATAAAACAAATTTTTTTGTTATGTGACTGCAAAACAATGCTGCAAGCTGTTCAGATTTTAACTAAAAGCCTACAGCTACTACGATAACGCTTAAAAAATATAATATCTTCAGCTTACTCGAAGTGAATACAGAATGTAGAGATATACATATTGTAACATTGGCAGTCGGTGAATTAGAAATGCTGCGTGCTGCAAAATAAAATATGTTGCATCTCAGTGCCTATTTGTTGTTTGTTTCCTTCTTGTGATCACATTTAGTTTTTAATTGTAATCATATGCCAGCGAATTATGTTGGTCATCGCTCTTTGGAAGCATAATTCTCTTGTGTGTAACACAGTAATACCTCTACTGTCATCCTCGTCCTTCCCCTGAAGAACAGGCAGTGGTACATTAAATTAAACGTTCTGTTGTTTTGCAATATATTCATAGAAGAATAGCTTAGATACGGTACCAGTTATAAGGAGAGACCTCTATTATGAATGGGACTTGTCAGTCATGAGCTTTCAGAAATAGAGATCAATTGCTTCATATAAGTATATAAACTATTAAATGTCATGACAGATGGTGTTCCTACTATGAACAACATTATTTTCAATTTTGTAATTGAGTATCCACTAATACCACTATTGGATATTAATAGTACATATTGTAATAAATATTTTGAAAGTATTTGAAATATTCTAATTTAATAAATATTACTCTACTTACATAGTAATATTAACTCGTTCAACATCGTTGACAGTCAAATTATAGATAAATGTGTAATTAACGAAGAAAACTCATATATATCGAAAAAAAAGTTCTGTAGGTATACATTCTCGTAGATATCAAACAAACTCAAAAAAAGTTTCAGTTGTTTGTTGCAAAGAGGTAGAAACAAATGGATAGAAATGCAGTTTGTCGAACGCTGAATACACATGAGATATAAATTCCCAACCACTTCAAGCAATATTCTGCTTTCTATATTACATTATATTTGATCACTGAAATATTAGACTGCCATAGCCAAATGTTTCCTCAGTATTTACACAATATCTACGTTTTATTTGAGACAATATTTTACACACCTTTTACTATTGGACCGTGTATTGATTCTGTCGGTTCGTTATAGAAAATCGGTTACCGTTTGTTACCGTTGACACCCCCCCCCCCGAATAAAATACATTTTCAGCCAGTTTTAAACAAGTGAGAATCATCTTTTCGCTCTCTTTTCTTTTTTAAATTTTAATTAAATACATTCATTTTAATAACAAAACTTAATTCAGTTTCTTAACAATCAAAACATAAATCTATGCTTTATGTGAATTGCTTAGCCGATTATATGGTATTGTTACTATGAACAACACGCACATACATAAACACATACACACACACACACGTGTGTACTCATTCATATATAATGTGTATGCATGCGTGTGCGTGTGTGTGTGTGTTAATAATCACTACTTCATCTGCAACCTTATGTCATGTTTTCTTGATCATTCGATTTTAACTTTTTCGAATTTTGTTTTCCGCTCTATACTTTTACATCCGATTGTCTGTCTTCCTCAAGAGTGACCAAGACATCATATAAAACTGTAGCAAAACACTTATAACAAACCGCTATAATCGAATGCGAAGAACAAGAACAAGATATGCATTAATAAATATACTCAAGTTACAAATAAAATTATATTTTTATTACTAGTCTTCATACCCTCATATGAACTACAAAAACATTGTTTCCACAGTTATAAATTTAACATTACCGCTTATGGAAAGAATGACGTATAACAATTACCACGTATTACCGCTTATTTCAGGTAAGACTTTACTGTATTTAGTAATAAACAATATACGCTAAAATAAAGCAGTAAAAACGTCACCATAATCAATAAATTAATTAACACATGCTTGCATGCAGAGATATAAAAATTATATAAATGGAGAGGACAAAGTAATGCAAGAAAAGAAATCAGCGACAGTGGTTAATCAATTAAAATTTAATTCCCATTGAACACAAACTTTATAAACAAAAAGACGGCCACGGACTGCATTTGTTACTCAAATGGGTGTTTGGTGTTCAATATTTTATATAATATTGACGAATGATATGAAACATGGAAACAATGAAGAATACAAAATAGAATACACGGAACAGAAAAGAATTATTTGATATCTGTAAGAGAGGTAACAAAAACGATTTAGTTTAAAGTGAACAAAGTATTTGTATATAGGATTTAAATAGCTTAAAAAAGATTTTGAAGTACAAAGAACAAGAACACGATAATCTACACAGAATGAACGAGAACAGACAGAAGGAGAGAGCAAGGCTCAAGGAAAGGAAAGGAAGAAGAAAAGAGAAAGAGGAGAACATTAAGGGAAACGTGGAAAAATACACTGAAGAAAATAAGTGACACAATTTTGGGGGAAATATTTAATGAAGCAGCGGCCATTAAATAACAATTTTTACCCATCAAATAACTCCAAATCACTAGTGTAATAATGGTGAATAATGCACATTTTTAATGCATTTTTTCATTATCCTTTATTGATTTGTAAAATTTAGTGATTGATAATTTTCTGAATGTATGTAGTTTATTTTGCAATGTAAATTATGTTTTTTCAAAGGCCGGATGCAATATTTGTATCATTAACTTAAATTAAGTAAATAAAAATGCGAATATAGTTTTGTAATTGACAGTAGCAACTTAACTATGCTGCATAACTTGATAAATTATTTCCCGTTAAAAATGTTTGCTTCACACTGTGCAGAGAATGTACAATTTTATGTTGAACGTAAGAGCTATGTGGAATCGTATGTGGAACTGCATAAAAAGTAATATATTTTGTTGCCGCTGTGTTGTTACGACAGTTCTACTAGTTCATAGTGTTACCGTCGTAATGGGATCGAGTGTTCGCGACTACTTGTTTACACATTCTTATGGAGGAACTCATTTAGTATTTCAAACGCATTATTTTAACTGAAGACGTTACCTCTGTTCCATATTTTGACGTATTTACTGTTCAGTGTGTCCCACCTACTAGGAAAACATCGTTTTCTTATTACACAACGTAATTTTATTTTATTATATTCAGTAAAATATATTATATATTAGGTTTTCCAAAATCCTGTTTGAAAGATAAAACAATATTTTGTACAACAGTATATTTCTCCTGAATTACAGTATACTGAAAACAGCATCTTTTAAATTATGATAAAAGAACGATTCCAGACATAGTATAGCTTTCAGTTTTACAAAATACGTTTATAGATTAGGAAGGGTTGTCGCGAATAGTGAGGACGGTGAATTTTGCGAACAGCAGGAATGTTGCGAAGTTTGTGGAAACATACTCTCCCTTTACAAGAAAACATGCACTATTTTGACGTTTTTGACAGAAATCAATTTACTTTTTAAATTATCTATTATGTCACTTAGTAGTTAATAGTTACTTATTAACTACTTACTTATTACCTATTAAATACATAATTGATATTATTGAATACGCCTAACATAGTTTGAAAATCATACACATAATTTTTTGTGTTTGTGTTATTTGCATTATGTTTTTAATTCACCTGATTTAAATTTATTTAAAAGTTACAAATTTGAAAATAATTCTGAATTACTCATATTTAATTAAAAAGAAATTGGCACTAAATTTTAGAAACGTAAAATTGTATGTGTTAGAAACTACACAAAATCAACTGTAATTACGAAGCTGCCCCAATATGAGCTCTTTGTAAAGTTTTCACTGTAACAGAGATAAATAGTTGTTTTGTTTTCCCTGTGAAGAGTGGTTGTGAAGGGGAGTACATGAGCTTGGTCTTACCAGTGATTGCCGAGAAAACCAAGACGTAATAACCAAGACACATAAGAATTTGTGCAGCTCTCGTCTTTCTTGAGCCATAACCTGTAGAAGATAGATTCGTGTCAAGATCCATACTGAAGTTCCCGAAAATGAGAAACTCTCTGGTTTTTCAATTATTTCGTCAAGCGACGGTCGAAAAATTTAGAAATCCTTTCACCGCTCTAGACGTGCTACCAAATACGACAAAGACAAGCATCATAAAATCGACAGCATGCTTCTAAATCCCAAACCCATTTTGAAAAATGTCATGCAATGTTTGAAAAAAGAAGTGGAGGTCGCCTACAGTATGTATATGAGAATGGAATTGAGCATGGAAGGAAAGAAGAGGAAAAGAAAGTGAAGTACGTCAAGATGGATGAACGGATGGAAAGAGCAATTCAAAAGTTTGAAGAAACAAGCCATATCCAATTATGCTTAAAAGCTAATTCTTTCGATGTTGAAATTACACAGCCACACAGTCATTTGCGTGTTTGAAATCAGCTTTCATCGTCTCCTATTTTTGTTTAACTTTTTGTGTTCTTTATTTTTTTATATGTGCCTAGTTTTAATCTTTTAATTTTAAATATATTTGTCAGTTAAATGTATGAGTGTGTGTCTATATATATATATATATATATATATATATATATATATAATTATAAATATAATCAATAATTACTTATAATTATCTATGTATAAAATAACTAATATTTCATATTTTCAAAACAAGAATATATATTTTTATTTTGTTTACAATTTTTTAGCAGTTTCAAATTACCGTCGTTGTCATCATCATCATCATCAACACCACCACCACCACCACAAGCTCATTTAAACAGTGTGTACATACACACTAGTATGTATATAGTATATATATATACTATACTATACATAGTGTGTATATATGTATACATATTTTGTGTATTGTAATGGACATTCTAATTGCATATAGAATGTAGCTGAGAATAAAGCATATGATAGCATATAAAGACGCTATATGAAGAAGTAGAGATTACCAGGTTTGGACATTGTAAATTATTTGATAAGAAAAATTGTGAAGGATGTTTGTTTTTCAGTACTTTTAGACTAGCAATAAAACTTTAAATGCAATGAGGCCGTGTGAAAGGATATTTAGCTGCGTGTGTATTGCGTGTGTGTGCGAGGGTACGTAATTACTTTAAAGAATATTCATAAAATAAACAGTAAATTAAATATCTTTTGAAGTATGAGACATTTTAAGATGGAACTTATATCAAAATAATCATAATAACAGACCTACTTGATGACAGTAACTATTTTTTAAATCGGCAACTGAATGTATTCGCTTTTTATGTAAAAAGGGTTTTCTGAATATGAATTGTTTCTTTCGTAGGCCTCCTTGCACAGGATTATTATTATCTGTAAGAAAAGTATGAGAATGGATTACTGAAGAGCTAATCAGATTACAAGAAATTCAGTTTCACATATAACACTCAGACATACAGATCAGTCTCTCTTCGGTATCGATAACGACTGAACTCTACACTAGTCCAGACGTTTGGTCTGTCCGTCGCGACGAATGCAAGTAGAAAATTACTGTTGAGTTACTGCCATAAGTAATATAATTATGCTAATCCGAGAGAGGGCAAGACATTCCGTTCATGGAATAGACACTTCAACTGTACTAGAAAGTTGTAAATCTACTAAAAAATAAGCAGTAACAAAATTGGTTCGTGGTGAAAGTGTATGTATACGTGAAGAATAGCGTACACACCCAAAAGCAAGCATGAAATATATTTGCCAGTCCAAAGCCTGAAAAAGGGTAACGGGGATCACTATGCATAAAAATAAAGAGTCTTAGTATAGTGGATTTTATATGTTCTAAACCAAAAATATTTACTGTCTCTCCTACATACATCCCCCCTTTTCGAATTGGTGTCGGCATAATTTGGATGTCAAATATTCCCACCCTCGCAATATGTCGTTTTGTCATTGGCCCTTGAGGTATCAGAGTGTACCTCCGTCCTCACACTGCGCTGTCCGCACTCTTTGTATATCCGTTGTGAAAACAGTAGTAGCGAGTGAGGGAGAAGAGTCATATACAGACAGAGTGTGCATGTGTAAAAAACAAGATTATACCATAAAAACCAACACAAGTTTATCATATGGAAAATAATCAGTTATAAAGCTGAATTTTAATTTGAAATCACTAAGTCTTATAACTTAAATCACATAGAGTCAAATTTAATTTTTAACAATTATTCATCGTGATGGTAAAAATTGCAAACGGCTGTTAGCTTGTAGTAGTGTAGCTTTTTTAGCGTACTGCTTCATTGCCTTTACTACACAGACAATATTCATCATCTGCAACATAATCACAATGCATACAACACTATTATTTTGAATGATCATCACATCTTTCAGAGCACTTTAATAATTAATAATGTAATGCACTTTCACTTGTGAAAAAACTTACTTTTTGTTATATCCTAAACAACTTACAATCCACATTTGCCACACACATCAAAACAGAAAACCACAGTTACACCAACATAAAAACATTCTTGAAATTTTACATTACATGCCCAAAAGTCGCAAACTCAACACCGCAGAACAATACGAAATATACAAACACAACAAAACACAACCAAACTACATACTCAATGAACAATTACAATTTAAATCCAACACACTATTCGACACAATAATGCACAACGCACACAATTCAGAATCTCGCACCAACCCCCTTCCATCTCCACCACCCCACACACAACGAATCCCCAAAAAACCGTTACAGATTACCAACGCCTTGACGCTTTCTGCATTTATGCGTCACTGATGAAGGAGCAAACCACTCCGAAACGTGCGTATGAGGATATAACAAAAAGTAAGTTTTTTCACAAGTGAAAGTGCATTAAATTATTAATTGCATACAACACATTTGTTTTGGAAATTTGAGTGTCATAAAATAAGTGAAATGCATTGAGAATAAATGTGACTTCTAACTCATAAATATGTTCGGTTTTGTCAGTGCACAAACATAATAATAAACTTTAAAATATTTGCTTTATTCTAAACTAGCGAGTACCCGGCATGCGTTGCAATGCCACTCAAAGAAAGAAAGTGTTTGTGTTTTAATTCTGTTTATTGAAGTGCTTTTGGATACACAATATTTTTTGTTTTTCCGTCTGGTGCGTACATGAATAAATCCGAAGGTTTTCCGACGCGTGAGCAGGCCACATACAGCTGTCCATGTGAGAAGCATGGATTTTTCAAATTTAGTCCACACACTTGTAGCGATTGTCCCTGTGCTTTGTTGATGGTCATTGCAAATGCGAGTCGCACCGCAAACTGCAAACGTTTTAACTCGAATGGCATATCTGTCGGAATCATTGGGATGCGTGGCAACAGTACATCTTCTCCTTTAAATTTTCCATTTAAAATTGTAGCTTCGATGATATTGTTCATCATCTGTTTCACTGAAAGCCTGGTACCGTTGCAAAGTCGTGGTGGATTGATGTTTCGGAGAAGAATGATAGGCACGCCAATTTTCAATGTTAAAACGTGCGGCGGCATGCCTGGCAAATCAAGTGAATTCAAGAATTCAGTTGGATAATTGACAACTTCGTCTTGATTCATTACAGTATCGATGGACTTATACGTTGTCGCTTCGCCTGGTATTTCGTTTTGAATGCTGAAATTGATGGCATTGACATCGTTGTTTTTGGCTGCTAATATAGCACGTGCACTGAGCCACTGATGATTTTTGTAATTCTGTGCGATATTTGGGAAAACTTTGTGAATCAATTCGTCTGTGGTTGCTGTGATTTTACAGAAGTTTGTTGGCAATGTGATACATTGTGTGGATTCATCGATTGCCATTTTCCCATTCCCAATATCCAACAATTGTTTTGCGAAACGTTCAGCGGATGCATCATGTTGTAGCTGTACACGCATATTAGTCTTCAAAGTCAATTTCTGTACGTGTCGCCATAAAACTGATGATTTGAGACATGCATTAAGTTCATCAGTGTGTGTTGAACGTGGTATAACTGGTAGAATTTGTCGAAAATCACCAGACAATAAAATGAGTGCGCCACCGAAGAGCTGTTCATTTCCTCTCAAATCTTTTAGTGTACGATGAAGCGCTTCCAATGCTTTTTTGTGCGCCATAGTACATTCGTCCCATATAATGAGTTGACATGATTGGAGTACTTTACCCATTCCAGAATTTTTGTTGATATTGCATGTAGGTGTCTCAGTGATTTGTATAATCAACGGCAATTTCAGTGCTGAATGCGCTGTTCGGCCACCATCCAAAAGAGTTGCCGCAATTCCAGATGATGCGATTGCCAGTGCAATATTTTTTCGTGATCGTATGGTTGCCAAAATAAGTGAAATGAGAAAAGTTTTGCCTGTGCCTCCGGGCGCATCTAGGAAATACAATCCCCCGCTTTGGCTTGTAATTGCATGCATAATTCTGTCATACGCTATGCGTTGTTCTGGAACCAATTTCGGAAGATTCGTTTGAACAAATGTACCCAATTCGTCGATATCAAAGTGTTTTTCTCGTTGCAAATCACGATCGAAAAGGTCGTTTGCAGATCGATTCGGCGCAGCCATTCCCAATTGTACCAGTGCTTTGTTAGCGATTGCCAAACATGTGTCCTCAATCGAAACCAATGCCTCATTATACACGTTTGGTGTGAATTGAATGTCCGGATTTTGATTCGTTGCACGCAAACGATGTAGGATGTCTTCACTCATGTAGTCTTTGTACTTTTCCCAAAGATCTTTTGGATCGGATGGGAAGCACGTTGTCAATATGATTGCAGATAACTTGCGTATTTGCTGTGGTTGAGCAGTATTCGATGCGTCAGCGAGTGAAGTGTCCCAATGTGCATCGTTTTCAAGAAGATTTAATTCTTGGCAAGCTTCACGATAAGTGGCACATACTTGACCGTTTACTGTTCTCAATTCTTGGAAGGATGTCGGTCCACGTATGTTGATTAACAGTAATCGCAAGTAAAAGCATTCTCCATTGTTTGGGTGAACAGTGTACAGGCGGCCTAACGCGTCAGTCGAATATAAGTTGGGATGTCCTTCAACTGCTTTACCTTGTTTGCGACGTTGAAACTTTTTCGCTGATGCATTCCATGTGTAGTATGTTGGCACTTCAGAGTAAAGTAGCGTCTTTGCAAACATATCATCCCCGCACAATGAGAAAAATGCAGTTAACGTTGTTGGCGGTGGTGACAATGCTCTTGCACGTGCATTTTCTGTTGTGAAGTACACACGCTGTCCATTTTCAAGGTGCACTGCCAAATGAACAACTGTTGGATGTCGTTCATGGATTGGAAATGATAAAATGCGCCATACTGCTTCATTGCTACTAATGTAGCGTCCCAGTTGATATTGGTCGATTTCATTGATAGATGCAGTTGCATTTCCCACTCCAAAAACTGCCATATCGCTTCCTTTGTTGACATATTTGCAAATGTTCTTGATCGATTTCACCGAATTGCAATACTCGACATTGATGTGTGCTTTGTACGTTTTCGAGAGTAACGGTGAATAAGGTACTACCCAACGATTATCGACTTCAACATCATTGTTTCGTACTTTTAAAGTGATGGATTTTCCGCCATCTTCAGTTGATCGTCGACGATAGAGTGGATATCCGTCATTGCCAGTGATAGTCTCGGCAAGTAAGTCTCTTGGGTATCGTTTCGTGCATTTTCCATCAGACATGCATGGTGAATTGTTGTTGAGTAAGCCACATGGACCAGAATCATGTTTTTGGTGACGACTTCAAATAAGTTTGGATCAATGTCGACATCTGGTATTTCTGCTGAGATGACTTGATCAATTTGATCTGGTGTGACTTTTTCGATCAACCAAATCAAAATGTGTGCATGTGGCAATCCTCTTTTTTGCCATTCAACGGAATACATCCAACAGCGTGTCTCTCCAAAAACATGAGGCTTGACAATGAAATCCATTAAAGATTTCAATTTTTGTTTGAACACACGCGCGGAAATATCATGCCGATCCGATGATGATTGTCCAGTTAACAAAAGTTCTTTTATTTCATCCCACGTAGGATTGCATGTGAATGTAATAAACAAATCTGGGCGGCCATATGCGCGAACATATGTCATTGCATCTTGTGCGTATTCATGCATGTGCCGTGGACTCCCTGTAAATGTGGCCGGTAGTATGACCATTTTTCCCAATTTATTGGGATTCGCATTGCCATCATTAACAACTGCATCACGTAAATGATTGTACTCTTCGGAACGCAACTTGGTTTGATTTAATCGAATGTAGAGGAGTCGTTCGGTTTCGATTTTCGCATACATATCGACAATGTATTGATGGAACAATTGTCGACATTTCAAGGTATGATTTTCAGCGTTTTCACGAATCATCAATCGATATGAATAGTAATCCATGGCACTGACTTTCTTATTCGTTCCCTCATCTGTTTGTGGATTTCTCAATTTGATGTTGAAATGATATCCATCTTCTCCTTGCCAAAATAAAATCGGATATTGCAATCCGTCGTATGAGCGATGAGTTTCTGAGACTCGCTGAACATCACCATTTCTGCGATGAAGAATTATATCACGCGAGTTAAATTCTTCGCCAACTATAATGATCGCCACTCCATCAATTGTTGGTGCATTGTACTGTCTTTCGTGTTGGCCGACAGATGTTTTGTCTGCTCTACCTACAACTTTGTAGTCATCAGCTGGCATTTGTTCAAGGGCAGTTCTGAACAATCGAATTAATTCGTTGTGTTGATCGAATAAAGTTTGTAATGCAGCGACAATTTCTCGTTTAGTGCCCGTATTGAATCGACAACGTTGATCGATTTGTTCATCAGTGTTTCCCATGAAATAAATTTGAAGAAATTTGTGATCTGTGTTCAACAGTGGTAGTAGTGACCCTGCACGATGATAAATTTGCCCTTGCACTTTGAATGTTGGCATGTAATTCTCGCGCACGATATTTGTTGCACCGAACGATGTCATTTGGAAAGATGAATTGTACTTGCGTATGTTTGCCAAGAAATGTTTCGATTGGCTTGTGTCACCTGATACCAACGTTGATAATGGTTCGGGTGGTGAATGTAATTCTGGCAATTTCACTTTTCCACCCGCGCAGCACATTCCTGGTGTTTCATTCTTAAATTTGAGGGCACTGCAATACACGCATAATTTATCCATTTTTCCAATAACCACACTTGGATGAAGACTGTAATCATAATTAGCATCGTAATGGAATGCACCAAGATTGAAATCAGCGTGCAGTGTTCGTCTGGATCGAGCAGTACGTACTCGAACGGTTTCCAGTCTTGCTTCCCGTTGCTCATCTGTTTCAGACGAACGGGCTTGAGCAGTGCGTACTCGAACGGTTTCCAGCCTTGCTTTCCGTTGCTCGACTGTTTCAGACGAACAGGCTTGAGCATTGCGTACTCGAGCGGTTTCCAGTCTTGCATCCCGTTGCTCGTCTGTTTCTGAAGCTCGTGATGCCTTTTTCTTTCGTGCTTGAGGTGTAGATCGACCAACCGCTTGTCGTTTGGGTGGCATAATTGATTTGAGAGTGAAAGTAATGCTTTGTGACGACTATTACAAATTCACTTGGAAAAAGCAAAGAAAATCCATGTGATATCTATTATCTAATGTCGACCGGCAATTGGAATTTCACAATCAACACCACTTGTTATGTTATGTTACGAACTGAAATGTCGCTGTTTGTATTTGATTCAATTCAATTCTGTCAAGCGTGCGCACTCATACACCGAAAACACACGAACTGCCGCTAAACTATATGAAATACACTCATTTGTTGAAACGAATATTTACCTTTTAAACTAAACAATGGGTTTCAGAAGTGGTACACTCGCGCGCCACCTATTGTAAAATGGTTGTACTAATTCAGAAACCGTATTTCTAGGTACGTTTTTAACGAAAAAAGGCACTGATACTACATCACTGACGCACATCGCATAATTCTCGATGAAGTAGGTTAAGTATAATTCTCGACAATTAATTATTCCTACTGCACATAGGCCTACTGAATATTTAAATGTCGAAGAGTATGGTTTGTCAGAATCAACGTGTACTATAATTATAATCAATGTTACAATATAATCAAACAACTAATTATTATATTGTTTATAAGAATTCCATATCCCTACTAAAATGTAAATATTCAAATGGACTAACTGATATCAATATACTTATGTATACACTATTTGTATTATTCTATACGAATAAACATTTCATCTAATTGTGTTACTGCATGTTTGTAAATATCTACTAAATTATCAAATTTTGATTTTACGTATCGAGGAAACATGAATGATGGATCTATTGCTTTTGGATATTCACAACTTACAATATAAGAGTATTATTAATATAGATGTACCATTAGCAATTTACCAACTCTACAGTTACCACAACAATCATATACAAATATTCGCGATCGAAGCCGCGGGTTTAAAAAAATGCGTTTTTTGCAATAACTTCGGTTCTTTTTAACCTATTGTTATCAAATAAAGTGGAAAACTTTCCGTTGGGTACCTGCTATCAGCGTGCAAAATTTCATCGCAATCGGATGAATGGTATAGCAGAATACCCGTGCTTCGCTACGGAGTTTCACGTTGTACGTAATGAAAATGTTAGTTTAATTAATAAAGTTCAATTAAAGTAGGTTTCTTAAAAATAAATAGCTGTTGCCCACGACTTCGTTCACGTGGTCTTCAATTTAATGCGATAATATATTTAGAACAGAATCTATTCTATTGGGTTGCCATAGTAACCAAATCTAATAGTTTTTTAAGACCCCAAAGGACCCCCCAGAGGATCGTATCGAAAAAATGTCCTATGTTGGTTCTCCCGTTGCGTAAAATATTTGTGCCAAGTTTGGTTGAAATCGGTCCAATGGTTTAGGAGGAGATGTGGAAGACCCCAAAGAACCCCCCAAAGGATCGTATCGAAAAAACACCTATCCTATGTTGGTTCTCCCTTTGCGTAAAATATTTGTGCCAAGTTTGGTTGAAATCGGTCCAGTGGTTTAGGAGGAGATGTGGAAGACCCCAAAAGGACCCCCCGAAGGATCATATCGAAAAAACACATATCCTATGTTGGTTCTCCCGTTGCGTAAAATATTTATGCCAAGTTTGGTTGAAATCGGTCCAGTGGTTTAGGAGGAGATGTGGAAGACCCCAAAGGACCCCCAATGGACCCCGTCGAAAAAAACACCTATCCTATGTTGGTTCTCCCGTTGCGTAAAATATTTGTGCCAAGTTTGGTTGAAATCGGTCCAGTGGTTTAGGAGGAGATGTGGAAGACCCCAAAGGACCCCCCAAAGGACCTCATCGAAAAAACACCTACCCTATGTTGGTTCCCCCGTTGCATAAAATATTTGTGCCAAGTTTGGTTGAAATCG
The DNA here is from genome assembly GCA_034769895.1 of Magicicada septendecula. Lineage (NCBI taxonomy): Eukaryota > Metazoa > Arthropoda > Insecta > Hemiptera > Cicadidae > Magicicada > Magicicada septendecula. The sequence continues at coordinate 149,623,202 of CM068369.1, forward strand.
GTCCAGTGGTTTAGGAGGAGATGTGGAAGATCCCAAGAACCCCCCAAAGGACCCCATCGAAAAAAATTCATAAACCTTCGCGGGCGTGCGCACAACAACTCTCCGAAGTTTCATCGCAATCGGATGAATGGTATAGGAACGCATACGGGACAAAGAAAGAAACAAACATTCATTTTTATAGATATAGATAAATAAAATTTGATGATTCAGCCATACCACTTATGATATATTCATTACATAGAAATGGGAAATATTGTGTGTTTGGAAACAAATGGCTGGAAAAATTATGATTAAAAAAATTAAATGCAAAATACTAAAAAAAAACGCAAATTATGAATAAAAACTTTACTAAAAATGAACTTTATCTTGTGAAAACTTACTTTATTCGTCGGACGCGTTTCGGCGTACGTATCCGCCTTCTTCAGCTTTTAGTCAGACTGCCATCCTTTCGTAACGGTTTTTGTGTGGAAGGTGTAGTGGGGGTGGTGTGTGGAGGAAGGGGATTGGTGCAGGGATTCAACTTGATGTTTGTTTTTTGTAAAATTGTGTCAAAAAGTGTATGTGATTTATATTGTAATTGATCGTTGAGTATGTTGTTTGGTTGTGTTGTGTGGTGTTTATATATTCATCATCAACCAAACAACCAAACTACCAACACAACCAAACAACATACTCAACGATCAATTACAATATAAATCACATACACTTTTTGACACAATTTTACAAAAAACAAACATCAAGTTGAATCCCTGCACCAATCCCCTTCCCCCACACACCACCCCCACTACACCTTCCACACAAAAACCGTTACGAAAGGATGGCAGTCTGACTAAAAGCTGAAGAAGGCGGATACGTACGCCGAAACGCGTCCGACGAAAAAAGTAAGTTTTCACAAGATAAAGTTCATTTTTAGTAAAGTGATAGTGCTGTGAAAGAAGAGATGAACAATCAAGACAACTATGAATAAAAAATTGAAACAAAATTTCAAAATGTCTGGCTTTTCGGTGAATAATGCCAGTCACTGTAACTGACGTGAACGCCTCCCTTAAAAATCTCACCTGATAATTTCAGTAACTTTCTCACCTCAAACATTCACTGCTGCTGTTATAAATTTAATTGACGTTTCAATTTTTAAACTACAAGGCCTTCTTCAGAAATACCCCACAACAAAAACGTTATATTATACCTGTTATTATAGTCCATCGATTAAAACAAAAGATGCAATCAACTTGACTTTAGCGGTGTTAGTACTGAGCAGCGTGTGATGTCGGATATAACAGTTGGGCCAAATTAAGTTAACAATATACTTGTGTAAACGCAGCAGTTTTAAAAGTGACTGAGTTAACTGTACTGACATATCTGCCAATAAACTGCCATACGGAACTAAGACCTCTTCGTTGTTTCCTGACGCTCACTATGGGAAGTACAATCAGTCAGTTATAAGTAAAAATTTTCAACTTTTCCTCTCACGTTCAACATTATTCTCTTACTACAATCCGTAGTAAGTTTTGAAGTATAGAATTTTTATAATACAAAATCTGTCCTTTGCTAGCCTATGCTCAATGAGAGAGAGAGAGAGAGAGAGAGAGAGAGAGAGAGAGAGAGAGAGAGAGAGAGAGAGAGAGAGAGAGAGAGAGAGAGAGAGAGAGAGAGAGAGAGAGAGAGAGAGACAGACAGACAGACAGACAGACAGACAGAGTCAGAAAGAAAGGAAGAGGGATGAAGGAAATAAAAAAATCTAACTCAATTTTCATATCCTTCTTCATTAGTATAGCACATTACATCAATGATATACATAATATAAGAAACTTAGGCATAGTTATACACATTTAAAACTTTAAGTAATCCTGTTTAATGAAGGTTAGCAAGGGTTACATGCAAATAAAATAATTAGGAAATACGGATAGGGCCCTTAAGACATTTGCTGGACTATCGCCATTACAAAGGAATAGAAATAGAAATGTACGTAGAATTCTTCTGAATCTTTATGAAAGCAGAATTGTTTATAAACTGTAGTGGTTTAGTTGGCAGCACATGGTACGTATAAATCGAGATTTTTTAGTTTTGCAGTTATCTTAAAACCTTTGTTTTCCTTAACTATAACAATCCTAAACTATAACGGTAAGTGTAATAAAAATGTGATATCCGTACGAATAGGATATGCATTTATCCAAAATTTATATTTTCAATCATATTATAATATAGTATTTAAGATAATATTTAAAGCATTAGTACCATTGCTATTATAACTTAGTAATATAGTAGTTACTAATATAATGTTAGGCAATTACAGACCTTTCTCGAACAATGGAGAGTGTTGTTCTACGCGTTTCTCGCCTAGCCCAGCAGATGCGTATTTCTGCTAAAGCCGCATTAAAGTACCCTCTAGAGTTTTCAAGTGCTTGTTAAGAACATATTGGTCTAGAATCCTATAGGCTATAACTAGGCAGGAGCTGCCGCTCCAGTCAGTTTATGTTGGGCGATTTGTCAAGAGTTATCGAGTGGTTGCTGCGTTTCAATTACTGCGGAACTCTTTATAGTTGACATTATAATTGCGTGTGATCAGACTTAACTTGAATTATTGTACAAATATAATCTTGTGGACCGTCGTAACAATACTATGGTAAATGAATCTGATAATGGTTAATTATCACATTTTTCCAATTTTTTGAAAGTGTAATGTTGTGGAATTATTTTTAATCGTACTAACCGCATTGCTGAATTAGCTGAAATAATATGCCCACAGTAATTTACAAAGAATACTCTTCCAGCAAAAATCTTACATTTTTGACATTGCTGAATATTGCTGAACTGCAATGCTTAACTTGTTCGATTCACCACACTGAGAAAGCTGTCGTCTTTTGTAAATTGATGTATATAGTTGTTTTTTGTTAGGTAATTAATTCTTTCAGTCTCTTTTTGTGTGTGTATATCGTAGCATTTCTACACTTCTATGTGATACACTCATCAGTTACTATCTTTCTGGTGTTCAATTGTTAATGTTTCTGATGTAATGCAAAAATTGTAAACTTGCTTTATTGAAAACTAATAAAATTTATTATTTTTCCTTAAACTGATCAATGTAGTAGTTTTTTCCGTACTTTGCAGACAAACCTTCAATGGCGTTTGACGTTATGTGTCTGTCGCTTAGATCTAAAATTTGATGTCAGTTTTATAGTGCAGCCGAACACCATTGCTGGTGAACATCGGGTCCGTGTGCCTTCCTAGCTTTCAACACAAGTGGACACCTCTCATCTTTGTTACCGAGAAAAAGGAGCTGTAGGCATTTTCTACCAACGTGTCTACAACGCCTGGAATTTTACGTTTGATAATTGCCTGTATTTAAGCCAAGTAGAAGAACGCAAGACCGTCAACGTACAAGGTCTTCTCAACTGTGGATTATATACCCGCAAAGATACCGTTGATGACTATACAAACAAGTGTACCACTCAACGGAGATCATTGGGGTACTCCATTTTCCAGCTCGTATGGGGCCGATAGTGATTGCCTGAACCGAAGACAGAAAATCTTGTCCTTGTAAATCCTGGAGACAAATTTGGGCAGGTACCTCTGAATCGCACAATTATGTAGCTGTTGATTCTCCATGTTTTATCAAATCCTTTCTCCAAATCAGTTGTTGACAAAGTAGAGGTAAACAAATTTTCTGCTTTACGCTGGAAAGCAATATACTCGTATTTATCCACATAACATAGTAAACAACTGTACATAAGTGACAGAAATATCAGTATAGTGTGACCCGTGTGACTAGAAAACTTTTTCTCATTCCATTATCCGATAATTTTTCTTTTCCAATCATTGGATGTGAAGGGTGAGTAACATTAGAGTTATTGTTAACTTAGATTTTCTGTACATACAAGTTAAGTTTGCTATCCCTTGTTTTAATAAATTTCTGCATTATCGTGCAGAAAAACCTCTCGATGAATTACATAGCATGATTTTAACTTCCCATAATCTCTACCAATTACTAATTCTATACTTTTCAGAAAGACTTTAAAGAGGTACTGTGTTATAGTGGGCGTATTATGCGAGATTTTTTGAGTCAAGTCAAAACAAACTGCTTTCACTTTGTTCAAACTGATTTCATTATTTAAGTTATACAGAATTCATACAAATTCCGTATCACCTTGAGAAATTTTATTAATTTAAATTACAAAAGTCTTGTACTATTTGAGGTAACAAATAAATCGGGAAAAATGAAGTAACTGTATATCTTATCAAGACACAAAACAGACAAATTCGACATAAAAAGTTACTAACACTACTTAAAATCCCACTGCTTGTCCACTTCGTTTACAAACATTTAAAAATTTTTATAACACTTTAAAAAGTTAACAGACTGCTGTTTCATCAACATTAGTACTAGCAAATGAATTGAAATAAAAACATTAGGATAAGAGTCTATGTAATTGGTGGTTTATCTAATTAAAGCATGAAATTTACAAATCTTTTTTTACTCTAGATTGTTCAGTATAATTTAACTTTCTATCACCACTAGCTTAATTATTTTTAGACACTCACGAGTTAAAAATCTTATTAATAATATGTGTTATGTAAGTAAATGAACATGACTTTAGACGATCAAAAGTACAATTCGAAGTATAACACCTAAAGTAACAGTGAAATATATCACATTAAGTATGTTACTAAGAAATTTACATTTTCTCTATTGATCTTCGCTACCTTTCTCTCCCCCTCTCTCTTTCTCTCTCGCTAAGATAAGCTAGGTTAAGATTGTTATTAACTTTCCTAACGATCGCAGACATTGCATAATCAATTACTATGTTCTCGCTAAAACGATGTGCAAATATGGTGTTCAGAATATGAAATCAAGCAAAGCCTTGTTTTACTTACAAAATTAATTATTCTATCGATCAAAGATATTTAGCAATCAAGATCATAGATAAAACCGTACAGTCTTCCCCCACTACAATTTTACTATCAAGCACAAACATGTCAGTGTCATTTATAATTGAGGTATGTTACCACTGATGTATATAAACTACTGGATCGCTAATCCAATGCAGGATAAACGATTCGTCGTTGCCTGGCTACCAGCACCACTGCGGGGGCGTCACAGCCGGCTATAGTACAACGACGAGCCCGTACAAATAAAGGCCTCGACTATTACATTTTTAATTGCATGTTTAAATCAATTTGAATATATTAAATAACATTTGTTATTGCCTATAAACATAGGTAAGTAAATAACACACACCATAAATAGTGGAAATGTATTTATTAATACAAAAGAATAAGACAAAACTTTACGATGATATAAACAATACACACTAAAACTGCTTACATATTCAGGGACAAAACAATTTTGTTTAGTTTTTGCCTTAAACCCAACTTTGATTTTCTTATGAACACAGTTCTTTCTTTTGCATGTGCACGAAAAAGTGTCCTAAAAAATAAAATAAGTTTGAGTTTCTCGCTGTACTTACTGTTTGAAATATTAAACAAACACTTTAAACAAACTCTCTTTAAAATGTTACATGCTAAAATAATATATTCATTAGTATTGAATCTAAGTGATTTATTTCTTGACAGAAAACAGTATACAAGACTTTCTGTAATGGCGTTATAAGTTTGCCAAGAAAAATGGTAGGGTGTATTAGTAAATTCTGAATATGAATAAGTTCAGGATTATCATATATTTACATTATGCATATTTCCGGCCTTATCTAATTTTCTAACAATGAATCCCGTTAACGTAAAATAAAATATTCTGTTTAAAGTAAGGCAAGTTTGAATTCTTTAACATTTCACACATTAAATTCTCTGACATTCATTTTCACCTTATCATTTTACTTCCATGTTCCTTAAGGAAATGGAAGTATGGTGATGGCAAAAAAAAATCGTGTTCGAGATTATTGCAGATTCTGATTGTACTACACTCAAAACATGAAAAAAAGTGATTTTTCGAAAAGTGTGTGTGTGTGTGTGTGTGTGTGTGTGTGTCTGTGTGTCTATGTGTCTGTGTGTCTGTCTGTCTATGTGTCTATAGATTTTTTTTCTATGGCAAACGATAACAGCCGCAAATTCAAACAGAATCAAATAATTGTTTGCATACAGCCCTGATTTATAGAGTACTCGCGACCTATTGTTTTTGGTGAAGATCGGTTGAGGGAAAGGGGTAGTTTACGAGCAACGGTTTTTTATCAAGGGTAATTTTTTTCTATGGTAAACGATAACAGCCGCAAATTCAAACAGAATCAAATGATGTTTTGCATACAGCCCTGTATTGTAGAGTTCTCAATACCTATTGGTGTTGGTGAAGATCGGTTTAGGGAAAGGGGTAGTTTACCAGACACGTTTTTTGTTTTATCAAGGGTATTCTATATGGCAAATGATAACAGCCGCAAATTCAAACAGAATCAAATAATATTTCGCATACAGCCCTAAATTGTAGAGCTCTCAAGATATTTTGATTTTGGTAAAGATCGGTTAAGGGAAAGGGGTAGTTTACCGGCAACGTTTTATGTTTTAACAAGGGTATTTTCTATGGCAAACGGTAACAGCCGCAAATTCAAACATAATCAAATACTGTTTTGCATACAGCTCTGATTTCTTGAGTACTAAAGACCTATAGTTTTTGGTGAAGATCGTTTAAGGGAAAGGGGTAGTTTACCAGCCACGTTTTTTGTTTTATCAAGGGTATTTTGTATGGCAAACGATAACTGCCGCAAATTCAAACAAAATCATATAGTATTTTACATACAGCCCTGAATTGTAGAGTTCTAAAGATCTACCGTTTTTGGTGAAGATCGGTTTAGGGAAAGGGGTAGTTTACCAGCAACGGTTTTTTATCAAGGGTAATTTTTTTCTATGGTAAACGATAACAGCCGCAAATTCAAACAGAATCAAATGATGTTTTGCATACAGCCCTGTATTGTAGAGTTCTCAATACCCATTGGTGTTGGTGAAGATCGGTTTAGGGAAAGGGGTAGTTTACCAGCAACGTTTTATGTTTTATAAGGGTATTTTCTATGGCAAACGATAAGAGCCGCAAATTCAAACAGAGTCAAATACGTTTTTGCATACAGCCCTGTTTTGTTGAGTACTAAAGACCTATTGTTTTGGTGAAGATCGGTTAAGGGAAAGGGGTAGTTTACCAGACACGTTTTTTGTTTTATCAAGGGTATTCTATATGGCAAATGATAACAGCCGCAAATTCAAACAGAATCATATAATATTTTGCATACAGCCCTGAAATGTAGAGTTCTCAAGACCTGTTGGTTTTGGTGAAGATCGGTTAAGGGAATAGGGTTGTTTACCAGCAACATTTTATGTTTTATCAAGAGTAATTTTTTGACGAACGATAACTGCCGTACATTAAAACAGAATCAACTACTCTTCTGCATACCTTTTTGAATTAGAAAGAACTCAAGGTCCGTTGATTTTGATGAAGATCGGTTAAGGGAAAGGGGTAGTTTACCTGCAACGGTTTTTTATCAAGGGTAATTTTTGTGTATGGTAAACGATAACAGCCGCAAATTCAAACAGAATCGGATGATGTTTTGCACACAGCCCTGTATTGTATAGTTCTCAATACCTATTGGTGTTTGTGAAGATCGGTTAAGGGAAAGGGGTAGTTTACCTGCAACGTTTTATGTTTTAACAAGGGTATTTTATATGGCAAACGATAAGAGCCGCAAATTCAAACAGAATCAATTACGTTTTTGCACACAGCCATGATTTGTTGAGTATTGAAGACCTATTGTTTTTGGTGAAGATCGGTTAAGGGAAAGGGGTAGTTTACCGGCAACGTTTTATGTTTTAACTAGGGTATTTTCTATGGCAAACGGTAACAGCCGCAAATTCAAACATAATCAAATACTGTTTTGCATACAGCCCAGATTTCTTTTGTACTAAAGACCTATAGTTTTTGGTGAAGATCGTTTAAGGGAAAGGGGTAGTTTACCAGCCACGTTTTTTGTTTTATCAAGGGTATTTTGTATGGCAAACGATAACTGCCGCAAATTCAAACAAAATCATATAATATTTTACATAGAGCCCTGAATTGTAGAGTTCTAAAGATCTACCGTTTTTGGTGAAGATCGGTTTAGGGAAAGGGGTAGTTTACCAGCAACGGTTTTTTATCAAGGGTAATTTTTTTCTATGGTAAACGATAACAGCCGCAAATTCAAACAGAATCAAATGATGTTTTGCATACAGCCCTGTATTGTAGAGTTCTCAATACCTATTGGTGTTGGTGAAGATCGGTTTAGGGAAAGGGGTAGTTTACCAGCAACGTTTTATGTTTTATAAGGGTGTTTTCTATGGCAAACGATAAGAGCCGCAAATTCAAACAGAGTCAAATACGTTTTTGCATACAGCCCTGTTTTGTTGAGTACTAAAGACCTATTGTTTTGGTGAAGATCGGTTAAGGGAAAGGGGTAGTTTACCAGACACGTTTTTTGTTTTATCAAGGGTATTCTATATGGCAAATGATAACAGCCGCAAATTAAAACAGAATCATATAATATTTTGCATACAGCCCTGAAATGTAGAGTTCTCAAGACCTGTTGGTTTTGGTGAAGATCGGTTAAGGGAATAGGGTTGTTTACCAGCAACATTTTATGTTTTATCAAGAGTAATTTTTTGACGAACGATAACTGCCGTCCATTAAAACAGAATCAACTACTCTTCTGCATACCTTTTTGAATTATAAAGAACTCAAGGTCCGTTGATTTTGTTGAAGATCGGTTAAGGGAAAGGGGTAGTTTACCTGCAACGGTTTTTTATCAAGGGTAATTTTTGTATATGGTAAACGATAACAGCCGCAAATTCAAACAGAATCAGATGATGTTTTGCACACAGCCCTGTATTGTATAGTTCTCAATACGTGTTGGTGTTTGTGAAGATCGGTTAAGGGAAAGGGGTAGTTTACCTGCAACGTTTTATGTTTTAACAAGGGTATTTTCTATGGCAAACGATAAGAGCCGCAAATTCAAACAGAATCAATTACGTTTTTGCACACAGCCATGATTTGTTGAGTATTGAAGACCTATTGTTTTTGGTGAAGATCGGTTAAGGGAAAGGGGTAGTTTACCAGCCACGTTTTTTGTTTTATCAAGGGTATTTTGTATGGCAAACGATAACAGCCGCAAATTCAAACAGAATCATATAATATTTTGCATACAGCCCTGAATTGTAGAGTTCTCAAGACCTGTCGTTTTTGGTAAAGATCGGTTAAGGGAAAGGGGCAGTTTACCGGCAACGGTTTTTTATCAAGGGTAATTTTTTTCTATGGTAAACGATAACAGCCGCAAATTCAAACAGAATCAAATGATGTTTTGCATACAGCCCTGTATTGTAGAGTTCTCAATACCTACTGGTGTTGGTGAAGATCGGTTAAGGGAAAGGGGTAGTTTACCTGCCACGTTTTTTGTTTTATTAAGGGTATTTTATATGGCAAACGATAACAGCCGCAAATTCAAACAGAATCACATAATATTTTGCATACAGCCCTGAGATGTAGAGTTCTCAAGACTTGTGGGTTTTGGTGAAGATCGGTTAAGGGAATAGGGTAGTTTACCTGCAACATTTTATGTTCTATCAAGGGTAATTTTTTTTATGACCAATGACAACTGCCGTACATTAAAACAGAATCAACTACTCTTCTGCATACCTTTTTGAATTATACAGAACTCAAGGTCTGTTGATTTTGTTGAAGATGGGTTAAGCGAAGGGGTAGTTTATCAGCAACGTTTTATGTTTTAAAAAGGGTAATTTTTTTTATGACGAACGATAACTGCCGAAAATTCAAATAGAATCAAATAATTTTTTACACCATTTCCTGATTTGCAGAGAGTTCAAGGTCTACTGATTTTGGTGAAGATCGGTTAAGGGAAAGGGATAGTTTACCTGCAACATTTTATGTTGTAACAAGAGAAATGTTTCCATGACGAACGATAACTGCCGCACATTCAAAGAGATTCAAATATTTTTTTACATGCATCCCTGAATTGTAGAGGACGGAAGGTCTATTGATTTTGGAGAAGATCGGTTAAGAGAAAGGGGTAGTTTACCTGGAACATTTTATGATTTAACAAGAGTAAAGTACTTAATTTTTATAAATAAAGTATCCTGATAAGAAGCTCATAGTAATCCACTGTAGAAAAGTAGATGAAATATCTATAAATGAAGTGGTTAGGTGAACGGGGTGGGGGTAATTTTCTATTATTGAAAATTATAGTTGAAGGTGGAGGGGAGAATTTTTTATATGTGTATTACGTTATCGGCAACAAAGAAGTAGTTTTTTGTTAAAATTGCTTCCCGATCTCTTTAGCCGTAGTCCAATGTTTTCTGCAAAACCAGAGTTTTCGGCAGTGCCACCGACTGCCATCATCGGTGAAAATCGAGTGCGAAAACGTGAGGTGGTATACGTTAGTGACCACAGTACTGTGGTTAATGCTGAAGCAATAAGTAGAGAGACGTAGTTTCTATGGAAATATTTCATTTCGAATATGATTTTAAATATAAATCTTAGAACATGGAAGTCATGTATGGTTCTCCATACCGATATTTGTCTTCTGTGACAGACATAGTTTATGATAGTTTATTTACACCTTACATCTCATACTATAATTTTCTCGTTTTCTTAAAGATAATTTGAAGATGTAAACAAACTATCATAAGTCTTCACATATACAATGATACATACATACGCACGCACACACTCACATAGACGAACACGTTCATCCAAATATTTATTTGTTCCGTTGTGTTTGACATTTCTTTTGTATTTCATACACAGGTCCTGAAGGTGACAATAAATATTGTTGAAAAGTCGACGCAAAATAGTTAAAATTTGTGTTATTTTTGACCGATCCTCACTGACAATCCACTAAAAAAGTTAAAACTAATAATTTTTCTTAAATTAAAATATAACGCAGAAAATAATATTTTGACTCACAACTGTGATACTGATTATTAACACAGTCGTAATTTATACAAACAAAACACAAATACAATATTGATCCACAAATGTGGTTTCAAACACACGCATTAATTTTATAACTTAACTCATTCAACTCACTATCGAGACCGACTAACTCTATCCCTTACTCCTACATAGTTCTATGTAGCCTATATTGGTTGGTAAAGACGTCATTCACAAAATTGCATAATTTACTAGATTAGTCTAGGTTATTCCAGGCGCATTAACTAGAACATTGTAGAACAAATTTACGTCTGTCCGTCCACTAATGCATTCTATGTTGATGCAGAACATTCTGGTGTATACTTTAAATAGTGTCTGTATAAATAGTGTGCATCACATCGTAAGTTACACATAAATTGTATATAATGTAAATACCCGTGAGTAACATAACCTACAAACTTAACCTTTACATATCATCTAGTGACAAATAGTTTTAATAATACCAAACACAATATTACTTAATATGTTCTATAATATTTATCATATTACTTTGAATGTGGGTCGGGGGTTCTCTAGTATACGCTACTTTTCCTTGAACTCCTCGGGGCGACGAGAAGTTCTTCTTCGTCCAAACTATGTGAGGTCATTATTACAGACTAAAAAGGTTAGCAAACCTGGACTCGACGCTTCTGATTCACAGTGGATCACTATGTCCTCCCTGCCCTCTGTCTGACGTCACCTGACCATGACGAACTGCGGTTGCTCTGTCCGCTTTTGTTTGACTGAATCTTCAGTGCATTACAGGTTGACATTGAATTTATGGTTACTTTTATTTACAGAAGAATTATATTATTTTTGTAACCGATAATGTTTTGTTACGTATAAGAAAGAATATTTTTTGTAGAAAATATAATTTTTCTACTCTAGACCTATTCATATATGACATATCAAAGAATAAAACGAAGAGACGCAAAAGAGAATTTGTTATCTAAATTGTAGCAGTGACCGTTGACTTTTCAGCCACTCAGGGTCACGGGCAAAACGCTAGCGTAGGACCATATTGTTATTCCCAATTGTGTGCTGCTAACCAACTTTATTAACTCTTACAAACGGCGTTCCACTCTAGTACTTTCTACACTGTGGTTTTTATATTATTTGTGCTTTTCGTAGTACAAATATAACAATTCTTTGCAACACTTCACTGACTACGAATTGAAGAAATAATAGCCTACCATTTATGAAACAATCAGCTATGCCTTAGTTGCTCTTTATACCGAATATTATAGGTAGGTAATTTACTATCTGTCACTAGATTATACTTCCTGAAGAGAACACAACGTGTATAATTTACATTTTCGAATATCATGTTTGGTACACAATAATTTAGGTGGTTTATAACAATTTTACTAGTAATTATAACATCAAAAATATAATTCTAATCAATACAGACAAAGTGGGGTGTATGGTTTTATAATGCTTTGATTAGTTTTATACATGGATATAAAATATACAAATGCATACGTACACTATTTAGGTATCTACAATATTCGTAGTATTTAGAAAATCAACCACAGAAAGGGAGAAGGTAAATATATAACAGAAAATGATATATTTTGTGATTATTAGAGATACGCAGGAAAAATAATGGTATCTAGATCTAGGACGGTGGGACATACAATACTCCAGGCTCTTGCGACCAATACAAGGGCTCGAATGGTTTGGGAAATGAATTCTAAAATTTACAGGATGAAATAAGTTTGAAAACTTAACAATATTAATGAATTTACAAACAAAGTTAACAATTATACGTTTACTTAGATGACATTTCGGCGTAACTCCGTTTTATATGAAATAGAAAAAGCGGATTATTAGGACATAAGGACTGTATTGATCAGGCAAAATGGGATGATTTAAATTCCATTTAACTGAAGGCTTATATAAACGGGATTACGCCACGGACTACGAGATGTCTGTTACTTTATCGTTTTCAACTTTAATGGAGTTCATTCTAGTTATGTTCAAAATGAATTATTTCTGTTGACTAGATAAGTTGACTAGATCAAATTCTTTACTCGTATGTATACAAATCTCACATAAACAAGAATCTGTTTATTATGTTTATATTCATAAATGCTCATATTTTTCTTGTATGTATATTTTATATTATTATTAATAATAACAAAACTTATTACAAGATCATATTTTTTATTATTTTGTGAATAACTAATAATTGTTATAATTATAATTATAACGTATAATTATTATTATTAAGAATACGTTTAGTATAAGGATATAATATTGGATGTTTTCTGGTGCAACGATTTACTAAACTATCAAAAGTTATATAACAATTGTTGATGCACTGTACTCTCTTTTAAAAAGTATTGTCGAATCTTTTAAAACGCTTATTTTAGATGAACTACTTGAAGAACTATACTAAATGTACACATTACTAAATTAAAAGATATTGGGCGTAACTCCGTTAAGGGGTTGCAGTTATTAAGAAGGAGGTTGATAGACTGCTAAATTTAGCAATTACAAACATAGTATTACGGAATTACGGAACAGTATCGGAAACGCGAAAATGTTGTCCAACTCGCTTCTCGACTAGCCCAGCGTACCTCGTCTGTATCAAGGCCGTCCTCTAATGTAGCACTCAAGTACTTCCAGGTTATTGAAGAGTACACTAGCTGACATGCCGCAGTAAGGGTGGGAAGTTATTCTAGAACACTTGCGCGACCTATAAAAGCCACAGGATCTTCCTTTGACAATCAGTTACGTTGGTCGATTTCCTTAGCGCGGATCGAGTCATTGTTAGTGAAAAGTTTTTACTGTGTTATAATTAGTGTGGAACTTTGTTACTTGACATTATTATTGCGTATTGACAAATTTTACTTGTATTATTGTACGAGTATATTCTTGATGAATAACTTGTTGATTACGAACTGTTATTTGTGATTAATTAAATCTGGAGATTAGTGACTTCATTGGCGTCTGTATTTTGATTTCCACTGTACCATACGACGACCAGTTAGACCGTTGAACAATATATAAAGAACAATAAAGAACAGAGATCATTTAATTAGTAAGTACGACAACCATGTAATGTCTACATGTAATAGTACTCCACAAGACTCGTTCTGATTGACGAGTAGGCCAATTAAATGTAGGCCTATAACAGTCCTTCAGAAATCGTTTGTTTGTTTGTTTTAACGAACAGATTCATCTACATGACCAGCAGTATTGAAAACATTTGTGACTAAGTAATATAGTTTACTCAGTAGACTAGATATTGACAAATACAGGAGTTAGATTACTACATATTATATTTATCCGTTATCCTTTCTTCGTAAACTAAGCCCATTTTAAAGTGTAAATTTAAACGCATTAGGAGAAACATTTCTTTGAATGCAACTACTGATAGCTTGAGATAGACTTATGTAATTACGTCCATGGTAAATGAGTGTATTATACAATATTTGTACTAAAATATTTACATATCCAATGAAAAAACTAAAACTATGGCTTTTGCTGGAACATGTCCTGTAAATTGCAACATTGTATTACAAAATACAAATATTTTGTATATACAAATATGACAAGTCTGTAGTTTCCATTTTGTCGGCTGCGTATATCTTGCTTGCACGAAATGGATATCAACCTCAAGATTGAAAGATGTAATCATATGTGCGGGTCTGTCGACAGAACATAAAAAAAAAAACAAGAAAGGACCCACAGACAGAGTTTTATAAGACGATGGCGTGCCAGACGATTTGTATGGGTAGGCAACATAGATCATGTCGGTTTGGGACAGAAACAGAATACAGGCATCAAAGATGCGTTTCCTTCAGCGTTTGCCTAGAATTGAAGTAATTAGGCAAGGTCTGCAAGAATGCAGCATTCTTGAGACTATTGATGAAAGTAGAAACAGCTGGCTAAAACACGAAGGAATGGTTGCTAGTAGCTTTCCAAAATCCGTTTTAAAATATAAACAAAAATGAAAAAGTAATAACCTTATATAGTTAGACAAGCTACGAGACGATGGTACCAACAATAGGAGCCGCAACAGAGGTTTGTACCAAAAGCTTGAAGAAGCAGAAATATTTACATACGTCAATTACTATAGCCTTATTTCCACGTTTAAACTAATATTCGTAAACGAGTGTAACACTTTATCTCTTAAGTTAATTTTATATTCCACATAAATAAAGTTTAAATTACAAATTCATACGGTAATTTCAAATTAGAACAGTTATTATAGGCATAAGAATATTCAAAGTTTTGCACTAGCAACAGATTCAGATGTAACCCAATATAATGTCTAAATAGACGAACGTTCTTAAAATTAACGGTCAAATCCTAACCAAAAACGTATTTAAAATTATGCTATCGATACCTTCTTTTAAACAATGATAATCTCTCCCTTTCGTTTCTCCAGTGTATTACTAGACATATCCAGTGTTTAAATATATATTAAGATAGTTTAAAAGAGACACGTGATGATCCAAATACAGCTGTCCACAATAATTTGCGGAGTAGCATATATAATAATAATTTTATGAACTATACAGTGCTTATCAGAGTCTGCCATTTTATGCGCCTGTATTTAGGATCCGAGTCAAAGAGCTCTCGCAGTAACATATTTGTGTAGGTTACCATCTTTACAATATTTACGTTATTACATGAAGTGGTCGTACCTATATTTCTTCTGTCGCCTATCTGGGTTCTTTTGCAGATACTAAAGTATTATTTCCAAATAATATATGACGTACTTCTATAATTAACTATCTGGCCTTTACTACAGCTGAATATCATACGACCATACAGGTCAGTCTTCTACATCAGTAGTTTCAGCTTAGGTCCCATCTTCGGCTTTCGTCTACTAGCTAGCTATATTTCGTTATCGCTTGTTTCTAGCGACTGTATGGTTATACCAGAAGCGTACATTTGCATGGACAGTAAATTTTATTAGAGGATATGATTATGTGAAGATTATGTTAGATTATGAAGAACATTATATTAGATTATGATATACAGTCCTGGAGTAAGTCATGGTTGTCATTTAGCCACTTGAAACTGAACGCGAATACAAGGTTTCTGAAAATGGGTAATCCTAGATCAGCAGTTATATGAAAACGTAAATAAAAATATATTAATTTCTATTACATCTTGCATAATATTTATTAATAAATAATCCATTTTACAGTTTACAAACATGCATAGGCCTATATATTATTTAGATTACATTATTTAAAACTGTACTGTGGCAGTTTTACAAACACTGTTATCTTCAAACTAATATATATATATATATATATATATATTTTTTTTTTTAATTTAATGTAGTTTATATTTCTAAAACAATTTATGTGTCAACTTAAGACTTATTCAAATTATTTCCAGACACGGTTTAAATTATGAGTTTCATCTTTATCATGTCAATCTCCATGTGATTCTGCAAAAATGTTACTAAAAAAAGGGAGACCGTTTGCGTTACAAGTAAAGTTTGTGTGTCGTTAGGAGAAATTACAATGGCAGTGAAAAGTGCCTTGTTCTATTAAAGTATCTTTTATATTATAGGCCTAGTGTAATTTGTCAAACTGTAATTGAAATATTGTAATCCTGTACTTGCAATTACAAAATAACCCAGAAATGAGTTCAGATGATTGTACATACTCACAGATTATCACGTTTTATGTTTCACAATAGTAAATATTGTTGATAATATTAAATAAAATTTGTTTAATTATTAGCACAATACTAGAAAATATTTATAGCGAATGTAGCCTATAATATGTCTTAGTAAGCCACAAAAAAATTACTGAAGACAGGGAAAGTAATGGGTAAACATTTTCTTTTTTTACATATAATTTATTAATTAATGTAAAATGCATTACTTCGTTAATATTGGAGTTTTGTAAATTACGCTGCGTTTATTCGTCTAGGAGGTATAATAGTAACACAGCAAAGATAACAAATTTAAGACAAACATATTTCTTAAGACAAAATCCAAGAACTGATTTAGGACTGAAAGTAAATTTATTTTTAATTCTGAAATATCTCAAACCGTAACGTTGAAAAGCGAGAGGGCTTCTTGTATCAGATCAAGCCTGATTGATTTATTTCTGCAGTACCACTATCAGTAAGACACTTGTAATTCCCCTTCACTAATGCTCTTTCTCTATAATTCTCTTTTTTATCTGATTTAGTTTAACCGTCTGATTCAGTCAGGACTACGAATGTCACAACGTTTTCAGCAGACTGAGTTTATTATTTTTATTTTTAAGAGCTTAGTCAAAACAGTTCTATTTGGGAGTGATATTCATTCATTAACATCTGCTACTGCTTACAAATATTGTAATGATACATTATAGAGTTTCATATAAATAACATTATATAACATAACAAACACGACTTATCTCTTAGTTTTTTAACATAATAAAATATTATTCTTGTATGTTAATTTAAAACAATTTTAGTATATATTTGTAATTTTTCTGCTTGGTTTATGCACAGAAAAAATATGTTACTAATGACTTGTATCCTTGAAGGTAAGGATGATCAGGAGTGTGTCAACCTTTCTTCGTATAAGACGAAATTAGTTATTAAAATAAGTAAATCAGGTCCCCACTAAATAAATCACAAATTTGTATTTACGTTGTTATATAAAAGTCATGAAATATACTTAACATAATTATATGTTGGAATCATTGCATATCCCCTACATAAGTGGCATTAGTAGATTGTAGGTATTGATAATTCAAATGTATTCAATTTACCCGAGATATTGACTCTATCTTATGTAACAATACATAAAAATCCATTGACTTTACATTATAGACTTAAGTACACTGTTTTGACTGATGCTTTACAAAGTAAAGACAGAATCAACCACCTTCTCAATCCGCAGTTAAATAAATATTTATCCATGTTCTATTTTACAGAATATTAAATGTACATCATGTTTATTTAAAAACAGTGTCGTTCTTAGTTGGGAACCAGAATTTCAGTTTCCAAGTTTGTTTTATATAACCATTTCCTGTAATCATACGTTTATGGTATGTCTCGTCTGGTCACGTGAGAGAAATAATTTGCTTAAAAAAATTTAATTTATAAGAACATACGAAGCGGACCATGCCGTAACGTCCTAGTACAGGTGTCACTGGCGATTGTGTATACTAAAACAGTAATATATGAGTATATATATTAATATATATTACAACTTTTAATATAAATTGTACTAATTTAATTGGTTTGGCAGTACTGAAATGCAGCCTAACGGCACTACATAAAAGTAACAAAATGAGGTGTGAACTGCCCATAAAGTATGCTGACATCGCGGTTTTTCAGTACGGACTTTGTGCGAGTGTTTGGTAGTCGACTTCCTCACTGTCCGTTGTCACGGGGAATTCAGACACCAGCCGATTATCATATTATTTTAAAACAAACAAGTTGACTTCATAAACGATTTCAGTGCGTAAGCATACGTGATTACAAACATTTTTAAACATTTAATTTCATACAAATAATTTATATGGTAAAATGGGAGTCAAAAGAAACGTTCTAACGCTTATTTCCTTCTTACAACTAGCTTACAAAAGACTGATTAAATTTTTAATTATATACTTACAGCAATACTAGAAGGATAATTCCTTCCCCAATCTTTTTCTCTGAAATTAATTAGTAAACCTAGTTACTCTGAAGTAAAGAAACAACCTAAGCTACCGATTTAATTATTTTTACTTTTATCCTTCATTTAATTAATCAGTAACTGCTAATTATGAAACTGTTATTAACCAAAATTTATGATAATCTTTCCTGTAATATACATTTTACAGAGAAATGTTAATTTAAATTTTAATATGATAAGATTAAGATGATAAGAAGATTAAGATGAAAATTTAGTTTGAAAATTAAAAAATTTAATGATTGCATTCTGAAAATAAATGTATAAAAATATCAATATTATAAAAAGTTTCGATACATTTTGAAGACAAAAACTGATGTCACGAATAACGTTGTTTAGTTCTAACTTGGGTTTGAGGATTCGAGTTTTAGAAATTAGAACGTGTTGTGATGGTTTTCAGTAATTACAAGCATAAGTAATTGACACATCGGGTTAAAATGCTTACACAGATGTATAGTCACATCTGTTTGTGTATTCATTCGACACGTATTTAAAAACGTTTCAAAGTTAGTATCACTTTAATAAGCCAACAAAAAACTAAAATTATTTTACGGAACCAATAAGAGAATTAAAACTTCTGTACTGGTCGCTTGTTGGAAATGAGAGATGTCTACTTCGAATGTTACAGGACGTTGAATTATGTACCTGCGGTTTTTGTTTCTGTACAGAATGTATGTGAAACTGTCTGTGTGTGTTTGCTTGTTGTCTCACTACTCGTGACCTATATATGACTTTATTTGCAAAGGTACATTCGTCTTGGATTTAATGGAACAGACAATACATCATTTACTTCAACATTTAATCGTTGTTATTGTTGTGACACAGATTTTACCTCATCAGCTAATGCAACCAAAAGTCAAAAATCGGTCTTGTTATTCGTTAGCAAGAACAAAGATCTATCTCCTTTTATTTCCAGTATTTCTTACTGGCAAATACCCATTAAATCAGTACAACTCACAAGATTGCCAATAATACAGACAACATCCAAAACTCAAATTGCAAGAGGGCACGACAGATCCTTTTAACGGCACTAGGGAGTAAAACAGGGCTGGCACTAACACTGTTCAACTTACCACTTAAATATGTGATCATAAAGCTCTCAATTAATATAAATTCAACACTAAAACGTAAAATGGTCCAGATCGTAGGATATGCAGATGATATTAATAATATGGTAAGATCCCAAGACAGAGCAAAACAGACCTTCCAGGAACTAAAAAGGCGAATCAGAAGAGATAGGATTACAGGTTAATACAGACAAAATAAAGGTTATGATCACCACTCGAAGGAAAATCAGGAAATCTGAACGGCTTGAAATCGAACCACTAAACCTGGAAATAGTTAATCAGTTTAAATATTCGGGATGTTGAATAGCAGAACATAATGAAGAATTAAATGAAATAAGGAAAAGGATACAGGCCGCAAATAGAGCATACGTTTCGTTGATAACTATATTCAAGACAAGGAATATCCACCATCAGTCCAAGGTCACAATATATAAAATTATGATTAGACCGGTGATAACATATGGCAGCGAGACTTGGACTCTGAAGAAACAAGCCGCTGACTAGTCAATACTTTTGAAATGAGGATTTTGAAGAGAATATATGGACCAATCCAAGTCAATGGGATATGGAGAATGCGCCACAATGAGGAACTATAAAAGCTGTATAAAAACAATGATCTGGCCACCGCCATCCGACTGCATCGATTGCAATGGGCAGGACACATCATTAGGATGGACGGCAACCGAATACCTAGGAAGGTACTGTTTAGTCAAATTGAGGGTAGAAGGCCTGTCGGAAGACCCAAGAAACGCCGGATTGACGCAGTGGCGAGGGATGCTGATACTTTACTTAAGGTAAAAGGGTGGTCATCGATCGCCAAGGATAGAGGAAAATGGAGGCGGATGATTATGGAGGCTATGGTTCGACTCCGAACGGTGACGCCATAGAAGAAGTAGATTTCTTACTGGAGTGACTTCAACCAATGGTGTGTTAAGAAACTGTAATTTCTCTTCCCGTTTAACATTTCAAATTAGTGTTAAGTTTGATAACCTATTAAGTATGTGGAAATATTTAATTTTAAATATTACAGTTAATAGTAATTAGTGGGAAGCACTCACCACATGGTTGTTCTTGTTTGCGTATTGCTCATAAACATAACATGAAGTTAATAATTATGGAAGGCCTTATTACTTTTCCAACGTTTTACGGCATCATAGATGGTCTGCGGTTACAATTTATAACTGCCACGATAACACAGTTTCATTATGTTTGTTATTGTTATTTACAAATACTTAAAACCATTCAAGAGTAATAAGCCCATAACAGTACAAGTCGACGAATGCGTGTACTTCGAACTGTAGGGTTTTACTTGTACCCGTCCTTTACGGACAAAAATTTCAAGCCGTACATATGTGATTTGACAAGGATATCTACATCCACAAAACCTTAAGTGAGAAATGTGAGACAAAGAGTGTTTGTAAAATAATCTGTGGCGTGTGTGTGTTTGTGAGTGTGTGAGAGTTCTACGATGTAATTAGTTAATATAACTTGGTAAGAATTTTAATCTTCACTTCTTCTTCTTTTTCTGAGCTACATGGCTTGGGCTATAGCCCGTTCCGACTTCACAGAGTTTGTGACAATTTTTTCCAGGGTTTTCCTCTATCTCTCGTCTCCACTGACCTATATTAAAACCCTTGTTTAGGAATGCGTGTGTCTGCCATGCGTTCCACATGAGACTTCTAATTCTGCCTGTATTCCTTTACTCTCTCCAGAACCGACTGTAACTTCAGGTCTTTCTTTATGTCGTCATTTCGTAGACGATCTCTCTAACTACATCCATTCATTGCTCTTAATAATTCATTTTCGAGGCCTGTATTTTTTAAATATCTTTTTGCAGGAGGGTCCATGTTTCACATCCATATTATTAAAGTCGACACAGTCACGACCTTATAGAACTTTAGCTGTGTCTCCCTCTGAGTTTTATTCTTCAATAGTCGTCTTATTGTTCCACAGGTATAACTAAATTTATTTAACTTTCTTTCGATATCGTTATCCTTCCTATATGAGATATCACATCCCAAATAATCAAAATGTGATAAACACACGTGTGCACATTTCTGTGGAATGTTATTATATTGCAAGAGTATAATGCTCAAGATTTTATATTAATAAGTATATAATTTTTTTTTGTTTTTAAAGTGTTTGTTCTAAAATTCTTAATTATTATTTTAAATTAAAACTGTTGCACATCACTGTAGAAAAATTATTCCGATTAGCGCTTTCAAGCTTTACAGCTCATCATCATCACATCGGAAAACCTGATGATGGGCTGTGACTAGAATTATTTATCTGATGACAAAATAACTAATATTATTTTATTTATTTTATTTAACAAACAATGATTGTGTTACTAAACGTCGTAAATATATTCTGGTAACGTGTAGAAAGAAATTGGTATACCTGGTTCGTCCGCTATGAAATATTGACAGCGCGCTGCATATGCGGACCTGGCATTTCCTGGAAATTTTATATTTTATTGCCTGCACAATGAAAAGTGACCGAGATATTGCTACTGAAATATTTTTCGAATCCCCAGAATAACGTGTGTATTTTTGTTAGACTTATTAGCTAATTTAAATAAAATTGTCACAAGGAAAAATGATTAACGGCATTTTAAACTTTGCAAAAAACCTGTACGTTTGTTCTTTACGGATGCCTTAAATTGAGTAATTAACGGAGTTATGGCGGTTTAAGGAGTAATTATCTATTAATATGTAATTTTCTGATTAAGCATACCAATATTTTGATTGTTTATTTATATTATCCTACATCCTAAAAGTCTACGAAAATCGTTATTTTTAAACATACTTATCCCGATCACTTTTTAACGTACAGAAAAAACCCAATAGATAAAATTTATTTAACTTCAAAAAGTACTAATTCATTTTTCGCTACAAACTACGTTTTCAGATATTCACAAATTACTCTACGTTTGACCCCTTTTCACTACAATATAACGCATTCAACTAGATCCATAGCTCATAATGTAGCCTAACATATGTTCAAAGCATGTCCTAATTTTCATTGACTGACAATTTTTCCTATATATTGTCAGGTTTTTCTTATTTTTCTTATACTAAATGTAAAAGGAAACTAAGGCTTTGTGTGATATAAATTTTGATAAAGTTAAACTAATTTTTATATTGTTACGATATTACAGATCAGTCTACGTGTTTGTCGAATGTGCCAGAAGAATCTCGCTCTATTGTGTGTGGCATACGTGACTGTAGACGCATTCGCGAGAGTTTTCTCTAAACCGCCAGCCGCGCGGACCGTGTCAAGGCCACAATTAATTACGTAGTACACACTGGCGCTAAGAAGCATGTAGGAACGTTGTGGTCTGTGGACGGAGGTATAAATACATGGCGGCAGCGGCCTTAGTTTTCATTTATTAGTTGACATTTATTTGCGTGTGAACAATTTTTATTTGATTTGTTATAACAGACTTTGTTGTTAATTACGAACTGTTTAACTGAGAAAATTAAAGCTGGTGATTAGTGACTTAATTGGTGTCTGTATTTTGTTTCCACTGTACCCACGACGATCAAGTAGACCGTCGTAACAGTGGTGTCAGAACTGGGATAGAACGGTTAACAGTGGAAACAGTGGACACTTTGTACAAGACGAGTGTAGTTCGTAATTAATTAATAAAATGGATACCAGTCAGATGATAGAAGCATTCCGAGCAATGCTACAGCAGAGTCAGGAACAAGAAAAAGAAGAACAAAGACAGGAAAGAGAAGAGGCAGAAAAACGGCAAGACAAAAAACGTAAGCGTGAAAATGAAACACCAGAGAGACGACAAAAAGAAGAATTTAGTCGTCAATCAGACAAAGTTAAGGCGTTCGAACAAGAGGATACCACTGCAAAATTCGTCCTGTTACGAGGTGAGCTGAAGAAACAAGTTGACAGAATATCTGAAGCAGAAAAATCTGTGTCAACTATAAAAACAAATATTTCAAGTTCAGAAGTTTCTATTGCAAATTCAATAAAACAAATTAAAAAGGAATTCGAACATTTAGCAAAGGAAATAGTTGATAAAGAAAGACCATTAATAAATCCTGATGAAGATTCAAAATATCAGAGAAATCAAATTGTAGTAGGGCCAGTTTACGGAAAACCCCAACATTTGATGGAACCACTCATTGGGCAACTTATATTCGCCAATTTGAAGCTGACGCTCGCTGAAATAAATGGACGGAAGAAGAGAAAGGGCTTTCACTAATTCTTGCTTTATAAGGGCCTGCCGCTGAACTAATACGGAAAGTGCCGTCTCAGAGTCAGAACATCTATGGCTCTGGAATTAACAAAAGCTCTGGAATTACGGTACGGTGACCAGTATTTGTGCGAAGTGTACAGTGTTCAACTTGAAGCTAGGTGACAGCGTTCAGGGAAGAGCCTTCAAGAGTTTGATGTTGACCGACTGACGAGATTGGCTTATCCTGAAGAATCGGAGGACTTCCGGAAGTGGATTTCTCTCAATATGTTATTTGACGGTATCAGAGATAGTCAGTTACAACAAGTGTTAAGAATGGCTCGGCATGATAATAAATCAGACGCTCTTGTTCGTGCTCTCCGTTTTGAAGCTGCCAAGTCGGCGACCTACATTAATCAAAGTATGCCATCACGTGGTAGCCAAACGGATCCAACATCACAGTATCGTCATAACGGACAGAATAAAGAGACAATTCAAGAAAAACAGTTCAAGAAGTCAGCAGCGCCACAACGATCTTTCGAATCAAAGGATAAAGACAGAAGACCGAAGGGTTACAACTGTGGGAAACGTGGTCATCTACAGGTAGACTGCTGGAAGAAGATACCGAGAGAAGGGAGTGATTGCAACAATTGGAGAAGTAAAGGCCCAGAACAGCACACAGTTTCCACGCTACATAAGACCAGTGGAAATTTGATCGTTAATGGATTTGCTGAAGATAAACCAACATCATTTACAGTTGACACGGGCGCAACAGTGTCCATTGTCCGCCCTAACTTAGTCAACAACCACCAGCCTCTAATTAGCTCTTGTACAATACAAACTGTGACTGGGAGCCCCGTCAAGGTGCTAGGAAAGTAGACGTACTTGTACGTCTGGGTCTTCGCGAGTTTAGCCACCAAATGCTCGTTTCAGACATTGTCGATGAACTGATTCTTGGCACGGACATTATGAATGCCTACGTATTCGTTGTGGACTTAAGAGAAAATGTCCTGAGGGTTGGCCAAGAGAAGATAAAGCTTTGCATGGCTAAAATGACAGGGTCTACCAATCTACCAACCATTCGATTAAGCAAGTGGCTTTGGCAGAAAAAAAAGTCAACAGGTCTGGTCAAGAGGAACCCTCCATATTGCAAGCGGAAATGGAGGAAGAACTAGCAGAGGAAATACAAATAAGTGTAATGACAAAAGAAGTGATTGGAAAGCCAACTATGGGTGTCGAGACAAAACTCTTGCTTGATCCTGAGCTGATGGAAGCGCCCTAGGGCAAAATGGCTGAAGATGAGGTTACGCAAGAGGTTGTTGACGAGAATCAAACAAACTTGCATCAGCCAGTGGTGTTTCGGTCATCTGTACATGACGCAACGGGAGTGATTCCACCAAAACTAATGGTTGAGCGGAAGACTCGCTTTTCTGGGAACGTGATTTTCGTATCACACGAGACTGAATTCGAAGAACCGGAGAATTATCTTTCGCAAGGACGTCTACCTAGACCGCCTGGTCGAGTATTACTTCAGAGACGGTTTGCCAGTTCGGGACGAACAGGCTTAAGGAGAAGGCAGTGTTACGACATTACAGAACAGTCTACGTGTTTGTCGAATGTGCCAGAAGAATCTCGCTCTAATGCGTATAGCATACGTGACTGTAGACGCATTCGCGAGAGATTTCTCGAAGCCGCCAGCCGCGCGGACTGTGTCAAGGCCACGATTAATTACGCCGCACACACTGGCGCTAAAACGCTATGAGGAACGTTCTGGTCTGTGAGCGGAGGTATAAATACATGGCGGCAGCGGCCTTAGTTTTCAGTATAGCTGCGACATATTTACAGTGCGGTTCGAATGGTATATTGTAATACAATTGTGTTTTAACATTAGTTGACATTTACTTGCGTGTGAACAATTTTTATTTGATTTGTTATGAGAGACTGTGTTGTTAATTACGAACTGTTTAAATGTGAAAATTAAAGCTGGTGATTAGTGACTTAATTGGTGTCTGTATTTTGTTTCTAGTGTACCCACGACGATCAAGTAGACCGTCGTAACAATAAAAATTTATGCTTAAAATCTTATCAAAAAATGAGTCTTACTAAAATGTATTCTAAAGCAATTAGTGTTTCCTTGTGTGCCATCAATTTTCTGAAAATATTTATGTAGTTTACGTTATGCAAAAAAATAACAATACAATTCTTTATGTTGTCTTCCAATATTCAACGTAGAGTTTAAATATTCGCACCAGTAAAACTGATGTTAATGGTTAAACGATTTCTTATAATAGTGAAAAAACTATCAACAATTGTGAATAACGATGTGATAAACACGGTTATTTCTGACGTCAGGGTGTTCTTGTGTCTAGTAATAAGTTATTTATAAATGCTAGTGATATTATAGATTTACTACTTATAAATTCTAGTGTTGTAGTATTGGTCATTTCTAAATACTCCGATAACCTTACGTATTATATAGATGTTGCCCGGATAGTTTTTATTTTCGTCAAAAGTTTGAGTACCGTTTTGGACATTTAAGCGGTTATTTTACGCGGTTAATTCTATCTAATGTAAATAAACTTAGAAATAAGGTAAGCAGTAAGAATAAGTAATGTTAATAAGGAGAGCAATCGGAATGCTGAATATTCTCGCAGTAATGTAATTGACGTTTTTCAGTTGTTACAGTAATCTGGGTATATTTCTACAACAGTCGCATTTAACAATAAACTAAATTAACTTCCTGATTAAGTTGCAATGAGTATAAATTTCAGAAAAACTTTAAATTTTGAGGACACTAAGCATGCTTTTACTGTCATTACATTGCTATAACCTTAAATTGCTGTAAACTGAAATATGTGTATTACAAAGATTATCGTAATGAATCGTAAATATGTACCTTATTAAATTATCTTGTCTTATTTCAAACTACTTTTAAAAACGTATAACTCTTGGATCAGTTAATACGTTTGAACTCCTTATAATTTGCCTGTACTTCTGCAAATGTTTATTTATTTTTAATAAGTAAAAAATAGTATTGTTTCTTTAAATAGTTGTCTGAAGAAAGGCTCAGGGGGCGTTGGAAAAGTTATTTATGCAAAAATATGAAAATCTAATATTAAAGCCCGATAGTACAGTAAGCAAGTTGGAGAGGGGGCGGAAAAGGAAGCAAGGAGCAGATAGGTCGCTTGTAGGTTTAAAGGAAATTCTGAGAATATGTTTGTTTGAGTTTAATGGAGTACATCAGGAGCCTAACTTATTATTATAATTTTGTTGATACACTGGAAACATGAGTGATTGTTGTGAAAGGTAAAAGAACTTAGCTTAGATTATATGCTTCAGAAACTCAAAATCGATAGTAAATCACATTGAAGGGAAACTGAATAAAAGATTAATACGCATAGAAGTGTAATACTGAATGTAATTAGCATTTAAAAATAAGTATTACTGAATTTTTATTGTGACAATAATAATAACTAATTAATCTGTTACGGAGATAGCCAAAATTCAATATATAAATTTGAATTGACTTTGAATTATTTTAAATGAATAAACTGTTTACATCTAGAACCATTGAAAACTTTCATGAGTTTTTGTTAATTTTCATTGACGGATAGACATTATTAGTTTAAATGACATTTCTCTTACCATATTTTATAAGTTGTTAGAATTTTAATTCCTTTATGAGTTCTGGTCCTATAATTTAGATACGTTATATGTACGTTTGCGGTTTTTCCAAATTGTGACCGCTAACATTTTTTATTCCCGGTCCCACAGTTTTTTTTGCTGGAATCAATTTCAAAACAAAGTGGTTAAAGCTAGGGCGACGAATGCTTATGGTTTATGAATATCGTTTGGTGTGTCATCAGTTATCATCAGATATAACCAAAAGATATGCCATTACATGGATAGAAAGACAGAAAGACAAATAACAAACGGTCGGGTTAAATGTGAGAACACGCTTCGCTCGTTCAATAAAGTATATTAAATACTCAATAATATGATAATGTTGTACTTTACTGGCATCGATATAAGTAACGTCATTACTGATGCTTCCTTCTAAAACATAAATTATAATCTTCCAACACATAACATGGTACTTTATGAGAGGAATAATAAAAGTCAATAAATGTTTTGTACCTAATCGTCAATTTATTAGGAAGCACAACCCAGAAATACACATGAATGTTCGGGGGAATCGAGTGAAATAGTATTACTGGCAGAAGAGGAAGTAACGAGTTGGCTACTGTATGCGGTAACGGAGCATTGTTATGTCTCCTACAAGACAGTAAACTATTCCACCTCATTGATAGAATTATCAATATAGTTTGACCGTTCTTCTGGAAAAATGCTGAGCTTTCCATTATCCGACTAACTCGCATGCTCGTCTCTGATATGAAGGTAGAATGTTATTGTGTTACTGATAAAAAACAACTCTCAGTTGGGCATATCGTGACCGTATTACTAACATTACGCTTCTGCTTCACGTACATTGCAAATCCAATCTTCCAATGTTGTCAGCTCGAATAATCTGTTGGCATGAAGAGGGGTAAAGTGATGAAGAAACCCCGTGTCAGGAAATAACGATAACTAGGTTTACTAATAAACGTTACACAAATGAATCTTGGGGTAGTTTATCCCTGTCTACCGCCCAGGAGAATTCGAGAGAATATTGTCAGGATGAGAAGAAATGATGTCCTTACTTAGAAAAAACTAAAAAGTGGCTGTTAGGAATCTTCTTCTCTCCATATTAGTTATTAAACATAACTAAGCTACAGCATACAAAATCAATACCAATGATTATGAGTTAGTTACTAACAAAGCATCAGTTTGTTGATTGTTTTCATTTACCAAACTGTAGGATGGGAACAGGAATTTGTATTCTATATGTAGCGAGAGTTTTGAATAAGTATGTGCGGCTACTGGTACTTAAATAACAATAGTAATAATACAATCCATTACACATAATATATTGACATTCTTATGTTTATAAAATACGAAATTCCATACAGTTTAACACAATTTTATGTGTACTAATTTCATTTGTACCACTCATACACGAATCCAGGTAATGACAAAAAATTTAAATCAAAACTTCAACGAAAAGTTTTAAAATTATTTCTGATCAATTACTAAACATCACTAGTCATTATTTTTAAAAATATATTTACACAATAATTCTATTATGTAATGACGTTTGTTTCAAGAATCTTCTACAAAAACCGTTGACGCAATGATCAAAACGTCGACTTACTTTTGTTTCCTTCATATCTCATTCCTTGTTCTATGTATGTACTTGTAAGTACTTATATATGTATGTCGTTTAGTAGAGAGAAACGTTCTGAAGGATGAAGGGTGTACCTGTCGCCGGTCCAAAACATAAACGCAACTGATATTTTTGACCGTCTCACGTTTACTACATGTAATTAAATTAATTCATTGAAACTTAAACGCATTAAAAATATAGAAAAAAATTTATTTCAATGGGCCACAGACACTATTATTTACTATCCTATAATTTTTGTTTTTACGAGGGACACTGTGGGAAACAAATGTTGGCCGTAGGAGAATCCTGTTGATGGAATCAGACTGCAAGCATTGATTTAGCTGGAGCAAGGAAGCACCGGTAATAAGTAGATAATGAAATATTTCATGAGAGTTGATTGTTTAATTCAATACTTTTTTAATAACTTGAGTTGCCATTTCAATAACTTTTTAGTCATGTTCAGGATGTTTAACTGACAATACTATAATATATATACTACACATTTCTGAAGTGGTGTTCCCGACAACAAATTTTGTCAAAACTCCGATACAAATAACTCACGGTGGCGAAGCAACCTCACTACGCAGTTTATAGTTTATTAATTCACAGTCATTAGTAAACTCAGGATTTGTATTATGTAGATTTAGAATACATAATTTGTTAAATTTATTTAAAGCGTGATAAACATCATGCTTTCGAACGAAGTAACTATTTATAAGTTATTAACATGCAACAGATACAGTGTTCAATAATAACTGTGACACCTGAGCAGTCATTGTGTGCTGACACAGTTGAGAACTCAGTGCTGTGGATAACTCGGAATAGAGGTAGCCACATGACCTACGTTATTATCGTTAGCGTTACGTGACTGAGACCGTAATACCGAGTCAGGCAAACGTTAACAAAACCTGCCGTTTGAATTCTACGGAAATAAATCTATCAAACACTATCTGATTCCACACTATCTCACTGCCACATTCTTCATTGTGTTTCGTCAGTCGTAAAACATTTGTAATCCGACTTTTACGCTAACTGGGTCAAGTGTGAAGTTAGTTCAAATCCATTCTGTTTATAGACGTCAAAAATAAAAAAAATATATATCTCTAGAAGCTAATACATTAGATGTGTTTACTACGAAATGTTTTATAACTCACAATTATGGCTTATAATTTTTTATTTGAAAAGCATTCAGTAAGTACTATTAAATTTTGTACTTCTTCTCCTGCTACTACTACTACTACTAAGCCTACTATACTACTACTACTACTACTTTACTAAAAATGAACTTTATCTAGTGAAAACTTACTTTTTTCGTCGGACGCGTTTCGGCGTACGTATCCGCCTTCTTCAGCTTTTAGTCAGACTGCCATCATTTCGTAACGGTTTTTGTGTGGAAGGTGTAGTGGGGGCGGTGTGTGGGGGAAGGGGTTTTGTGCAGTGATTCAACTTGATGTTTGTTTTTTGTAAAATTGTGTCAAAAAGTGTATGTGATTTATATTGTAATTGATCGTTGAGTATGTTGTTTGGTTGTGTTGTGTGGTGTTTATATATTTCGTATTGTTCAGTTGTGTTGAGTTTTCGACCTTTAGGTAAGTAATGTAAAATTTCGAGATTAGTGTCTATGTTGGTGTAACTGTAACATTACTTACCTAAAGGTCGAAAACTCAACACAACTGAACAATACGAAATATATAAACACCACACAACACAACCAAACAACATACTCAACGATCAATTACAATATAAATCACATACACTTTTTGACACAATTTTACAAAAAACAAACATCAAGTTGAATCACTGCACCAATCCCCTTCCCCCACACACCGCCCCCACTACACCTTCCACACAAAAACCGTTACGAAATGATGGCAGTCTGACTAAAAGCTGAAGAAGGCGGATACGTACGCCGAAACGCGTCCGACTAAAAAAGTAAGTTTTCACAAGATAAAGTTCATTTTTAGTAAAGTGATAGTGCTGTGAAAGAAGAGATGAACAATCAAGACAACTATACTACTACTACTACTACTAGGCCTCCTACCACTACTACTACTACTACTACTACTACTACTACTACTACTACTACTACTACTACTACTACTACTACTACTACTACTACTACTACTACTACTTCTACTACTACTACTACTACTATTACATTTACAAAACTTGTATAAACTGCAATTGTTTATGTTTCATGTCTCCGGGTGCTGACAATGCCACTCCAAGTAGTGAGTAATTTCTTATTTAGGCCTAACTGCTATCAGGAATTTTTTGACTACCTACTTTTATTTGCATTAAATATGTATTTCCCTTATTATGAAAGATAATGTTGACGATAGGCCTACTGTTCTTGTTATAGTAAAAAGCTTTATTATTTTTTAATTTGTTTTTTATCTATGTAAACATGTATTTTGTCGTATATTAAGTAATTAGGCCTAATTGTGCATTTCTCTTTCTAGAGTATTATGCGCAATATTAGTATTATTAGGTAACTTAGAACGTGTGATTTTGCTGTAGTTTTACACTAATGACTTGAATATAATTTAATTTATATTGGATTGCACTTCTACCGTATTGATAATTATCAGCTGCTCAACTAATCATTGTCCTCAAGGAGTATTTAACAACAGCCAATATGGTCTGAAATGTAACCAGACGAAAACCTAATTAAAATAAACCTTATCTTAGTTTCAGTAATCGTTATGCAATAAATCACCAAATTATTCAGCAAAGTGATGTTACATGAAGGGATAGTTTTAAACATGATAGATGAAATACAGTTTAGCGCAAGAGTCTATAAATCACGTGTTTGTAAATAAACAATAGATTTTGTGTCTACGCCTCACTAACTGTTCCGTTGAACAGACGATCAGTAGTGTCATACTTCAAATAAAGAGTTTTATACAGTCATTCGCATATTATATCACTGTATAATTAGTGATATAAGGTTTTTTTGAGTTAGGTTTGTGTACACTACAAGAAACCGATTAATTTGTAATTATAATGATACTTATACCTGGATTAATGTTCACTTTAAAAATAAATAGAGAATAACGGAATAATGTATATTAGTAATAGCTGGAATCCTTTGTTTAATAATGTTATCTCAGTTGTGCGATCGCAAATAGGCCTAGCTCAGGGTCCTTTTCTTCAAGATTTGTTTAATTTAGGGATGTATCCCTGGTCACTTCACTTATTAACTACCTGCTCTCTATTTATCTTACTCGTTTTAGTGAATGTTGTTAGACAAAGAGTGGCACTTTCTTAGAAACATTAGTATTTGATTTTCATAATACTATTCTATCCACTAGTATTTATGAAGTTAAATTAAAACTTTAAAGTTGTTCAAAGGTACACATTTACTTAGTTTAAGCGTTTCATACATTTTATTGAAGTTTATCTACTACAATAAAATAACTTGCACTGGTCCCCTGTTATTTTATGATACTATCACTAATCAGTTTTATAGTTATATATTATCAAGAATTTTATTTATAGAGGACTCTTAAGATTTGTTTTTAAGTTTAATTCATAGTTTGTTCACGTATTAACTCATACAACGTTTACCTTCTATACTTCTAATTCCAAATTTTGCTAGAAAAAAAAAGAAAAATTAAAATAAAAGACGTGTAAATTGTTATATAACTTAATCAAAACTGACTGGTAATTAAAATTTTTATTCACAGTTTAAAAGATAATGTACAAAAATTTGTTATTTTATAAATAATTTTCTTTACACTAAGTACTTTTTACATAAAGGAAACAGTTTGACGGTGTTCCTAGTAAAGATAATGCATGGGTTGTGTTTCCTTATTTTACCTTTTTGTACTGAAGAGACAAAGCATACAGTAGCAGTTTAATAGTTAGTTCTGAGGCAAGAGAAACAGTAGACAAAAGATCTATTCAAACGTGTATTGACTATGTGTATGGCAGAGTAAATGATTCATCCCATGGGCTCACCAATTTGTTATTGTATGCCTACAGCAAAATTTCCCACTATTATTACATCAACGTTGTTCAGTCTTCAAAGATATGAGAATTGCCCGTTACCGAGGCAATTTACAATGCTCTCGGAATACATTTACAAAAGTCTAGAATCTTAAAACAAACCTAAGCGGAGCCGTTCATTTGTCAATGGGAAAATATTAAATCATCTTTGGTTTGTTAATGGATGAGTACCAATTATATATCAGATAGACGAGGACAATCGACTTTAATAAATTTAGAGCTGCTGTGTAAACTTAATAAATGAAGTTTTAAATAAATTATTTTGAATTAATATTATGAGGCAAAGTTACTTATTAAAGTAACAAAACTTTAAGCCCTAGATTGCTTACTGATAGACTTAACAAAGCACACTGATTGGTATACGAATACACGTAACAGAGGAAACCTATAGAAAATCAAGGCACATATTTAATTTATATAGCATATAGGCCAAGACTGTATGTATAAAAGGGTTTATTGGACTTAGTCCTTACGTATACTGCGATATAGTGACGCTATATACAGTCAGATAAACAGGAAGTTATGAAAGGCCTGCAAACAGCAATTGACCAAACATATCGCAAAGTACATGTTATGCAACGCTACCAATAGAGAGAAACTGGAAACTATGACAGAAATATCATGATCAGAATATAGAAACTGGATTGGGTGAATCGTGTGACGAGATTAACTGCTTGATTGAAAGAAGACCTAGACATACCTCATACAGCAAAAGAGGCATAGTTAGAACAAGACAATAAAAGAAAAAATATTGCAAGAATTCTGTACCGCACAAGACCGGACTAGATAAAGTTGGGTTATATATAACAAATAACAGGGACTTTTGTTTAACTGTGAAAATTTTAAATCCCAATAACGTGTCCCAGTTGTAGACGTCATCATAAATAGGTATAGGTAAGTAAAAGTAGACACATATTTTGGATTATTATTTTGTATTAATAAGCTTAAAAATTCTATTTACAAAACGCTTTCGATATTTTTCTCTAACAAAAATCCTTATTTACCTGTCGAATAAAAATATAATATGCAGTGTTTAAACATGATTCAGAAGCGTAAAAAAAAAAAAAAAAAAAAAAACCAAAGAATGAATGGGGAAATCAGAGGGTCACATGATAGCATACACGTGTGGGTATAAAGCAGGTTTTTCCCATTTCTTTACTGGATTGCTTAAGCTTTTCAAAAACTTAAAATAATTGGGTCTTCGTCGTCTATTTAGTATATAATTAGTACTCACCCATTAGCAAATAAATGTCCGAAAGTGATTTAATACTTAACAGTTCGTCTTAATTCACTCCGCCTATATTGATTTGACGACACTAGGCACTTGTACATGTATTCAAGAGAACAATAAAAACTGACTTGGTGATAAAACGCCTCTCATCTCTTTAAGAACTGAAGAACGTTGATTGATGATAGTGGAAAATTTTCTGGAGGCATACAACAACAAATTAAACAGACCACGGAATGAATTATTACTTCCATATTCCTTAAGGAATGGAAGTATGGTGATGGCAAAAAAAATCGTGTTCGAGATTATTGCAGATTCTGATTCTACTACACTCAAAACATGAAAAAAAGTCGTTTTCCGAAAAGTGTCTGTGTGTGTCTGTCTGTGTGTCTGTCTGTAGATTTTTTTCTATGGCAAACGATAACTGCCGCAAATTCAAACAGAATCAAATAATTTTGTGCATACACACCTGATTTGTAGAGTACTCGCGATCTATTGTTTTTGGTGAAGATCGGTTGAGGGAAAGGGGTAGTTTACCAGCAACGGTTTTTTTTTAGCAAGGGTAATTTTGTATGTTTGGCAAACGATAACAGCCGCAAATTCAAACAGAATCAAATAATGTTTCGCATACAGCCCTGAAATGTAGAGTTCTCAAGATCTGTTGATTTTGGTAAAGATCGGTTAAGGGAAAGGGGTAGTTTACCTGTAACGTTTTATGTTTTAACAAGGGTATTTCTTATGGCAAACGATAACGGCCGCAAATTCAAACAGAATCAAAAGATTATTTGCATACAGCCCTAAATTATAGAGTTCTCAAGACCTGTTGTTTTTGGTGAAGATCGGTTGAGGGAAAGGGGTAGTTTACCTGCAACATTTTTTTAACAAGGGTATTTTCTATGGCAAACGATAACAGCCACAAATTCAAACAGAATCAAATAATGTTTTGCGTACAGCCCTGATTTGTAGAGTGCTCAAGACCTTTTGTTTTTGGTGAAGATCGGTTAAGGGGAAGGGGTAGTTTACCAGCAACGTTTTTTTATCAAGCGTATTTTCTATGGCAAACGATAACAGCCGCAAATTAAAACAGAATCAAATAATATTTTGCATACACACCTGATTTGTAGAGTACTCGCGATCTATTGTTTTTGGTGAAGATCGGTTGAGGGAAAGGGGTAGCTTACCAGCAACGGTTTTTTTTTAGCAAGGGTAATTTTGTTTGTTTGGCAAACGATAACAGCCGCAAATTCAAACAGAATCAAATAATGTTTCGCATACAGCCCTGAAATGTAGAGTTCTCAAGATCTGTTGATTTTGGTAAAGATCGGTTAAGGGAAAGCGGTAGTTTACCTGTAACGTTTTATGTTTTAACAAGGGTATTTCTTATGGCAAACGATAACGGCCGCAAATTCAAACAGAATCAAAAGATTATTTGCATACAGCCCTAAATTATAGAGTTCTCAAGACCTGTTGTTTTTGGTGAAGATCGGTTGAGGGAAAGGGGTAGTTTACCTGCAACATTTTTTTAACAAGGGTATTTTCTATGGCAAACGATAACAGCCACAAATTCAAACAGAATCAAATAATGTTTTGCGTACAGCCCTGATTTGTAGAGTGCTCAAGACCTTTTGTTTTTGGTGAAGATTGGTTAAGGGGAAGGGGTAGTTTACCAGCAACGTTTTTTTATCAAGCGTATTTTCTATGGCAAACGATAACAGCCGCAAATTAAAACAGAATCAAATAATATTTTGCATACGTCCCTGAATTGTAGAGGTCTCAAGGACTTTCGATTTTGGTGAAGATCGGTTAAGGGAAAGGGGTAGTTTACCTGCAACCTTTTACGTTTTAACAAGAGTAAAGTACTTAAAAATTTTTTTAAACTTTTTGAAACAATGGTAATTGTTAAAAATAAAATAATTTTGTTGCCAGGCAATAAAATTATAATTTTTTCATTTTAATGTAATATAATATTTTTCATTTAATACAGAAATAAAAAGGCAGGTAACACACACACACACACACACACACACACAATTCACGTTATTTCTGGCCTCACTCATGTTTATTTTCTTACATTTGCACGCTTTTTAAATGGGAAGTGCCGAAACCCACACCAACATAACGCGTGCAAGCCGAAAAAATGGACATCAATTTGCTTACTGGCGAAGCTAGTAGTTAATGAATGGGTAGGCAAAAATCTTAACTTAAATTTTTTTTAAGGAATCACTAAAAGGACGGTGGTTGAAATCGGACGCTGAGGTAGAGTTTGCTGTAACCGAATGGTTCCACAAACAGCCGTAAGAATTTTACTAGCAGGGAATCTACAGGTTAACGCAACAGTGGAACTCATGTCTTAATGTTATTGGAGACTTCTTTTAAAATCGTTGAATAAAAAATGCTTTACGGCTCTATACGTGTTTCTATTGAACAATCCTTGTATTAGTCATACACAATAATACAACTGATTGAACTTCAAATTTTTAAACTTGATTAGTTTCTATATATATGTTTAATGTTACAAATAATTCAACTAACAATCTTGATCATCTGTTCGTTCAGCGGAATAACAGTGACACTTTTAATAACCGCATAAAATAAACACTTAGAAACAACACAGGCGCTTTAACTTAACTGTTTGGACCACAGAAGTGAGGCATGCCTCAACGCTCTATGTGTACAGCGCGGGACAATCCCCCCTCCCTTTCCCTATCACACTACTACATTGCTTACATACGATGTATACAAAAAATGCTGAAGCAAGTTCAGGTTGCCTCATTCGCTTTAAACGAACTATGCCGAATCTCACCTGTCACCATCTAGCGGTCGCTCAATAAAGCACGTTTCGGTTTAATAAATTTGACAGTCGCAGTAACAATGTATAATCTTTACGTTATGTAGTTCATACGTATTTATAATTTTTATTCTACAGAATTTTTTAGGGTAGGCATTGCCTCAATTGCCTCCATGTAACTTCGCCACTGATATATATGTGTACAACGTTATCGGCAACAAAGAAGTAGTTTTTGTTAAAATTCCTTCCCGGGATATTTGGCCGTAGTCCAATGTTTTCTACAAAACCAGACATTTTGGCAATGCCATCGACTTCCATCATCAGTGAAAATCGAGTGCGATAACGTGAGGTGGTATACGTTAGTGACCACAGTACTGTGGTTAAGGCTGAAGCAGTAAGTAGAAAGAAGTAGTTTCTATGGTAATATTTCATTTCGAAAATGATTTTAAATATAAATCTTAGAATATGGAAGTCATGTATGGTTCTCCATACCGATTTTTTACTTTGCCATACTTATACGTAGTAATATAGGTTTCAGTAGGTCTTTTGTCTAGTGTTTCTCTTGCCTATGATATTTACAATTTCGTATTAATGTGTAGTATCACGTTTACAGTGAATATTGAAATCAGATTGTCTGCCTTAATAAAGTGTATTAAAATAATAGTAATACATTTTTTCCGTGAATAAAATAAGTTGGTAAATTTGTGTAATGTCTGGGAATATTTATGGTTACAATAGCAACGAATTTGTTTTGAATGCAACTTAAAAAAATTAAATCTTCAAATTATTGCCGTCTTATAAGTAAAAGTAATGTTAAAAATTTGGCCCGTTGGTATAATATTATATTCTGGTTCACGCACATAGAACGAGAAATATCGGTCGTCTCGGAAGAAAAAACGTTAATGAAATTAAAAATACATTTAACCTGGGTTCAACAATGGTAATTGTTAAAAATAAAATAAATCCGTTACTAGGCAATTAAACTAAATTTGTTTTCATTTTAATTTAAATCGTCGACGAGTGAAGATGTTCTATTCCTCGCTAGCAAGTATATAATCTGCATTACATAATGTTTACGTTCCAAAGTTTTATTATTATGATTTCCGGTATCAAAAGGCAGGCAGGACACACACACACACACACACACAATTCGCGTTATTTCTGGCCTCATGTTCATTTGCTTATGTTTGCACGCATTAAGTACCGTAATCCATACGACATACACGCGTGCAAGCGGGAACGGTGTCCAGCGTGGACAGAGACTTGGTTCCTGTGGATCGCTGGGCAGTGTAACTGCACGTGTATACAGTGGAACGGTTCATAGACAGACGTCGTTTCGTCTTTAGGGAGTGAACCCTCTGCAAGTGCTCAGGGTTCATGTGAGCGACTCTGGAGCGCTCCATTCTTTTCCGTGTTTATCTGTTCTGTAAAACGTACACTGTAGATTCGCAGCTTTACTCTGAGCAACGCTCCATAATGAATGTTGAAAGTCTTTGTTCACGTTGGACCCTCATACACACAATAACCTGCTCTGATGTTTTGATTGCGGCGATCATAATATTGGAACTTTGGAAACGTAAGCATTACTTAATGGAGGACAAACGTTATCTTTAACCAGCCTTTATGCACTCCTATGAGTATTATAAAATACAATAAATACTTTTAATGAAATAAATACCTTAATAAATACAATCTGTGTACTTATTCAAATTTTACCGTAGTTTTAATTGCGTTTGATATCTTTATATATTTTACGATAATCGTCCAGTTATCGAGAGAGCCAGTATTAGGACGTGATACACCGGCACTTTTGTATGAAAAAAAATGAACATTCAACAAAGTATTTGTTTATTCAATTCTGTAGTATAAAATATTTATAATTTTGTACGTATTGTAATATGTATTGGAAAAAACACAATTGGCTTAATAAAATAAATAATTTAGTAAATGAATACAATTGTGTTGATTTATTTTAATTATAACTGCATTTTGATTTTCAGATTATAAAATATAGCCCACTAGTATAATTTACAGTTATTAAATTTGTATATTTGATACAACCTTTATATACTTTCTGTAAAAATACAAGGAGATTTACAAAAAATGTTCCTGATATTAAAAACGACAATCCGGGTACGTTAACTATATGTTTTAAACGTAATGAAATTGAAGTCACAGGATACGAAAGATCTCTTTCTTAAAGCAAAATGTGTACATACTTACTGCACACATGTATTGTATAGTCTCGTTTAATTTGTTGTTGAAATAGTATATAAAGTTGTAATACATATTATGTATATTATCAAATTATAATTACTTCTCTATGTAGAATGTTCCTACTTTTGTCGTTTTAATTTAAACTAAATTATTGATAGGTTAACCTAATAACCTAATTTTATCCAATAACCTAAATATAACCTCCTTGATTTTCTTGCAGAATTATACAAGAATCCTGCAAGAAAATCAAGGAGTTACTTGTAAAGATATGATATATAAAGTCAATACGTGTATTATTTTTTAAAAAATGTTCAAACCGCGGTTGTAAGTTGCATAGAAGAAAAAAAATTATTTGCTTTGGACTCTCTTGAAAATGGCTAAATTTATAGAACTTTCTTCTGAGTTCTGCAACAGAATTCGAAGTAAGAAAAATGGGAGAAACCCCTAGCTTACCATGGTTAGGAGGAATTAAAAATTATAATATTTACAATATCAGTCTCAGAAAAATGTTACGGAGGCAGAGGGTGCATATTAGATGTTGCATATTAGAGACATTAGATATTGAATAGCGTAATGCTGTATCCGATTAAGCTGCCAAAGACGCCGCGCTATTATTTCCAGTTCCTTTTTGTTGTTCTCATGACTAACTTTAAAACAGCCGTAAAACCAAAAGTTAAAAATATAGTTTAACACTTATATTTGGTTTGGTATCTAAGCCACTTCTATCGAATTAGCAAACTAACCTTTAGTGACTCGCCGTGTGACTTCAAGTAGATTTTGAAGCATACTACGCGTTTTGAATCATATGCTTCATAATCGGGTATCTTGACTCAATGAGTGTGCAGCCATCTGCAAGCCGCTTTCCGAGTGTGACAGCAAAAAACGTGTCAACTGCAATGTTACCAATCTTAAAATGTTCTGGAAGGTTCATCTGGCAATTGTGTATGACACCGGCTATATATAAATTAAAAATAGAAGGTGACAATGGGCATCCTTGTCGTACTCCACTATTGATCACGTCCACACTAGGAACTATACTCCCTCTTCCTGTCTCAATACTTTGTTCACCACACATAGTCTTCGAATTAATCTAATAAGGTATTGCGGAATTTGTTACTTGTTATTTTTTATTTTGTTATTTAGCTTTTTAGTCAGTATTGCCTATAAAAAAGAATACTATTTAAGTCTTCCTGTTTCTTTTTAATGAAGAATTTTATTTCACATTTTTAAATTATTTTTATTTTGCGCTTGTTACTGACTACCATCAGCATATGTCTGATTACTATTAGCAGTTGTTTGGGTTCTTTGTTTCAGATACACAGATGTTGATCTGGTCTGTAGCCTAATTTTATTAACATATGTATTTATTAATAAATCGTGCTTACATAGGAACCAGCTTTGTCATTTTTTATTATTTAATATTTGTTATTTAATATATTTTAATTTGTCAGTTTCTTTTTAGTCCCTCAAAAATGATTTTGTGATCTATACAAAACCAAATTTAAAATTTAACATGATACATACTTTTGTATTAACCCGTGCTATATAAGTGCCCTCCTGGTAATAAAAATAAAGGCTTGCCAATTGCGTTCCTTGAATCCAAGAAATAAGATATGGTTTACAGCGGTATTTATTTATTAAAAGTACCTAGTCAAGTATTTAGCTGTCCTTGTTTGTGGAGACATGGACACAAACATAATTAATATAGCTACTCGTATTTTATTTATTATTTAGTATTTGTTATTCGTAATGATTAACTGTATAGCTAGAATATTTCAAATGCAATTATTTTTGACTTAGAAAATTTGGACAACATTTTTGAATATCGTTTTTCCTGCAGTTCTGTAAACGATCTTTCAAAAAGACGGTCCGTGCGGTCGTCAATACCTGCAATAACTCCTTCGTCTTATACCCCATTATGGAACTTTTAACCAAAAAAGCAATTTGTAATCGTCTTAACACGGCTTCTTGTTAGTTTTCAGTAAGCTTGTACAGAACACGTTAGTAAGTCCTATGTTATACATACGACATTTAAATATAAGTCGTATAATTTTAGATAAGCATGTCTAGCTACTGAAGAAAAGCCAATCAAAAATCACTAAAGAAATTAATTTCAGATTAATACACGTAAATAATTTTCTAATAATATTTATCGAGCAAAATATTTACATTACGTTGTTAAAAGTTTTTTTTACTGCAGATGTTTCATGGCCTTTTAAAATAGAGATGTTTAATTAGGAGTGTAGAGTGTACTACTTATCAACGCTTTTTCCTGCCCAAGAAACATAGTTATGCTAAATTAAAAATTATATTTGAAATGTTCGTGTAGTAGAGGCGTAGTGTCAGTAATTCGGACACGACTAGCTCCACTGAGTTATTTTTATAACAGTAACACATATAAAATTCTACCTTCATATCCGAGACGAGCATAGGAGTTAGTCAGATAATGAAAAGCGCAGCATTTTTCCAGAAGAACGGTCAAACTATATTGATAATTCTATCAATGAGGTGGAATAGTTTACTGTCTTGTAGGAGACATAACAATGCTCCGCTACCACATACAGTAGCCAACTCGTTACTTCCTCCTGTGCCAGTAATTCTATTTCACTCGATTCCCTCGACCATTCGTATTGTAACATGACCAAGTGTTACATAACCTAGACATATACCCATAGAATAAATAAATACATGAAGGTAATGTAAATAGATAATATAATGATAAAAGTAGCGAAGAAGAAAAGAACCATCGAAGAAGAAAGAAGAAGAAGTGCCACAAGAAGCAGTAAAAACTAAACACTGCTTGACACTACAACCAATACTATAACTGACACAAACTAATGGACAAATTAAATTCACTTTAAGCTGTCAAGCGAGTCAGTGAATAACTTGAATGTAATTCCACATGTTAATAAAAAATAATGAAGTAACGACCCGAATAATATAATATCAGCAACAGTGTTTGGCTGAGAATAAATCAACCATGACTAGTAACTATTAATGCCTATAACTAAGATTAGCAATGGCCAGAATATAAAATTGAAACTGTATTACAGTCTCAAATGTGCTTATGATAAGTAAAAAATAATTGTAAGAGGGAACCTTCTATAAGTGAGTTACCTCATCAAGGTACCAAAATGTAAACTAATAAACATTATTCAGGCATAAATCCGATGTAAACGGTATGCCTAGGCAACGCCTAAAACGAACGATTGTCAGTAAGGTGATAAGTAGAAAGGACTACTAGTATAATTAACATACACTGAACAATCTTTATACCAAACGTAGCAATAAGCATTGTTAATATATTATACAAGTAATAACTCAATTATTAACTAATAGCACAGAGCAAAATAGTGTAAACCAAAATGTCATTAGGAAGTAAGGATAGTTCATAGCAAAGTATTACATCAATAAGTTAAGATTTAATCATTATATTCGCTAAATAAGTATAAAGACGGTTATATTAGTATTCCAACACAGACGTTTAAGTGAAAACGCGATGTGCAGCGCAAGTAATGTATTGATAAGAGAGAACCATAGCCGGCGGCGTTAGCAGACGACAGCGCGAAGCCATATACCTGAACAATATTTATTAAAAAATGTCAGTGAAAGTGTAAATAAACCAGTGTCAAACTATATCAAATTGAAGAGTAAAAAATGTCCTTTAATTTGATAGCGATACGACCCCGATCGCAACTATAATAAGTGCGTGACATGCGTTAGCATCATTTGTAAATAGAAAGTAAAAAATCTGTTTATTAATAACAACAACAACGACAGCTGTAAATCATCTCGGCAAAAAGACGGTTAGTGACAGTTGGAAAACAAGGCGTCATTTTCGTAACGTCTGGTTAAGCCAATCAGAAAATAGCTTACTAAATGTAACAAACGCCTAAGCCTTATCAAAACAGAGGATATATAAAGGAATGCGGATAATTTCCGTTAGACACTTTTGACATTCATCACGAGCAAGCAGGTGCCGCTCGTCTCATCAAAATTTTTATTAACGTATAGCTTCATGTAATAGTGCGTCAATTGAATTATTTCGGCAACAACCTATAACTACAATACAGTCTACATAGAATCAGTGCATCGATGTGAAGTATTTATTTTATTTAGTGCGGGATATATCGAACAGGAGAAAATAATTAAATAGTAAAATAAAAGGTCCTTTTTAGTCAGAAGCGGACCAATATTCTCTGTTCAAGTGCGTGTGTAGTGGGTAACCAGGGTCATTACAATCCGATCCCTGGAGAGTGTAATTAAATTTTAATCAAAAAGATTAAAATAAAGAGGTAACAGCGTGACAATTTATTCCATTACTCTGAGTGCACTAACCTATATATTTTGTAAACAAAATTTGTTCTGACGCATAACACCAAAA
The DNA here is from genome assembly GCA_034769895.1 of Magicicada septendecula. NCBI lineage: Eukaryota > Metazoa > Arthropoda > Insecta > Hemiptera > Cicadidae > Magicicada > Magicicada septendecula. The sequence continues at coordinate 149,666,951 of CM068369.1, forward strand.
CATTTTCTGTATTAAACAATGACTGAATTTATTTAGTGGATTTGCCAATCCTGTTTAAGAATGATGTTAGTCTTAAGTGGTCTCACTATATAACTTTTGTGAATAATTAAGCAAGCGTGACGAACGCCTAATCTATAAAGAGGTTTGATTTTTTGTTAGTAAACAACAAGGCATTACTAGTCAATATTGTTTTATAAAATAATTAACTTTTGTGTAGGCATGAGCATTCTTTCTTGTGTTTCAAAGAATTTACGCCCGAGATATAAATAAATTTAATGTTTAAAGTAAAGATTATCTGGACATGACCAGAACTGTGGTTTATGCTCTGAGCTAGCGTAATAGGGTAAGTTAACGAACTAGTTTCATTTGTATATCAATGTACTTTCTTAATTATGTTTGTTTGAATTCATTATCAAGGGTACAAATAAAACCCAGCTATTAGCAGCATAACTTTGACTTAATTTATTTCAAAAAGTAAATAGAGAATTTATTCAAAATAATCAAAGTAACTTTTAGTAGAGATCATACGTTGTTGAGTTTGAATTGCCATAAGGGCTATAAACATAATTTCAGTTTTTTAAAATAATTATTTGATTCTCTTAATGGGTTTTACACGGGATTTTCCCGAAATAAACCTGTGTGGCGCCCATTATTAAACAAGGTAACCTAACCTTGTAAATAAAGTAAGCTGGTTTTGTAAACCGTCTTGGCAGCTTATTAGTTTATTAAAAAAGTGAACTTCCGAACTTCCAGAATCACGACCAGGTACGTGGAAGTGTATTTTATTAATTTTATTGTCCAGACGTGACTAGACTTTACGTACCTAGACGATTGTAATCCAAGGAGGAGTTTCGCTGCCAGAATCAACACGACGGCTACCTTCATCAAGCAACCAGCTAGTACGCTTTATTTATTGAATTAAGCAACGCTATTGTGCAAACAAGATTACTGCAATTATTTTATTTTTATCTAAAGGAGTTCTTTTAAGACAATTATAATTTTTTCGATTCATCATAACTCGTAACTTTAATTTTCAATTGTAAACACAATTTTAAAGTCAAATATAAACAATTTATAACACATTTTAAACACAACGGATCTGGTTTAATTACAATATATATGCCTTTGTTGTGCTTTATAATAAATTAAAGAATATGTGATAAATTTTTATTGTCGTTTATTTAATTTTCCACAAACAAATTTATCCACGTAATATAATGTGTTGAATAATTAGATATATTGTTTAAGACGCCATCGTTTTATGTTTTTGGTTAATAATGTAATATTCGTATGTCTATGACAATAAAGTACAATTGCTATATAAATATTAGCGTATTTTTGTCAATTTTAATATACTTTATTGAACGAGAGAAGAGCGTTCTTACATTTGTCGTGAACGTTTCGTACTAGTCTGTCTGTCTATCTATTGACATATATTTTGGGGATGTCTGACGATATCTTTTGAACGCATCAAACGTTTTTCGTAAAGCTTATTATGGGTATTCGTATCTTTACCTACAGCCCGTATTGTTTTTGAAAGTGATCCCACCAAGAATATGGGTGGGAGCGGTAACCATAAATGTGAGAGGTCAACATTCTGGAACAATCGCAAAAATACCTGTCGAATATTAACTAAAAAATTTTGAAAGTTTAGGGCCAGAGTTAAAAAGTGAACAACATTTTGACGAATTGTAAACATTCAATATGTGTAACAAATTAAAGAGATTTTAATCCAAATCCAAATGTACTGTTTGGATCCAAATGATTCTGTAAGGTCAGCACAGACCAGAATTTATGTGAAGATTTATTCATAATACGGACTTGATATATTCAATTTGATAATATTAATATCTGTCATTACTCTTGTAATTTTTGCAGTCTTCTAAAATCTGTAAGCTTTGCTGTTAAAAAATAAAAGTCAACAGCCAGACTAAGATTCATTCACATAAAAAATTTACTCACAGATATGAAAAATTATAATACATTAATTAATATGAATAAATACTTACCAAGTAATTACCGTATGTGATTGCAGAAGAGTTGTATTATTACATGCTATTTATGCAACTTATACAGGGTAATAGTTTATATGTTATTGTATTTATTACTGGTAATTAATTGTACAAAGTATACAACACATACTGATTAGAACTTCCAATAATTTTTCTACCATCATAAATGATTATAATAAATAACTTATGTCACTTAGATTTTTTAAAGAGTGGTCTACATATAATTCTTTGGTTATGTCAGTAAATAACTAGTTAGCTCTTAAACATTTTAGTTTTAAATTATTTAGTTATAAAAAAGTGTGTACCTGTATTAGCACATGTTCAAAATAATAGCGCATACAGTATATTTTAATTTAAAAAATGTTGAAGAAATTGAACATAAATATCTTAAGTAGCGTCCACTCAAATGCAACAACAACAAATCCAACTAAATTAACGCTGAAATTATGTTCGGTTCCAATTATGAATTTTGTTTTCTACCATTATAAAACCAAACCATATTAAGAATTTCTAATCTGCTAATCATTTGAAACTGTTTGCTACTTCCCTTTTTGGTATACTTTAGGGTAACTTGAATTGAAGAAACCGTTTCAAGGAATTAAATTTGTTTTAGCGTAGACTTTCTGTAAGCGTAGAATTCATGTTTTGATTAGCAATTGTGATTAAAGTCACTTTCTTTGAATATAAAATTTCACAAATTTCGCTCATATTAGTTAACATAAATGATGAAGAAGTTGTATTAATATTTTCTAATTATTGGCATTTAGCAATAAAAATTTCATATACTTTTATTTCTGTAAGAAATAACATGATTTTTTGGAACATTATATAAAATCATATGTGTAACCTACTTAGCCGTTAGTTAAACCAATAGAATTTGAACATGTTGAAATGTAGAGTAACCACTGATTTTATTAAAACTGCACACCTAACCTAGTTGAGAAATTATAACTTATGTTACCTAATAATTTATTTTCTTCATGCATTTGACATATGAGCCTATCAATTTCATAAGCAAGGTTCAAGAGGACTGAAACTAGTAGGCCTATAACAAAAGTTGGTGCTTTAATAAAAGCCGGAGTAAGTGTCAGAAATGTTCAATATATTGTTTATCACAGAGATTAGCGAGCAGTGGACAGCTTTTCACTGTCAGAGATGTTCTATGACCTCTTTTACACCCGTCACACATTTCAGAAAAAAGTGAGCTTTTCCTAACAGTTGTAAAACTGTTGATGACAAGTCACGATTAAATAAAATACTTCTTTTTTGAGGAAGAAATAATTGCGTTTTTTATATCTTACTCAGAGGATTTTAGTGAATTTTATTTTTATTCATGATTCTGTAAGCTGACGTGTAAATAAATTTCAAAACCTATGGAATGAAATGGGATTAATATAGCTAATTAATAATTAAACAAAATATCGGTATGGAGAACCATACATGACTACCATATTCTAAGATTTATATTTAAAATCATTTTCGAAATGAAATATTACCATAGAAACTACTTCTTTCTACTTACTGCTTCAGCCTTAACCACAGTACTGTGGTCACTAACGTATACCACCTCACGTTATCGCACTCGATTTTCACTGATGATGGAAGTCAATGGCATTGCCGAAACGTCTGGTTTTGTAGAAAACATTGGACTACGGCCAAATATCCTGGGAAGGATGTTTAACAAAAACTACTTCTTTGTTGCCGATAACGTTGTACACATATATATAAAAAATATGCATAAAATTAATTGCTTGTATAAGTTAATGATTGATCTCCATTAAGTAGTGCTCAACTTTCCAAAGTTTTAATATTATGATGTCCGTAATTAAAACATCAGAGCAGGTTTAGTGTGTATGAGGGTTCACCGTGGACAAAAATTTTCAACATTTCCTATTGAGCGTTGCTTAGAATAAATCTGCGAATCTACAGTGTACGTTTCACAGAACAAACACGCGGAAAAGAAGGAGCGCTCCGAAGTCACTCATGGACCCTCAGCATCTTGCAGAGGGTTCATTCCCTAAAGACGAAAAGTCTGTCTATGAATCGTTCCTCTGTAAACACGTGCAGCTACACTGCCCAGCGATCCACAGGAAGCAAATCGCTATCCACGCTGGACACTTTTTCGGCTTGCATGCGTTATGTTGGTATGTGTTCGGCACTTTCCATTTAAAAACCGTGCAAATGTAAGAAAATAAACATGAATGAGGCCAGAAATAACGCGAATTGTGTGTGTGTGTGTGTGTGTGTGTGTGTGTGTGTGTTCCCTGCCTTTTTATTGCGGTAGTGATAATAATAAAATGGAAACGTAAACATTACATAACTGAGATATGCTTGCCTGCCACGCACGATATATTTTCTCTTATACATGACTAGCAGAATACCCGTGCTTCGCTACGGAGTTTCACGTTGTACGTAATGAAAATGTTAGTTTCATTAATAAAGTTTAATTAAAGTAGGCTTCTTAAAAATAAATAGCTGTTGCCCACAACTTCGTTCGCGTGGTCTTCAATTTAATGCGATAATATATTTAGAACAGAATCTATTCTATTGGGTTGCCATAGTAACCAGATCTAATAGTTTCTTAAGACCGCAAAGGACCCCCCCAGAGGATCGTATCGATAAAAACACCTGTCCTATGTTGGTTCTCCCGTTGCGTAAAATATTAGTGCCAAGTTTGGTTGAAATCGGTCCAATGGTTTAGGTGGAGACGTGGAAGACCCCAAAGGATCGTATCGAAAAAAACACTTGTCCTATGTTGGTTCTCCCGTTGCGTAAAATATTTGTGCCAAGTTTGGTTGAAATCGGTACAGTGGTTTAGGAGGAGATGTGGAAGAAACCTTCGCGGACGTGCGCACAACAACTCACCGAAGTTTCATCGCAATCGGATGAATGGTATAGGAATGCATACGGGACAAACAAAGAAACATTCATTTTTATATATAAGATGTAAACTATACCACTTACTTGACATAAACCGTGATAGCTAAGCTAATGTACAACATATATGTATTAATTATACACATAAATGTTCCTCGATAGACACTCTATCTATTGGCGAAAACTTGAATAAAATCCGTTCAGTACTTCCTGAGATTAGCGATTTCAAACACAGAGAGAAAACGCACCGACTTTACTTTATACTATGTACAGATTTAAATTAAAATGAAAAAAATTATAATTTTATTGCCTGGCAACAAAATTATTTTATTTTAACAATTACCATTGTTTGAAAAAGTTTAAATGAATTTTCATGTACTTTACTCTTGTTAAAACGTAAAAGGTTGCTGGTAAACTACCCCTTCCCCTTAACCGATCTTCACCAAAATCAAAAGGCCTTGAGTCCTCTACACTTCAGTGATGTATGCAAAAAATTATTTGATTCTGTTTGAATATGCGGCAGTTACCGTTCGTCATAGAAAATACGCTTGATAAAAAAACGTTGCTGGTAAACTACCCCTTCCCCTTAACCGATCTTCACCAAAAACATTATGTCTTGAGTACTCTACAAATCACGGCTGTATGCAAAACATTATTTTATTCTGTTTGAATTTGCGGCTGTTATCGTTTGCCATATAAAATACCCTTGATAAAAAAACGCTGCAGGTAAACTACCCCTTTTCCTTAACCGATCTTCACCAAAAACAATAGATCTTGAGAACTCTGCAATTTAGTGCTGCATACAAATAATCTTTTGATTCTGTTTGAATTTACGTCTGTTATCGTTTGCCATAGGAAATACCCTTGTTCAAACATAAAACGTTGCTGGTAAACTACCCCTTTCCCTTAACCGATCTTCACCAAAAACCATAGGTCTTGAGAACTCTACAATTTAGGGCGGTATACGAAACATTATTAAATTTTGTTTGAATTTGCGGCTGTTATCGTTTGCCAAAAAAAAAATTTCCCTTGATAAAAAAAAACCGTTGCTGGTAAACTACCCCTTTCCCTCAACTGATCTTCACCAAAAACAATAGGGTGTGAATACTCTACAAATCAGGGCTGTATGCAAAAAATTATTTGATTCTGTTTGAATTTGCGGCAGTTATCGTTTGCCATAGAAAAAAAATCTACAGACACACAGACACACACACACACACAGACAGACACACACACAGACACTTTTCGGAAAACGACTTTTTTTCATGTTTTTAGTGTAGTAGAATCAGAATCTGCAATAATCTCGAACACGATTTTTTTTGCCATCACCATACTTCCATTCCTTAAGGAATATGGAAGTAAAAATTTAACAACAATGTATTTTTATTTTGTAAATTACAAACGTTTTGATAGAAATCGATTTTTATTTAGCTACACACTCAATAAAAAACAAACACACATTTCTAAATTTAAATAATATCAGTTTATTAAAACACATTTCCAAAGGTCCAAAAATGACCTTAGAAAGGTCAAATGGTCCAAAGGTCCAAAAATGGGAAAACTTAGAAATATTTAAACATGAAACAAGTAAAAAATTAATACCAGAACAAATTCAAATTAATACAAAAAATGATAGTATTTGCAAAATTACTAATTTTATAAAATAATAAATATTTATATTATATTTTATAATAAATTATATAACACATTTTATATACACATATAAAACCATTAAATTTAGGCTACATATAAAACAGCTGTTTCGAACAATCGATTGAAGAGCGTCCGTTAGGAACGGTTAGGCCTATAATAGGATGCCATACGTAAAGTATTTAAGAAAAATCGTAAAACTTTCAGAAACTCCTTCAGAGCATTCTTACCGTACGTAAAAGGCATCATAGAAAAAATTAGCAGTATGTTGAGGAAATATGGCACTAAAACAGTGTTTCAACCACATAAGGAGCCGGCACAATTTTTTATAACCAATCAAAGACAGAGTCCCGTTCAACACTGAGGGTATGTACAAAATCCCATGCAATTTCGGAAATGTTTACATTGGCCAGACGGGCCGCCTAAAGAATGCCACAGCCTCACTTTATTACGAAACTAATGTTTTTTTATTATATAAGCTAGTATTGGCCAAATATGCTGAAATGTAGAAAACAACCAAGAATAAAAAGTAAAAAGCATAGAGCAGAAAAGAAATTTTGATACTTCTAAGTAACTAAAAAGTACAAAATTAGAAACAAACAAATTAGAAACAACTCGTAAATTTATTGAGCAAATAATGGGGTACTTTACACATAATGAACGACAGCAGACAAAAAGGAAGAACAGCGTAATAAGAAAACAAGGTGAAATTGTTGAGAGAAAGAAAATGTGGCATACGTGGAAAAATGGAGATTTGCGGCGGGAGAAGGGAAACAACACCACTGTGGCGAAAAATGACGACCAGTGGCCATTAAATAATAAGTTGGCATTCACTAGATAATCCCAAATAACTGGTAGACTAATAAAAAATAAGTAATATTTTAATATGATTTATTCGAGTTTTAATAGTATTGAGACTAAAACTGGGTTGCGTCTATTTCATTGATTCCTGTATTTTACTGATTGATGTTCATTGTTTTTAGAATTAGTGTTGTTCATTTTGTAACGTAAAGTAATTTTTTTTAAAACGTGATACAATTTTCGTGTCACTCATTTTGATAAAATTTATATAAATTCTAATATGTCCTTGTAATCATCAGTAGAAATGTAAGAATGTCGCATAATTTGATAACTTGTTTTCCGTTAGAAATAGTTGTTTGAAGCTAAGTAAGAAACGTACAACTTTCAAGTAAAACCTAATAGTTATAAGGAGTAAGGAATCGTATGTGGAACTGCATTAAAAGTCATATATTTTTTCTCCACCGTGTTGTTACGACAGCTTTTCTAGTTTATAGTGTTACCATCTTAGTAGTATCGAGTGTTCGCGACTGCTTGTTCAGACACTTCTGTGGAGAAACCGATTTAGTGTTTCCAACGGGATATTTTATATGAAGACGTTACCTCACTTCAACGTTCTGACGTCTTTATATTTCTGTGTAACCCAGCTAGTAAAAAACATTATACTGTATTTCTATCATACGGCATTACTTAATTTAATTTTCTCCATAATACATCTAACAAAAAAAATTTTGGAAAACAATACATTAATATCTACTACGATAAAACGATTATTGAAATAATATAAAATATTAAAATAAATATTATATTAATGTATCATATAGCCTATATTTGAAAGGCAATCATTAAAAACTGAAGAAAAATAAAATTAAGATTTAGAACTAATGCCAATAAAATTGGAATGAATGTGTTTAACGAATTTCCATCGACAATTGTGTTTATCGAATTTTCAAAAAATTGTGAAAGGCTCTTAACGCGGGTTTATTTTGTGCGTTGTCTCGTTTTGTTTTTCTTACAGCATATTTGTTTTCATAATTTATTTGTTTTTTTAAAAAGTGTCTATTTTTGGAACACCTGTTACTCTAATTGGTCTAACAAATCACTCGTAATTGAGTTTCGGTAAAGTTGTGCGTACGGCTTGAAAGCCATCCGTAAATCACAGTGGAACCAACGTGCTATTGGATGGATGGCTGCTACATTAACGCATTTGTATTCCCAGTATACAGTACGCATAGATGCGAACAGTATTAAGTGCTGAATTCAGAAATGTGTTCAATTATGTCAGAGTACAAAGATAATTATCTACGACTTAATACAACTTTTGTTTCATCTGAAAATATGACGATTTTATGTTTTCTCTTTTGACAAAATAAATTGTTTAGAGACAACTGGCCGAAACTGGCTGCGACCCAGAAAGTAAATGAACAAACGCTATAAAAAAATATTCTCTTCTTTGTATTAGTGTAATTTACTGGTAAGAAGGAAGCTAGTGTGAATATCTCTTTTAAAACCTTACTTGATTCTCTTATCTCCAACATACCTTGCCGCAGTTATTATTTTACTTGATGTTTCAACCTTCAAGGCCGTCTCCAGAAACGTAAAATAGGAGACAGGTTATTGCCACTGCATGTGTTGTTATGAATTATTATGAATGTATTATGAATTTATTTATTACCCACTTGACCTAGTTTTCAATATTTTGCAGTGCGTGTTGTCGAAAATAACAGTAGCGAACATTTTAATTTAAGCGATATTTTTTGAAAGCGCAGAAGTTTACAAGCGACTGGTGTTACGTGTGCTGACACAACTACCAGATATACTTCCAGATTCGTTACACCCATAGGAAATCTCTGTTTTTTCCTTATATTTGCAAAGGAAATTAGGAACAGTCAATTTAAAATAAACGTTTTCAATAATAGTATCCACTTTCTACATAACTCACGGATTAGAATCGGTAGCAACGATTCGCAGTATATATATATAACATATGTTACATTATTAACATCAATAAAATGTGATAGGCATAGAAAAAAATTTATAACATTATACAACTAAATCAAACAAGTTAAACCAAGGTTACATAAGAACAAAATAATGGAGGAAAACGGAATGAATCTTAAGGTAAATTTTTGGACTACCGACATTCATAAAGTGTTAAAGGTAGGCAGATAACTTAGAATTGAAAACACAATTGTGTTTAGATTCTATTCTGTTTGTTTAACTACTGTTAGTAGTTTGAAAAAAACAGACTCTCAAGTTTGCATTTAATTCAAATTGTTTATTTCCCCCAACGATAGCATTGCATTTTACGTGTCATTAAAAGTTGGTGCCAATATTAACTTTCGTTAACTCACGATTTCTATTCTCAACCATAATATAATAATTAAGTGAGCTTCAATGACTCTAACACTGGTTAATTTTACCATAGATCCCCATTGATAAAGAAAGCATAGTATATCGAAAATCATACTAGCCACACTGCTATATTAATAACCCAAGGGTCACTATCAACTGAAACCCTTCCATACAAAAATCTTTCCATACGAAATTGTTTAACTAGGTCAATTTACTATCTTTCAATATAGTCGTAGACTCTTTATCTATGATGCCTTCACTACAGGGACCGTATTCATCATCTGCCATTTTATCGACTACCAATATATTTTGAATTCCAATGTTATTTGACTCTTAATTATGTAAATTAATAGCATTAACATAATTTTGTTAATTAGTTTTTAAACATTCCTTATCTTTGATTGTTTCCTATCTTTGCATTTGCAGTCACTATCACTTTGGCTTTTACTTATTAAGGTGTCTGATCTATAAAATTTGTAGGAAGCAAGTACATAAATTTAAAATTCGCCATTTTAAAAATTACAGCAGCCCCATTATTTTTTCTTACACTGATTACCATTTCAGAGGTGACGTTATTCGGTTAATTGCCATTGTTGTTATTTTATTCATCAGTATGGCTTTTGTATTGTTTATCCAACATACAATTGCTATAAACTTCACCTCATATGTGATCATATCAAGTCGTCTATTTTTTTTTTTTACTTTAGTGCTAGTATTCTGAATATTTATCCTCGCAATTTCCTTTTAAGGCAGTGTTTATTTAATTTTAGAATTTTCATCATACTTATTTTTTCGACAATTATAGATAATCTAATAAATAACTATAGTAACTTTTAAATGACTAGTGTCTTTAATTTCAATCTACGATTTATAAACGTTAAATTAGATTTCAATAAACATTTCTTTTAAAGCTGCATGCTCAGTGTTGTTGTTTGCAGTTCTATAAAATATATTTTTTAACAACTGAAACTTGTTTTCTCTAAACTCGTTAACAGAACAAAGGGTAATTAATCATAGTCCAATTCCCCATTTGTTCATCTGTCAAATGTTTGTTTTTTCAGTAAGACGTGGTTCATAAAAACGTTTTTACGTTTATTATATCTTGATAACATAATATTCAAATTCGTTGTATATTTTTAATAAGTGCAATAAGCATTTTGTTTAACGGTGGTAAAACATAAATTACATTATTTTTGTAATTATAGGTATATGTTTGGTAAATGTATCCTTTTCATTGCATATTTAATTTACATTTTCAAACTTCAAAAAACAACAAACTTTAAAAGTAAGAAACACAAACTTTACACATTATTTTAAATGTAGTTGTCCTTTTTCTCTTTACTCTTTTGAATAAAGAGAACCCTGGCAACTGAACCGCCGTCTAGTCACCTGTACAGACTTCTGTATTAACCGCCAGTGATGCTTGATTTTGAAGAATTTTGCACACTAAACAGTTTTATCGCTTCACGCAGCTAAAGAAGACTGATACGGTAAAACAACATTCTTAAATTAAGAAGCAAAAATTTCAGGATCACATGTCATAATATTGAATTTATTTAGGTACATGAGTTTATTGTAATAATACCGCTACCTATAAAGGTAGGTATGTAATATACCTACCTACCTCCACTATTTGTTACTAACATCAACGTCATATTACAAAACATGCAGTTCTTATATAATTATTAAATATTCCAATTGTTATTGTAGACGTGCTTCAACATTATCGTTATATAACACAATAACGTACAGAAAGAGTAAAGAGAATCTATTGGGATAAATATATCATCTTAATACAGGTACACTAAAGACATACATAGAATGGGTAGGTAAGAAAAAAAGAAATATTAATGAAACACAAGATAAACGAATTGGCTGCTATACTGAATATTTACATCCGCACAACATAGTAAACAACTTCTCTCAGTAACAGGCATGACAATATAGTGTGACCCGTTCGAACGGAAAAATTTTCGACTTTCCATTTTCCAATAATTGTCTTTCCTCCCTCATCCAATATAAAAATAAAGTGATATTTGAATAATTAATAGGTTGGATCTGCTGTACATATACACTAAGTTTGCTGTATCTCGTTCTAATATCGTGGAAAGTTCTATAATATCGTGGAAAACCCATTATACTTGATATTTCCGTAAGGTAGAGTCATGAATTACGTATTAAGGTTGCAGAATCATATGAAGCCTGCTAATTATCTACATTATACTACTTTGAAATATTTTAATAAAATATTTTATTATAGTAGGCGTGTTTTGCTTTATACTTTGTATCAAGTTTAGGATCCCAATGTGTAATTTGATACATGTTGTTCAAACAATTTGTTTAAAGCAATTGCATTTGTTAAACCATACTCATAAATGTTCCCTATTATACTGATAAATTGTATAATTTTCTTTCCAAAAGTATTATAACAATCTACATAATAAACAAACGGCCTCCTAGAAATCAAATCCTGCGCCCGAGCCTACAACATCTTGGCTTCACAGAGGGCAGGCAACAACTATTACTCTTTAGATGGTTAACAGATTACTTGTAAGTGAGTTTCGATGAGCTTGTGTGTACAGCTTGAAAACCAACCGTAACCCAGGTTGGAACAATTGTGCCAATATCTCGATGGCTCTATATTAGTGATTCGCGAAAGATGGCCTCAGGGCTTCAGGGCGCATTCTTTTGTATTTAGTTCCAGCTGCAGTACTCCCCCGTTCTCGTGGGACTCGTACGTCAGATTACCAAAATAATTCTATATAAATCCTCGTCAAGGAAAAAACCCTTCTTAGAGGGTGAAGAGAATAAAGCATTACTCTCTTGTTGTCTGCCAGCGTGGCAGTTGTGCTAAAGTATCTTGTTATTTTGATGCGTATTCACTGCCTTAAATATCTTCTTGATCCGGACACCGCCGAAGTAAGAAATGAACCAAGGTCGTCCAACGGATGACATAGCGCCTTCGTTGCACTGTGCCTAGATTGTTCACTGCAGTTAAACACTCAGTGACTCCCTACAGATAACAAATTCTCCCTCACTTCTGTGTTCACAGAATATAAGAGCTTGCCACACCGCATGTAGTTCGGCAGTGTATAGACGCGCCACGCTGGGCAGTATCCAGAATCGGGAGGCATCTTGGATGACAAACACAATACCTACTCCGCTCTCCGTCATCGAGCCATCAGTGTACACAATTGTATGTTATTCAACGTAATTCTCCTGGATAGACTTAAAAAATATTTTCAGTTGATTGCCACAATTTCTTGCTTCTACTGGCAACAGTAGGTGTTGAAGACCGAGAAGAAACTGATGCTGCAGCGAGGGACGCAGCAGACAGCTGATAAGTCGATGCAATTGGCCTAGGACCCGACGAACCTAAAGTAGCTTCTACTATTATTAATGTATGGCAGCAGATGTAAAAAAGACAGCAGGGCAAACTGTCTGCCGTGAAGTAGAGCGTCCGTAAATGACAAATAACGGGTGATCGCTGTCGTCGAGAAATAATTCATATCACCGGACGTAGCACACTGACTTGACGTCTTCTTGTCTCCTACAAGGACAAGAATGTCCCGTCTGCACTTGTGGTTATGCACTTACAGTGAAACATATAACTGAAGACTGCAGCGATCTTGTAGATTTAAATCAGAGATACGAACTACAAGGTAACCTGAAGGAAGAGCGTGGAAATGAACATTGGGCGACAGACTGAACTGTATTCTTCTTAACAGCAGCAAGTGTACTGCACTGTGTTGCGTTTACGTGTTTGATCCCGATTCGGTGAACCACTTCAATGTAAGAACTAAATTTCACTCGCCCGTCCTTTTGTCGATATTCTATAATCTTAGCTGCCCCCCAGAGGTCTTTCCATTTTCAATGAGTAAACAGAATGTAGGTGAGAACCTAATATTTAGTCGAGCAACACGCATGGTCGATATCGTTGTCAAGGCTTAAAATCATTAAAACAAATCCACGAAAAAATATGCAAACGTGAAAAATTAGTTAAAGTAACTAGAATTAATTGTATAGAGTGATTAAGACTTAAACAATAAACCAAATGTACACAAAAAAGACTACACAATTTGTACCAATGTGTGTGTGCATGTGTGTGTCTACGCGCGCTCATGTGTGTAAAATTGCAAAATCTCTAATAACAGCCTCGAAGCTAAATAGAAAACATGAAAATATTTGCAGCTGCTGTTGATTTCATAAGTGCTAATACAAATTATTTAGAATTTTTTCAGAGTCAAGTATATCCTTTATAGTATAAGTACGTATCCTGTGTGTTCAGAGGGTCAAATTCTTTAATATTTGTAGTAGACAATTACTTTTTGTGAACTTTAACATAAGCTTTAAGAATTCACATATTAAAATGTATTAATAATAAGTGTTTTATATAGACGTATCAACACGATTTTAAATGGTGAAATATTGGATACAATTCAAAATGAGACTTATAAAGTAACAATGAAGCATAGTGTACAAACAAGTATGTACAAACAAACTGAGTTTCCAAATATTGATCGCCAACGACTCTCGCTAAGATAGCGATCAAATCTTTCTAATTTCCGTAACAATTCGCAGACTTCGTGTAATCAATCACTTCGCTCTAACTCAAACGAAGCTCGAAAGTGGTGTACTGGCTTTAAAGCGAAGGAGAGACTTATTTTTATTTCCAAAATTAATTACAGTTATATGTTGTTATATGTTATATGCACATTACATGTGTATTTATAACAAACAATGTTAAGAATAAATTCAGTAGTCATGAATGTGAATAAAAGATAAAAATATTTACGCCTTTGTGTTTTTATGTGTTTGTGTGAAAGAGAGGTAGACAGACAGATCGATGAGCACGAGTTTTATTAGCACGACTTTATTAGGTATTAAAATCTTTAAAATAAAAAAAGAATTAGTGTAATTCATTGGTAAAGTTTTTGTTACATATAATAATGGGCTTATGTTGTAGAAAAGTAAAATTAAATTTTCTACACTAGGCAACTCACATACCGCATTCAAAAGAATAAAATAAAGATAGGGCGATCCGTAGAAAATTAGCGGCAGCATTGAATTTTGTAGCATTCTTGTACTTTTACTCTTGCACTTTGTAGTACTCTTGTACTCTACGAAGATTTGTAGCAGTGACCATTACTTTCCAGCTACTCAGGGTTACGGTCACTGAGAGCGCTGGCGCAAGACCACATTGTTATTCCAACTTGTGTTCTGCACACTGCCTTTATTAACTATTTGAAACAGTCGTTCTCCTCAACAACTATTCCGCAGTGTTTTCTTATTATTTTTGCTCTAGTACATATATAAAAATTACTTGCAACACTTTGTTTACTATAAATTGAAGAAATCATACGTTTTACACTGAAAATAGCCGACTGTCAGTCGTATTTTACAGTGGATGGTAGATAATTTATAATATTATTTTCCGCTTATCTGTCGATTGATGTGTACTTAGTGGGAAACCAACATTTACACTTTCGAACATTATATACTTTGAACAATAGTTCTGGATAACATTGTAACAGTATAATAATAATTCTAACACTAAAACTACAGCTATGTGAATATAGAGAAACATAGCGAATGTACGTTTTTATAATGATTTAAGTAATACTGTAGCCTACCTAGAAATAGTGGCGTAACTGGGACCCGCTCCTTTGGGGGGGGGGGTAATGAAACTAGCTTCACGTTTGGACCTCCATTTGACTGAGGACAAAAAGGTGTTGATCTTACCTTCCATAAATTTTATAAATACGTTTTATAACTTCTTTGCGTCTCAGAATTTTTGAGTAACCCAACGTGAAGCATAAGGGTTGAAAAAATATGGAAAACCCACTCATTTCAAAATATTGTTGTCTTCACCAATTATTCATATTAAAATAATAAATCTCGAGTCATTAGGAATCACTTTAATTCTAAATTTGTATGCTTAACAAATCTTATAAAAATGAGACTTCCTAAAGATGTTAAAAAACTCAATCCTGTTAACTTTTTCACTTTAATTTAAGGATTTTTTCCAAGAATGTGGTAACAGCTCATAGTTCATGTTCAAGTACGTTATTTTTATGTAAAATCCTGCAATAAAATCTCACTTTTCGGAATTTAAGTCAAGAAACTCTTAGTTTATCTGTGCAAGGACGATGGTCCAAACATAGAGATAGTCACGCCATAGGTAACGCTGTAAAGAAGAGTATGGACGAAACAGATAAGTTTAAATTAATAGGTCCTGCCTTGGTTTTCTTCCAAGTGCATATTTGTTTTCTAAGTCTTCAAATGCGTACGTTGCTTACTAGATGTTGAGGGATTGGCATTATTAAGAGATCTTTAACTCTATTTTATTAACTTAAAATATTTTAATCCATTTTTCCAAACTTATTAGTAAACGTTATTTTAATGTACGCAACTCACTTAGAAATACATCTATGATAAGTGATTACTAAATGTTACTGAAATTTGTAATAGCTCTGAGGAAGGGAATTGATCCCCTGATCCCTTCCGTTGTTTTCCACTGCCTTCAACAAATTTATAGAATTCACAACTACACACGGTCTCTATTTTAAATATATATACGATTTTAATAATCTTTATATCTGTACTAAATGTAAGCATTATTATTTTAAAAGAGACAAAGGTAACATAGGATACACGTTTTAGAGATTAGGGATTTTAAGAAGAATCGAAATAAAAATCATTAAAACTGGTAAATATAGTCATTGCAGGAACAGATGACTTGCTTAATTAATAAGACTATCATGTAACATTCTTTGTTAAATAATCAACGGGACTCGTTCTACTTGGGTCATTTATAGCCTACGACAACTATTAGACCTTCAGATATCGGTTGTTTGCTTGCTTTAGTAAAGGGTACATTTCTCTACGCGATACCAGTACTGAAAATAGATGTGACTAAGCAATAAATCTAACTCAGCAGACTGGACTGGGCTTAATGTCGGAAGGCGGTCAGTAAGGCAACTAATGTTTGCTAATATTTATGCTGTAATAGTACTTCTCGTAATATTGAATATAAGCTTTTTACAGTGGCTCACACGTAAACACTTAACTAATGATTTTACTAACAAAGCTCAAGTCTTTTAACATAGATGTTGTTAGGTTTATATTATTTATTTACACAATAACAATTTTTTGTCGTTCTTTAATTTTTTCTGTGTCTGAAATTGTTCTGGTTTCGGGTTATAATGTGCTACCTGTTTGTCTTTACAATTTGTTAAATATTTTCTGATTTTGTAATTTTTATTTTTTTAATTGCAGACGAAAATGTTCCTTGTAAATTACTCATCGACAAATAGTCTGTCCAAAAACACAGATTACATCAATTTTGCGAGGAACCCACAAAAAATATAACTATTATTTTAGTCAATTGCCACTACAGCTAATCGTTTGTAACTGTCCAGTGGCTATTTTACAAAGAAAATATCGGTATGGAGAACCATACATGACTTCCATATTCTAAGATTTATTTTTAAAATCATTTTCGAAAAGAAATATTACCATAGAAACTACTTCTTTCTACTTACTGCTTCAGCCTTAACCACAGTACAAATATCCCGGGAAGGAATTTTAACAAAAACTACTTCTTTGTTGCCGATAACGTTTTACACATATATATAAAAAATATGCATAAAATTAATTGCTTGTATAAGTTAATGATTGATCTCCATTAAGTAGTGCTCAAGTTTCCAAAGTTTTAATATTATGATGTCCGTAATTAAAACATCAGAGCAGGTTTAGTGTGTATGAGGGTTCACCGTGGACAAAAATTTTCAACATTTCCTATTGAGCGTTGCTTAGAATAAATCTGCGAATTCTAAAGTGTACATTTGTACAGTGTACGTTTCACAGAACAAACACGCGGAAAAGAAGGAGCGCTCCGAAGTCACTCATGGACCCTCAGCATCTTGCAGAGGGTTCATTCCCTAAAGACGAAAAGTCTGTCTATGAATCGTTCCTCTGTAAACACGTGCAGTTACACTGCCCAGCGATCCACAGGAAGCAAATCGCTATCCACGCTGGACACTTTTTCGGCTTGCATGCGTTATGTTGGTATGGGTTCGGCACTTTCCATTTAAAAACCGTGCAAATGTAAGAAAATAAACATGAATGAGGCCAGAAATAACGCGAATTGTGTGTGTGTGTGTGTGTGTGTGTGTGTGTCTTCCCTGCCTTTTTATTGCGGTAGTGATAATAATAAAATGGAAACGTAAACATTACAAAACTGAGATATGCTTGCCTGCCGCGCACGATATATTTTCTCTTATACATGACTAGCAGAATACCCGTGCTTCGCTACGGAGTTTCACGTTGTACGTAATGAAAATGTTAGTTTAATTAATAAAGTTTAATTAAAGTAGGCTTCTTAAAAATAAGTAGCTGTTGCCCACAACTTCGTTCGCGTGGTCTTCAATTTAATGCGATAATATATTTAGAACAGAATCTATTCTATTGGGTTGCCTTAGTAACCAGATCTAATAGTTTCTTAAGACCGCAAAGGACCCCCCAGAGGATCGTATCGAAAAAACACCTGTCCTATGTTGGTTCTCCCGTTGCGTAAAATATTTGTGTCAAGTTTGGTTGAAATCGGTCCAATGGTTTAGGTAAAGACGTAGAAGACCCCAAAGGACCACCCAAAGGATCGTATCGAAAAAAACACTTGTCCTATGTTGGTTCTCCCTTTGCGTAAAATATTTGTGCCAAGTTTGGTTGAAATCGATCCAGTGGTTTAGGAGGCGATGTGGAAGACACCAAAGAACCCCCAAAAGGACCCCATCGAAAAAACACCTATCCTATGTTGGTTCTCCCTTTGCGTAAAATATTTGTGCCAAGTTTGGTTGAAATCGGTACAGTGGTTTAGGAGGAGATGTGGAAGAAACCTTCGCGGACGTGCGCACAACAACTCACCGAAGTTTCATCGCAATCGGATTAATGGTATAGGACTATAGGAACGCATACGGGACAAACAAAGAAACATTCATTTTTATGTATAAGACGTAAACTATACCACTTACTTGACATAAACCGTGATAGCTAAGCTAATGTACAACATATATGTATTAATTATACACATAAATGTTCCTCGATATACACTCTATCTATTGGCGAAAACTTGAATAAAATCCGTTCAGTTAGCGATTTCAAACACAGAGAGAAAACGGACCGACTTTACTTTATACTATGTACAGATTTACATTAAAATGAAAAAATTATAATTTTATTGCCTGGCAACAAAATTATTTTATTTTTAACAATTACCATTGTTCCAAAAGTTTAAATGAATTTTCAAGTACTTTACTCTTGTTAAAACGTAAAAGGTTGCAGGTAAACTACCCTTCCCCTAAACCGATCTTCACCAAAATCAAAAGGCCTTGAGACATCTACAATTCAGGGACGTATGCAAAAAATTATTTGATCTGTTTGAATTTGCGGCTGTTATCGTTTGCCATAGAAAATACCCTTGTTAAAAAAACGTTGCCGGTAAACTACCCCTTTCCCTTAACCGATCTTCACCAAAAACAATATGTCTTGAGTACTCTACAAATGAGGGCTGTATGCAAAAAATTATTTGATTCTGTTTGAATTTGCGGTTGTTATCGTTTGCCATATAAAATACCCTTGTTAAAAAAACGTTGCCGGTAAACTACCCCTTTCCCTTAACCGATCTTAACCGAAAACAGTAGATCTTGAGAACTCTACAATTTATGGCTGTGTGCAAATAATCTTTTGATTCTGTTTGAATTTGCGGCTGTTATCGTTTGCCATAGGAAATACCCTTGTTAAAACATAAAACGTTGCAGGTAAACTACCCCTTTCCCTCAACCGATCTTCACCAAAAACAACAGGTCTTGACAACTCTACAATTCAGGGCTGTGTACGAAACATTATTTAATTCTGTTTGAATTTGCGGCTGTTATCGTTTGCCAAAAAAAAAAATTTCCCTTGTTAAAAAAAAACCGTTGCAGGTAAACTACCCCTTTCCCTCAACCGATCTTCACCAAAAACAATAGGTCGTGAGTAGTCTACAAATCAGGGCTGTATGCAAAAAATTATTTGATTCTGTTTGAATTTGCGGCAGTTATCGTTTGCCATAGAAAAAAAATCTACACACAGACAGACACACAGACACACAGACAGATAGACAGACAGACAGACACACACACAGACACTTTTCGGAAAACGACTTTTTTTCATGTTTTGAGTGTAGTACAATCAGAATCTGCAATAATCTCGAACACGATTTTTTTTGCCATCACCATACTTCCATTCCTTAAGGAATATGGAAGTAAAAAAGGAATTCTTATTGTATACTTAACGTGTGATTTTGTAAAGTAAATGTAAAGCACATTAATATTCTACAAACATAAATAATAAAGTTCTAAAATTACCGTATAAGCATGACATTTAATTAATTTAAATTCTGTTCATAAAACATCTATTAAATGGATGTGTTTTACTGTCTAGCGTAGATTGATAAATAAAACAGGACACGTGACATCTTATTTTAGTTTTAACTTGACAAATATTAGTAGCATAGCTTTTTAAAACGATTTGTCTTGTTAATTTGACAACTCCTTAACTTGTACTTTGTAGTATTATTGTATATACCGTAAGAAAAATATATAATTAGCTTTATTGCTACCCACAGTATAATTAAAATACTATTTACAAAACTATAAAAGAATAATTATTTTTTAAATTTGGACAGTAAACTCTCACTATAAATTTTTTTTAACGTAAGAGCGCTTACGTTTCTGTTAATGCATCAATAAATTACAGTAACGTAGCAAAAGAAAAATTATAATTATAAAACCAAAATTCATTTCATATCTTTCTCATAGCTGTCACTAAGATATTATGATTACTGATCAGAAGATGCTAATTAATTCCAAAATTTTCTAAAATACCTATCCCTTCAAATTTCCTAATCTCCTCGTATGTTGTATTTGACATAATATTAAAATGAGTGTCATGTTTATTTAAAGTGTCATGTTTATTTAAATAATAACTCACTTTTATAGTTTACAGGATTAATTGTTATCATACATAAAAAAGTACTATACTGTAGATAAAATATCGGTATGGAGAACCATACATGACTTCCATATTCTAAGATTTATATTTAAAATCATTTTCAGCCAAACAGCCAGGCTGTGTCTTACCTGCCTTTTTATTGCTGTATTAAATGAAAAATATTATATTACATTAAAATGAAAAAATTATAATTTTATTGCCTGGCAACAAAATTATTTAATTTTTAACAATTACCATTGTTTCAAAAAGTTTAAATAAATTTTCAAGTACTTTACTCTTATTAAAACGTAAAAGGTTGCAGGTAAACTACCCTTTCCCCTTAACCGATCTTCACCAAAATCGAAAGTCATTGAGACCTCTACAATTCAGGGACGTATGCAAAAAATTATTTGATTCTGTTTGACTTTGCGGCTGTTACCGTTCGTCATAGAAAATACGCTTGATAAAAAAACGTTGCAGGTAAACTACCCCTTCTCCTTAACCGATCTTCACCAAAAACATTAGGTCTTGAGTACTCTACAAATCAGGGCTGTATGCAAAACATTATTTGATTCTGTTTGAATTTGCGGCTGTTATTGTTTGCCATAGAAAATACCCTTGATAAAAAAAACGCTGCAGGTAAACTACCCCTTTCCCTTAACCGATCTTCACCAAAAACAATAGGTCTTGAGAACTCTGCAATTTAGGGCTGTATACAAATAATCTTTTGATTCTGTTTGAATTTGCGGCTGTTATCGTTTGCCATAGGAAATACCCTTGTTCAAACATAAAACGTTACAGGTAAACTACCCCTTTCCCTTAACCGATCTTCACCAAAAACCATAGGTCTTGAGAACTCTACAATTCAGGGCTGTATACGAAACATTATTTGATTCTGTTTGAATTCGCGGCTGTTATCGTTTGCCAAAAAAAAAAATTTCCCTTGATAAAAAAAAAACCGTTGCTGGTAAACTACCCCTTTCCCTCAACCGATCTTCACCAAAAACAATAGGTCGCGAGTACTCTACAAATCAGGGCTCTATGCAAAAAATTATTTGATTCTGTTTGAATTTGCGGCAGTTATCGTTTGCCATAGAAAAAAAATCTACAGACAGACAGACACACAGACAGACACACAGACAGACACACACACAGACACTTTTCGGAAAACGACTTTTTTTCATGTTTTGAGTGTAGTAGAATCAGAATCTGTAATAATCTCGAACACGATTTTTTTTGCCATCACCATACTTCCATTCCTTAAGGAATATGGAAGTAAAATTAACGACAAGTAAAGTTTGGTCACTTAAAAGAAATAATTTGCTTTCAAATTTTAAATTAATAACCTACCAAGCGGACCACGCCGTAGCATAATAGTAAATTCAGGTGCCACTAATGATGGTGATGTCTAGAAAAGGTAATATTTACAACTCTCTTATAAAATATATTCGACTAATGTAATCAGTGTGGCGGTAATTAGATATAGCCGATGTTGCAAAACGAGTCGTAAAAACTGCCCATTGCGAAACTGCGCTCTGATAGTGCTGTTTCCTACGAAATTTATACTGTTTGGTAACCGACTTGTCTTCATCTTTCATCACGGCGAACTCAGTGGACTGACGATTATCAAATTTTGAGATAAACAAGTCGATTTCCTGACTGATTTCGGTGGATAAGCATACACGAATAACAGTTTTTTTAACATTTAATTTTATTCAAATAATTTTTATAGTAGTCTAAAAAGCAAAAGTAATATTCGAAGAATTAGTTCCTTCTTACAGTTAACGAAAACCTTGACTAGGATTATGATTACACACTTACATAAAATGTCTAATTTCCACCTACGTTTTCTCTAAAATTACGTAGTTATACTACTCTAAAATATAGTAGCAATTTAACATACGTATTACAAATTTAGTTACTTTCCTTTTTTTTCAAATTAATTAACCAATACTTGCTAGTCATGAAACTGCTGTTAAGAAAAATTAATGATAATCCGTTTCCTGTATCTTATACGTTGCAAAGCAAAGTTAGTTTGACGTCATCTTAATTATTTGGTAAGAAAATAAAGGTCAATATTGAGTTTTAAGATCTCGAACTTGAAAAATTAGATACAGAATGTAAATATGTAGAAAATTTTATAGTTTCCTTCATATATCTCAATATATTTTGAACAGAAAAGCTGAGGCGAAAACTTAAGTTGTTTAACACTAAGTTGAGTTTTAAGAGATTGTGTTCCATTAATTGTATTTACTTTAATTATTTTCGAATGTTAGTAACTCACATTGGCAGAAAACGTGTAGTCACGTCTACTGATGTATTCATTACTGATTTAAAAACTTCACAAAGTTACGGTCGCTTTAGGTAAGCCTACAGCTCAAAAAATTACTTTACACTCTGTGGAATCAATAGGAGAATTAAAACCTTTACTGCTAGGAAGGAGAAATGTCTGATTCGAATGTTACAGGGCGTTGAATTATGTATCTGTGGTTACTGTTTCTCTACAGTGTGTATGTGAAATTGTGTGTGTGTGTGTGTGTGTGTGTGTGTGTGGAGGGGGGTCTGCTTCATAAATGTTGACCTACATATAACTTTATTTTCAAAAGTACATCCGTCATGGTAATAGAAAAGCCAATACATCAGTTACTTGAACAATTAATAATAGTTATTGTTGTGTCATAGATTTTAACTCATGAGATATCAGTTTAATAATGAGTAAAGTTCTAACGTATTACTGATTAGCAAGAACAAAATTCTGTCAAATCCCATTTTTAATAGGTCTTAATTGATTCTCTTCAACAAAGATGTATTCATAAAATATAATTTCTATTAAGTTTCAAATTTAAATATACTGTTATCTAAGTTTGATCAACTTTTAAGTGTATAGTATTACTGGTTTAAAAAATATTACAGTATTAATAATTATTCTGAAGAGCCTGCTAACTGATGGTTCCTGTATGAGTTTATAAAAATAACAAGACGTTACACTAAGAAAGACATTTCTACTTTTCCAACATCCTACGCCATCATAGATCACAGAAGTCTGTGGTCTGGACTTGATGTTTAGAACTTCCAGAGTTACACAGCTTCATTATTATTGGTCTTCTTCATTAAATAATTGAAACAATTCCTTTGCAATAATAATATAAATCGGTCGGTGAATGCGTGTACTTATTGTAGAGTTTTGCTTTAGTACCTGTTATTTGCGGACAAACATTTTAAGGTGTAGATTGAGACTGATCCCCAAAACCTCTAGTTCAAAAGGTGTGATAAAGGTAAAATTATAAATTTTTGTTAATGATTTTACAAACACAGTCGTTATTTAATATTTTCTGTGTATAATTGTGCAATTTGTTAGCATCTTGTAATTTTATTTCAATTTTAATATTTTCAAAACTCGTTTAAGGTTACTTATAACAATTTGATCAAATTTCGTGTATTATTTCTAAAAATTTGTATGTTTGTATATCTGAAAAAAGACATCGATGTTTACGTTTAAGTTTTTTATAGAAGAGAATACTTTACAAACATAATATGTTGGACAATAGCAATGAAAAGTAATAAGTAAGGTTTAGCAAATATAGTACAGTAGCAGTACTTGCTTAAAGCGATGTGATTGACCTTAAAGTCTCTGGTAAATGTTAATTCTCATAAATGTACGTTATTGATATAACACTTTAATTAAGTTTATCTACTTGAAACTATTTACTTCGTGGAGAAGATTAAGGTAGATATAACAATGGGTCACGGCGATCAGAAACGGAGAACGACCAAGAAGATGAAAACTGGAAGGAGCGATTCAATGTTAGGAACAGGTTTACTATATTCATGGTTTGTAAACATTGAGTACTTCTACAAGTAAGAATTCTGTGTTAAGTAGATTGTTCTGAACGTACACAAAACATATGTTAAAGAAACCTGGACATGATCATATATACTACACATATACCTAGGAACCAAGGATATATGTGTCATATACGGCACCAAGGAAAATTATAAATTAACAGTACCAGTTAATAAATTACTAGTTATTCGTGAAAGCTGCAACCAAGAAAAGGAAAAAGTAGTTGAATCTGTAGACAAATAAGGAAACTATCAAAAAAATAAAACTTCGTAAGACGGTGTTCCCCGACAAATCCTTTGAAGATATTTAATTACAGAAAACAGAAATGTTAATGGAGGTCGGTCTTACAAATTAAGTCTCAACCTGAATTAGAAGAACCTGCAGAAAAGGTTTTCATTACTTAGATCATCATAGTCATCACTACATAAAGAAACTACTACCCCATGGGTATTTACTTACAAGAATGATTTTTACCTACGCACATTTAATTTATAGAAAAGTTTTCAAATTGACCATCCATTCAACAGAGCAGAGGTATTAGACCGTTGGAACTGGTTATGGAGCTTTATGAAACAGCATCCTGGTCTATCTACCTGGAAAGAAGGAAACCTTTCGCTTGCCGTGCTCTTGGTATGAAGAGAGAATAGTTCTTTTCTCTCTTAGAGATGTTTGTGGAAGAACCTAATAAATAGTCCTGACAGGGTCAATGGTATTCATAAAAGTTCAGTTTAATAAGCAACCGAAAGAGGTTGTTGCTCTGAAAGGTGACTGAGATATAGATGCCATCTCAAAACATGTAAAAGTACTAAAAGTAAAATATGTCAGAGCTTATGTAGGATTAAAAGAACCCTTGCCGTCTGTCAGCAAGTTTTTTTATTAATAAGTCAGAATACGTAACTGTCGACATATTTTGTAAATTACTGAAACATTTTGTTCCATATATCTGCATTATAAAAGTTGATCATTTTGTAATGGTGGTTGTTGAAATAGACTCTTACTGCTGTAATCCAAAGACTTTTGAATATGCTAAAGGAAATAAAGTCTGTTTGTGCTTCTCTTCACATACAGCAAAGTGGCCCGAACCAGTAGATAAATCTATTTCCGGGGCGTCAAAGAAAGCCTACTACGATGTAGCAAGACGATTTTTGACGCTACTCCGATGAGCTTTACAAACATAGAGTTTAGTAATATGGTAAAGAAGCTTCGAAAAAACTAACAATATTTGGAATTGCTGTATGTAAATTTCTTCCTAATGGATAACGGTTATATGGTTGTAACGATTACGCGTAACGATTAGACCAACGATTTACGTGTAATTAGCTGGAGAAATGTCAGATATCCAGTGTTCAGGTGTTCAGTGTCAGATTTCCACATCAGGAACACCTGCAACAACCATCTCCAGCAACCACTTTCACCAAAGACGAAACAAAGTGAAGAAAAGAACAAGCACTTAGGCATATTAAGTATTTATTGATAGTATGTGTATGTATAGACTTTCACAAGTATGTAGAACGTGTATTTAACGTCTAACAGTAATTAATGAGGAAGGTGTTACTATACTGAAAATTGATATCTTTGGAGGCTGACCATCCAAAAGAGTAAAGATTTAAAACCATGGTAGTTTCCGCTTACAGTAAACTGTGTATATGTAACACATACATTTCTTAATGGTCTGAACGTAAAAATAAGTTATTTGTGGCAGTTTACCTTACAATAATGGTAACCATAAAATAAAAAAATATTCAAAGTACTTTCTTTAACTCTGAAGCCAAAATTAACCAAGAACATGATGTTCATGCTACGTAATATTTTGTGCCGTGTAGTAGCCATATAAACAAGAAAGCGAGTTATTGAGTACCTCACTACGAGGCTACCAAAAACGCTGTGCATTGGCTCTGAAAACTTAACTAAAATTATTCGCAGTCTACATGACTTTCTTTAGATAGGAAGAACTCCAAGAAAACGGTCACACTTTACACATTATTTATAACACCTAACAGTGATTAATGAGGAAGATATTACTATACTGAAACGCAATGCCTCCTAAATCATTCCTTTTCTAGAGTGGCTAACCGTCTAAAAGAATAAAGATCTAAAACCAACGTAATTCCTGGTGGCATTTAACGCTGTATATATAATTCATATACGTTTATTAATAGTATGATAATAAAATCAAGTTTATTTGTGGCTACATACCAAAGCACAGTATGTACAGTTATTTACATTATGTACATTTGTGTCTATTTACGCAACACTATTTGTAAACGTAAAATAAAAAAACAAAAAGGAGGCAGTGCCTGTGTCTGCATTTCTTGTTCTTGCGGGACAAAGTATGTTGAAGTGAATGACTTCACTCAAATCTTTCGTTTCTGCAAACATTACAGAACATTACTGCACATAACGTTTAATCCCTATTTATGTGATATTGTGCAGCCATTGTATAAGCTAGTAGGTACACACATCATTTCACGTTATATAGTATATGCATTTTTCTGTAACCAAGCATCTCTTACCTTGTTTTCTCTGTATAACTATCATCAACACAAGTTTCAACCGCGTTCAATACATTTCCTGTAGCTTTTAAGATAATGTTAATCAAGAATGAGATGTTTATACTATCCAATATTTTGTACCGTGTAGTATGCCTACAACCAAGATATTGTATTTCACGCCACGGGGCTATCAAAAATGTGAATTGGGCAAGAATATTTAATTATAAGTATTCGTAGTCTGCATAACTTTCGTTGGTAAGAACCAGTACGTTCCAAAGAAACGGTCGCACAATTTTTACTTTACTTGTGATAACACAATGTGAGTTAGCACTAATTATTTTACTCATATGAATAGATAGTGTACAAGGGTAACTCAAAAATAGTCTGAAAATTATTTACAGGGACTCGTAAATTGAAGTTAAGAGACATAAAAAGTTTACTGTTTTATTAGAAAATGTTTACCTTTACCGTGTCCAATCTCATCAATCATTGTAATTAAGCGCATTGTTTTTTAGTGTCCCTTTTTCTGTTTTATTTTGTCTCCGTCTAATTGGTTTAGCAATCTTTCTGATTACTAACGAAATATACTTAAGATAAAAAAAGGTTATTAGAAAGACTAGCATATGGTAATTAAGCATTGCAGTACTACTCACAAATTACTAATATTATTATTTCATAATGAAATAAAATATAATTATATAAAACGTTTATTCACTATGTAATGAGTAGCCTTACGACAGCTCTGATAGCAAAGTATCAAATTGTACAAATAATAACTTAAAACGTTTCTGTCTGTCTGTCTGTCTGTCTGTCTGTCTGTCTGTCTGTCTGTCTGTCTGTCTGTGTCTGTGTCTCTCTCTCTCTCTCTCTCTCTCTCTCTCTCTCTCTCTCTCTCTCTCTCTCTCTCTCTCTCTCTCTCTCTCTCTCTCTCTCTCTCTCTCTCTCTCTTACCTCGTCTCTCTCCCCCTCCACCATTTCTATATCTCTCTTTCTCTATCAAACACACACATACACACACAAACACATATTTTTCCCTCTTTCTTAATTACTTACTTTTTCTTCTACGGAAGGTTATTACTGAGTTGCACGATAATAGTATTATTTTTCTTAAAATGTTTTACTTTTGTTCTAAATGTCTCAAAATTTTAAAAAATTAAAAAAAATTTTTAAATTAAAAAAATTAATTAAAGAAATATCAATAAAAATTTTAATAATAATTATTTATTGATGAGATTTCCAGAACGTTATCCTACATTGACCACAACAAAAATAATTCAATAATGATTATACAGGCTTATAGATACGATAATGTTACATATTAATCTGCAAGTTGTTAAACAACCACAAAAATGAAAATTATATGTAGAAACGAGTGCGACTTAAATAGAAATTAGGTATTAGAATAAACAATAACAATTAAGTAATATTGGATTAAATACTAAAGGATGAATACTGTACTAGATAACGCAAATATTATAAATATGTAATAAACGTATAAAACATAAATATAGAATTATTCAAACATAACATAAAAATATGAAAACATTAAAAAAATGATTACAACATGCAGTAAGATAAACAGTTTGTAAATTACAAGGGCTTGATTTCTATTTACAAAATTGTGTCGGTAGTTATATTTCTCAAGACAAGTGTAGCTCCTTTATGAGGAGAAGTATTTCATCCACGGGTGTCTTGTTGTTCAAAAGTTGTTCTGACGTCCAAACTGCTGTTTGTGGAAATAGTGACACTGATTCTTTAAACACTGTTTTAATATTCTTCATTTACTAGAAAGTATTCAGAGTTTAACGAACGAACTAAATACAGTCCCATAATAGAAAAAATGTGTTGCACATGGTACTAACCTGTTAACAGACTCAGCGTTTGCTAACAAACACCTACAGACTCGTGCTGCAAATGTGCACCTGACCTGACACACTATCTACAAATCAGCGTCAAATAGGATGGAAGCTTATACGTCGCCGTCGGCATGATTTATGTAGTGCGCAATGCGCTGTGAGGAACCGATGATTCTTTCCTCCAAGCTGTCAGACGGTAAAGTTACTTAGTTCGATCGACAACTTATTTCAAGTGTAATAACTACACGTTGTTTGATTTCGTTACAAATCATATCATAATGTAAATCACGTACGTTATTGGAAATTGGCTTTCTTAATGCTTTAATGATGTATAATTTATACATCAATACATCACACGACTCGTCAGCTTATTTAAAGCAATGCTGTAAATATAACAGCATTTATTTTCCATTATCCATAAAATTAATTTTATAGTCAAGTTAAAACTTTGAAAAGTACTATCTTTTTTTTAATATTCTAAATAAATTTATCGTAAGCTGTACGTACACAAATCTGTGTAACTTGCGACATATACATCCTTAAATAGGTGAGATAGGTTTCGTAAAGAAAATATATCGTTTTTCTTTTAGAGGCCTTATAAAAATATTGTATAAATATGGAAGCTCTTAACACAATGGATAAATATATTACAGCGGTTTCTCGAATTGTTAAGAATTGTACCGATCGCAATGGACAACTTTCCTCTCAGTTTGTCTAACTGGACAGTACAATTTCCTCAACATTTTTTTTTTCAAAATCCGTAAACAGTTTCTTGTCTCTTGTAGTAATTACTAATGTCCCGCTGTCATGCGTAATTACTATACTGGTCTAGCTAGACGTAATTTGTATACTATATAATTTTTAATTATTATACTGTAATTAGATGTACTGGTCTAATTATACTTATGTACGTCTTAATGTTTACATATATTTTAAAATGGTTACAAATAATTATTAGTTTTACGTAATGAGAATGGAATAGTAACAACTATATAGTCTATAAGTAGAGGGAAAATGCTGGTCCTGACGCATCACAATGTCAACTACTAGAGTCCCGCACCAATCACTTTCACTTTCTACTGGACCACAGCATCCACGACTTTTTCGCGTATATGCCGCCTTTCGTGAGCCTAGATCACTTTCACTTTCTATCAGCCGCGAATTTCCACGAATAAATTTTTTAATTTTTTTTTAATTTGATATTTTTATTTTTTTAAATAAATTGATTTGCATATCCGCGAATATATGCCGCCTTTCGTGAGCCCAGATCACTTCACTTTCTATCAGCCCGCGAATTTCCGCGAATAAATTTTTTTATTTTTTTTAATTTGATATTTTATTTTTTTATTAAATTGATTTGCATATCCACGAATATATTGCCGCCTTTCGCGAGCCTAAATCACTTTCACTTTCTAATTTCCGTGAATATAATTTTTTATATGCAGCCTTTCGCGAGCCTAGATCACTTTCACTTTCTACTGGACCACAGCATCCGCGACTTTTTCGCTGATCTGTGTCAAGATCCACGACTTTTTCGCGTATCTGGACCACAGCATCCGCGAATATATTTTTTATTTTTTTATATGCTGCTTTCGCGAGCTTAGATCACTTTCACTTTCTATCACTTGATGCATTATAGTGTATATATTAAATATATGATCAGGGTTACCAACCTTGCATGAGTTCAAACTTGTTATAATGTATATTAAATGTATATGATCAGGTTTACCAACCTATGGTGGGGGGTTCCGACTTGATGCATTATAGTGTATATATTAAATATATGATCAGGGTTACCAACCTTGCATGAGTTCAAATTTGTTGTGTGTTATAATGTATATTAAATCTATATGATCAGGTTTACCAACTTATGGTGGGGGGTTCCGACTTGATGCATTATAATGTATATATTAAATATATGATCAGGGTTACCAACCTTGCATGAGTTCAAATTTGTTGTGTGTTATAATGTATATTAAATCTATATGATCAGGTTTACCAACCTATGTATGGGTTCAAACTGATATGTGTGTGTATTATAATGTATATTAAAATATATGATCAGGGTTACCAATCCTGCATTATTGTGTGTGTATAGACAGATCTGCCAACATTTTTCTTCGGTGGGAAATTCAAACTATATTATAGTAAATTGTTGACAACTTCGATATCAACTCTCTCTCCCCTCCTCTCTCTTTGTCTCTAGACACAGTTGTCGATCACGATATAAACTCTCTCTCTTTATGTCATCAGTTTTACACTAAAATGTAATCACCAGGAAATATATATATTTATCACCTACCTCGTTGCGTCCTACTTATAATTTTTTTTTTATACATGGCAGTCATTGACCACGATTTAGAAATTAATATACTGCCAAGTCTGTGTGTGTGTGGTAAAGTGTTACACATAAAAAAATCTCCTTGAAATAAGGTATTTTCAAAAGTTTTGTGTACACATACACACATTGTATATGTCTCTCTCTCTCTCTCTCACTGCAAACGTTGACAAGAATTCCCTTATTCAAACGATTTGTATGTGTGTACACGAACTTAAATATAGTTTACAGACGATTGTAATTTTAAAAATTCATTTTTGCATTAAATATATATATATCGTAAACAATGAAATAATAATATTTCGTCATTGTAAGATTTTAATAAAACAATTATCAGTTTAAATTCTCTCTCTCTCTCTCTCTCTCACACACTTGTTGTGTATGTTTCTCTCTCTCTCTGTGGTCAGTACCGCGCGCATGTATATGAAATTAGAAAGTTTATATTTATTCGACAAATATTAACGCCCGCTCTCTCTCTCTCTCTCTCGCTCGCAGACGTCGGAAGCAATTCGAGGTCATTGACACGAATTTACACTGACACATTGCAGTCTCTCACTCTCTCTCTCTCTCTTTCGCTCTCTCTCTCTCTCTCTCTCTCTCTGGGTTAAGCTGGTGTTGTACGTTACTAAAATCATAGCAAATATTTTCATTCTAAGCATGTATTACTGTTTAGTAATAATTACAACCCAACAAAGGATATATAAGTTGTGTACATGGATTGTATATTGCAAGCACGGAATTATTATTTAAATCCGATATCTGTTTTTATTAAAATCATACAATGTCAAAAGAGGATAGTTGTCTGTTACGAACCAGTACTAACTCTCCTATATGGCCGTCGCTCGCATCATCCGTATTTAAAGTTCGCTACTTCCAGTACACATGGCCTCTGTAACAGATTTGGTCTCCAACAGGTGTGATTCGAACGGTAAGAGCAAGAACAATATGAACAAGGCCAAGGACATTATATGTCTAGTATCCCTCCTCAGACGCTGGTGTTACTTTGTGTCATAAAATCTCGTGGCACTCAAGATAAGAGACAATACGTTTGCAAAAACGACAAAATTGAACTTCTGGAAACAAAATTGTACGGTTTGTAAGTAATATCGACAACACAGGTCAGCATTTTTCGGTCATTGACAGATAAAAGGATCGTCACATTAGGACTACTGCTGCTAAATCCAGTAGTACAAGAACTTAGATATTTGTTGAATCAGTAGCAAAAATGTTAGATCTACTGTTTTCAGCGTACATAGACATTTGATAATATTCCATTTTGGTTGTATTCGTGAAGCCATAGTGTAATGGCTGTCCTTGGAAGTCATGTAACCCTTAGTGTTTGTGTGGGAATCGTAGTCGGATTTTAGTTTCTGTCATGTCTTTCGTCCGTTTGTGTGCAGGTTGTCTTTACAGTCATGAAAATCATTTCAAGAGGTAAGCCGCATTGTATTGTTCGCGTACCGTGAGCATATGCGGTGGTGATTGCTGTACAAGAATTCTACGGACTGATGTGTTACGAAATTAGCGTGGTAACCAAGTTCTATGACATAGAGCGCGGGTTTCTCCGTACAATTGTGTAACGTCGCGTAGCATTTTTGTGCGATGTTAAGCGACCTATAAAACGTAATGAACCTGTTGTGCCATGATGACGGAGTTGCACAGATGCGTGTGATAATAATAACAATAATAATATAAAGAGGTCGCGTGCTCAAACATTAGCTCGGTGCTCCAGATAAGACGAGAGTCAAGAACAGTTATGATCATCACCCGACCGAACCAGCGTGCGTGCATAGCGCAGCGTATGTGTTTGTTACAGTAACGGTAATTGCTTATTAAGTGGGGAAACGAATCAATTGCTGGTGTATTGTGCTATTGTGCATGCGCGCACAAGAACGACCTACGACAATCCGCCTGCCCTACTTTGTCTGCAAGTCACAATGTTTATGGTTATTATAGTTCAGTTTCCGGCCAGAAGTAGTACTGTAGTGGTATTTTTGGTTTATTTTGTATCTTTGATTGGACAGATGGAAAATACGCATCGTTTACTCCCCCTATAACTATTCGACCCTGCTTAATACTCTAAATATTATTATTTCGCCTTTGACATGCTCCTTGTCAGTCTGTAATTTAGAGGTAGCGAATCTTTTTGCCATTCTTCTGCCGATGATAAAATGTTCTCTGTAGAGTTATTCGTCAAGTTGTTGGTGTAACAATAACATGGTGTAAGCTACCTCTCGTTTATCCATGAGAATGGGTGTTCGGTGTCATCTGCCGTGAGGGTAAATAGCGCCTAATTTCGCTATTATTTACAACGGTACGACTAAAATACTAGTAAGCGTAATCAAAAATTACTTCCTACCCTGCTAACAACATCAATGGATGCATTTTGAGTACGTGGCTATGAAAACGATCCGGACACAGGTTATGTCAGGTTGTAATAAGTTAGGCCTCTCCAGTTCTATAATTTTCTACAAAAAATTAGTTTTTGTTTCCGATTAAGTATCTCCATTTTAATTACTTTTAACACTACACTGAAAAGTTTGTAGTTGTGGGTAGAGGAAAAAATATCAGGAAAGGTATCCGTAGTATGTCATACGATAGTAAAGGAAAGATTTCATCGATATTTTGACATGTTCTCTCGCATATGTTATAGGTTACAGTGGATATGAGATTCGGTTAGAACATGTGCACACTAAATAGGTAATTGTAAGGAAAATAAGAAATTACTGTAATAGGTAAGTTGTTCAGTACTACAGGAGTAGAAAAATATTTTCATATTCATCATTGTCGTAAGGAACTCACACCCTGATGGAAGGACACAAGGTGCAGTACAAAAATCCTCCCAGAAGGTCCTTCCAGAGGGCGACTGACTGTACGCTATCATTAAAATTATACAAAACCACTGCTGTCGCGATTCAGATGTACGACAGTGAGGAATGTAAGCGAGACATGTCTACAATTTGAAGCAGCTGAAGTGCTTTCTCTGAGAAGAGTCAAGGGTTCCACACAGTTGGACAGAACGACTGCATTCGGAACGAGCTAAACGTCCATAATCCGAACCAGCGAATAGACGATTACAGATTAAAATGGTGGGAACACGTCGACGGAATGGACGTAAACAGGCAAGCAGTCCAGCGGGCAAGTGTGACATTAGAAGTCGTGGAACGTGAGAACAAATTTATGTGACTTTACCGAGACGGAACAACCATTTATGTCTAAACCATGAAATGAAGAAGCAGAAGAAGAAACGACGTAGTTCGTTTTGTCGTTATTTTGTAGTTGTTGCCTAGCTATGCAATAAATTATTACCTTCAACTAAAGGAAATTCTGATTTTTATGTAGTCCTTTGACAACGCAGGCTTTACGTTGTGCCGAGCAACACTCCGCGTGCTTTTACGGAAAATGTAACACGCGCATGCAATAACGTCACTTAAGCTGCTAGTTGGACATGTTTATGACAGCAGTTTCATGGGATGATTTGAACGGTTTGTTTCATCGAAAACTGTCTGCAGGCGAACATATATTTCTGATGTACACGGTTATGTAAACAGAATAGAGAACATGAACTATCAGCCCAAGTAACCTACAATAAATATTATATTTAATCGCTTTTCGTTATAACCGATATGAAATGCCACAAAATGACTACAATTATTGCGTATAACGGAGGATTTATGCCAGCTTTAAATAACAGAAGATTTATCTGAATGGTCAGGCGGCACTAAACGTAATTTCGATTCGTTCCAACGTGCCGTTATTTACCGGTTTAAATACTATGTATTCCATAGCGTTGTGATTTATACAGTAAAAGTGATAACGAAAACGAAACGTCGGTCGGAACGGTTAATTAGGCAGCATAATGGTAGGCGATTTGACACGTACGGACAAGTTCATGACAGCGGCGGCGATGATTATTGTACGTAAGAAGAAATGTAAATGAGCTGTGGAGTCATGACGGCTGT
Organism: Magicicada septendecula; assembly: GCA_034769895.1. NCBI lineage: Eukaryota > Metazoa > Arthropoda > Insecta > Hemiptera > Cicadidae > Magicicada > Magicicada septendecula. The sequence continues at coordinate 149,702,166 of CM068369.1, forward strand.
GTACATCAATTGCTTCACAACAATGCGGACTACACCGTTATCGTACAACAATGGCTTTATACAGTGATTATTGTTGTATTGATTTTTATTCAGCGATTGTCGAAGCCTTTCAGTTTTCTTTGTCTGTTTAATTTCAGTTGAAGCTAATTCGAAGCGATTGCCTGTTACATTTCGTCTAGTTGTCTTTACATTTCCTTAGTGTAACACCTAGTTTTGTTTTGTGGCACGCGTATTATCTTCAGAAGAAGGTCCGTTAAATTTATTTTTTAAGACAAACCTTAATCCCACGTCACCGGATTACATATGACCTATGATGTTGGAATCGTTGTTAATTAACACGTAGACCGATTTGTATTGGTTAATTTGTAGGCGTGTTGAATTTGTTTAATAAAGGACTTGTCGGAAAAT